>LNAC01000053.1:531560-624197 GCA_002007465.1 Ailurus styani
GAGGACGCGGCGAGCCCAGGCGTCCGGATCCCGCCTACGGTGGCCGCCCGCCCGCGCCCGCGCCCGCTCCCTCACTGACCATTTTCGGTCCCGGCCGCGCGGCCTCCCACGGGGTTCTTCGCCCACGGGATCATTAATTACGCCGACAGTTAATAACCGCTCGTTGTATGCCAGACAGTCAATGTGAGAGCGAATTCTCGGGCGACGGTCTGGAATTCCTCAAAGAGCTTGACTGACTGCCAGCAGGGATAGGGGGTTGCGAGGGCACTGAGGAGGAGGCACCCGTTCCGCTCCAGCGATAGTCGGGTTGACTTCCCCGAGACTGGGCTGTCCGAAGTAGGCCGTGTAGCCGCGTCGTCCGGCGTGCGGGAGCCGCTAGCCCCATGTGGCTGCCGAGCGCCCGCTGTGCGGCCGGTCCAGACAGAGGGCTGCTGTGACACAAACACCGGCTCGGGAAGACTCAACTGCCAAGAATGGCAAAGAGCTAACAAGGCTGTTTGGCATATATAGGGTTAAATACATTGTTAAAACTCATTTCACCTACTTCTTTTCACTTTTCAAATATGGCTACCGAAATGATTAAATTACATATGTGGCTTGTATTATTTTTCTATTAGCAGAGCTACCTCAAACGAAACGTGAAGGTGAATTTGAAAAAGATGAGGACTACAAAACAGAATAGACCATGATACCATTAGAATCTGTTCATAATCGACATATCACATTATTTCATTATCACAACAATTCTGTAAAATTGTATAGACTTAAAAAATAAGTGACTCACTTAAGGTTATAGGTGACAATCATTCTTTTAACAAAAATTTATTTTTTTGCTATGTGCCAGGCACTATAACTAAATGCTGGCAGTCAGAGATCCCCAAGGAATTGACTGTGGATTCAAGGACTCAGTCTTTGGAAACACAAGTCAACAAATATTTGCAATCAAATGTAAGAGTTGCTAAAATGGAGGAATATACTCTTCACTAGGAACAAAGAAATAAATACGTATGGGAGGGAAGCCAGAGAATGCCTTACAGAAGGCTGAGGCAGAGGAGAGAGGAGAGAGCTCCATGATGAGAAAGAAGAGAATGTGCTAGACATGCAGTTGGGAAAGGGTATTGAGCATATTCTAGAACCAATCATAAAATATGTGGGGGGAGTGGTATAGCCAGGATTTATATCTTAGGTCCTGGAACTAAGTCTAGGGGTTCTTTTAATTTATGTTACCCCTGTTGATAAATATAAGGTGTGTTAGTCGGGGTAGGCTAACAAAACCAGTATCTCAGTGGTTTAACACAATAAAGGCCATGTTTCATGCAAGTCAGAGTATAGTGGGTTAATTGGGGCCAGTAGGCGGGCTGTCTGCTTCTTGCAATAGTGGAAGGACATGGCTGCTGTCTTGTGGCTCCACCATCACTGGTTGCCTTGGAATCATCCAAACTATGTGCCTCAGATAAGGGAGGAGAGCTGCGGTGGACTTGGAGATATCAGGGGCCAGCCCTGGAAGTAGAGTGCATCATTTTCACCCCATTCCCTTAGTCTGAATTCAGGTGTGTAGTCACATTGTCCCACCTAACTGCAGGGGTGGCTTAGAAGTAAAATGCTTGTGCCTACTAGAAAAGGAAATGAGGTTTAATAAACACTTACATTGCCTCGGCCACACAATGTTAAATTGAACTTAACCAAGCACCTAAACCTGACTTTATTTAAAAAGGCTATTTGGGGAGAGCTGGCAGATAGACAGACAGGAGATCTAGCAGCCCAGACTCTCCTCTCTTCTTCTTTGGAAAATAAATCAGTGTAAGATTGTATCCTTAAAAAAAAAAGTGGGGCAGTGGTGAGAGGAGGCAAAATAGGCCTTGGCCTAATGGCATGATAGTGGGGCATTAATATTTAGTAAACATGTGCTTTATGTCAGAACTTTGCCTTAAACATCACAGGAAAAAATGTAAAATATGTCTGTGTTATGCTTTATGTGCCACTTCTTTACCTATCAGTCAACAAACTGTGAAGTGTAGACATTATCTCAGCATGGTTCAAGGGTATTAAGTGAACCAAAAGGCAAAATTAGGAATTGAGCTCTGGCCTTAGACATAACCTAGTGCACCAGAGTAGTACCTTACCTTTCACAGTAATACATGGACAAGGCCAAACTCCTATATAATGTTACAAGATAGAGTAATTAAATACGCAGTGAGCAGCAGGTAGATAATTCCATCTTTTTAAAACTTCCTGTTGGAAAAGTTTCAAGATCAGCTTTGATGGCAAAATGTAGGAAGAACAGCCTGGATAGAATCTGAAGGCAGAAATGGATAGGCTGTTGCATGCTATGGGATGAAGAACACAGATGTGGGGATGTCTATCTAGAGTAGAGGAGAAATGAAATGGGGAAATTGATAAAAAGATTAGAATAGTGGGTTTTAATGGAATACTATGCAGCCATCAAAAGAAACAAAATCCTGCCATTTGCAATGGCGTGAATGGAACTAGAGGGTATTATGCTAAGCAAAATAATTCAATCAGGGAAAGACAATTATATGATCTCTCTGATATGAAGAATTTGAGGGGCAGGGCGAGGGTCGTGGGGGGGTAGGGAGGGAAAAATGACACAAGATGGGATCGAGAAGGAGACAAACCATAAGAGACTCTTAATCTCACAAAACAAACTGAGGGTTACTGGGGGGTGGGAGGGTAGGGATAGGGTGGCTGGGTTATGGATGTTGGGGAGGGTTTGTGCTATGGTGAGTACTGTGAAAGGTATAAGCCTGATGATTCACAGACCTGTACCCCTGGGGGGGGGGAAGAAGAGTGGGCTTTCTATTTGCCATGTCAAGTAATTGGGAGTCTTTATACTTAGTGTTATAAGGAAGTGATATACCTGATGGGTCTAATTATGTCATTCTAAGGAAACTTGATGGTCTGGGGCTGTCCTATTGATAGAGTTCAGAACAACAGAATGGGATGAGTTGGGCCCATAGCCAGATTCTAGTGTATGGAACACAGAGTTCCTTAGGACACAGCAGTGTTCTTTTTGAGGTTCAAGGAGAATTCCCAGACATTTAAGGTTTCAAATTCTCTATAGGCCTTTGAAAGATCAGATTCAATCTCTTGTCTATCATTCTTGGCTTCTTCATTTCTGAGCTCCTGTTCTGCTTGAACAAGAAAGTTTAATGCAGGTGTTCACCAATTAAGATTGTGTTATATGTTCCTTTATCAGTTGATTGTAATGAGTTATCAGCTTGCCTTATAAAAAGCCTGTTCAGCCATAACGAAGCCATACCTTCCATTGCTAACTAAAATCTAACCACCATTTATGACACTGCTTTCCTTTAATTCAAAGTTTTGAAGCTTTATGTCAGAAATGAATTTTCTATCAACAAGTCAGTGGAGTTGTTCACTTCCTCTATGTACTACATAGGAAAAGAAGAAAGGAAAGAGAAAGTTTGGGGGAAGTTTCAGATTAGGACTCCTATGGGAAGAAAGGGAAAGGGCCCCTGGCCACTAATTAATAAGTATAACTAACATTTGGACAGCATTTACTACAAAGTGCTTCTTGTATATGTGATAATCACAACTCACAGAGATAGATTATCTTTACTCCTAGTATATGGTTAAGGAAATAGGCATTTAAATTATAGAACCTCCCCTTTCTATAATCTTGGGCAGATTTGTGTTTTAAAAATTTTTATTTATTTATTTGATATATATAGAGAGACAGCGAGAGAGGGAACACAAGCAGGAGGAGTGGGAGAGGGAGAAGCAGGCTTCCTGCTGAGCAGGGAGTCCAATGCAGGGCTTGATCCCAGGACCCTGGGATCATGACCTGAGCCAAAGGCAGAGGCTTAATGGCTGAGTCATCCAGGTGCCCTATAAACCAGTTTCGTAATGGATAAAATGAATGCCATTATACCTACTTGGTGGGGTTGTTGTGAAGGATGAGATGATGTAGGTAAACAATCTAATGCATAGTAAGAATTCATTAAATTATAAGGCCTAAGAATTGTAGCTGCATAATGAGTGAAAAGCGGACTTTGGTAGGGTGAAAGACAATGCAAAGATAGGATGAAAGATCAATTTTATTCCAGAATCTTAATGAGGTAGACAAATTGGTTGGAATGGAATGATTTGAAGGTATAGGTCACAGAGTGGGGTGCTTGGATTGGAGATAGGGAGGGGTTGGAGTTGTTGGTAATAACTGGGTATAGAGTGTGACTGTGCAAATGAGTGGTCCAGATGGTGGACAAGGTCATTTCAGGTAAGAGAAAGTCAAGGAGCTAAGGGGCTAGGGTGTCAGCAGGATTAGTATTCAAAGTATTTAACTACCAGTACTAGCATGGACATGGATCCATCAAAATGGGTATAGCCAGTAGTGTTGGTTCTGGAGTCACCAGTGACTATGAAAATATTTAAGTATTTTCATAATCACACTTGTACAATATAACCCAGGGCTCAAGATGGACTTGTCCATATGGATATTGAAGTCACCAGGAATGATGATGGGGTTATGGAGGGTGGCCTAGCAAGCTAGGGGAGAGAGGCTTTAAATGAAAGAAGGAGAATGACCAGGATATGTTAGGTGATAATAAGAAGGAAGGGTTCTGTGTAGAATGCTTTAATGGCCAAGTGTTTCAAAGGCACAGGACATTATTTATGGAGGAAGGAGGGAAATGGTACTTGAGGCAGCAACGAAGGGCAAAGAGAACACTTTACTTCTAGCCCTAGATAGTGTAAAGCCATCATTTATATAGTTAAAACAAAACTTTCATGAAATAATACTCACCTTAACTACATGCAGTGTATGCTGTTGATTTGTTCTACCACCTTATTTAAAAAGGTTTCTATTTACTACCCACTAAATTGATTTCACAACCCACTAATGGATTGTAGCTTATCATTGGAAAAGTATTGGTATGTGAGTTGTAGGAGCTAAAAATAACCACCTCTTGAAACGACTACATGGGAAGCGTGCTTTGTTAAGGGACAGCCAGGATTTGACTAGATAAAGGAGGAGAAAGAAACATCTGTCAAAGAGGCTGAAGGATATAGGGGTGTCTAAATCTGTTCAGGCTGCTGTAACAAAATACTGTAGACTAGGTGGCTTATAAACAATGAATATTTATTTCTCACAGTCCTGGAGGCTGAGAAGAAGTGTAAGATCAGGGTGCTGACAGTGTCTGGTGAGAACTTGCTTTCAGGTGTCTTCTCACTGTGTTTTCACATGGTGGAAGGGGTGAGGGAGTTCTCCGAGGTCTCTAAGAAGAGAGACTAATCCCATTCATGAGCTCGCTGTCCTCATGACCTAATCACCTCCTGAAGGCTCCACCTCCAAATATCATTACATTGGAAATTAGGTTTCAACATATGAATTTTGGGGAGACACAAAGCTTCAGTCTATAGAAAGGGGGTTTTGTTGATGACAGACCCTGAATTCCAAAGGTTACAATGGAAGGATTTAGAGGTTGTTTTGGGAGCTAAAGTCTGATTCAAATGAGGCAATGTAGAGGACTGTAATAGGGTAAGAATCTCTATTTTGAGGGATGATCCGGACACTAAGGACTCTTACGGTGAGTGTTATAAGCAGAGATATAGGACATGATGGAATTAATTCTCTCAGGGGGAGGTGGATAATCAGTTCTAATTATAGCCCCCTTCTTGGGACTGGTCTCTTAGTCGGTTTGTGGGTGGTGGGGTGAGGTGTAAGTGTTGGTTGGGGTTGAGTAGATGAGGTGTGTGTGGTAGAATGAGGGTCTCACAGAAGTGTGCTGAGCTCTGTGGACCTTTTTTCAGTTCCATTGTGGATAGAGTTAAGGCTAGAGGGACTATCTTTCCAGAAGTGCCAAGGCTCTGAGGGTCGCTTAGATCAGGTTGGCAATGAGTGATCGTGGTTTCAAGGCTTAGGGAGTTCTGTGGCTTACACTTAAATCCTACTGTCCTTGATATTGAGGGGGAAGGAAGGAGTGGCCTTACAAGAAGGTAACAGTTTCATGTGTATTCTTTAAGTGGGAAAACTTCAGTTAAAAAGACAGTGCTGGGCTCCTGGTGCCTCAGTGGGTTAAAGCCTCTGCCTTCGGCTCAGGTCATGATCTCAGGGTCCTGGGATCAAGGCCCACATCGGGCTCCCTGCTCAGTGGGGAGCCTGCTTCCTCCTCTCTCTCTGCCTACTTGTGATCTCTCTCTCTGTGTCAAAAAAAGAAAAAAAAAAGACAGTGCTAAGTTAAATACTGGGCACAAAGGTACGCTAGAAATAGTGCTAAACGAAGAACCAAAAGATTTGTTTTTTAATTCTGGCTGTGCCTCTGGGTGATAGATCAGAGCCTTAACCTCATCTATCAAATTAGTATAATGTTGTTCTTCTTTTTCTTAATAGCTGTTCTGAGGAATAAATTAAGTAAAAATATAGGCATATGGTGTAAAATTTATAAAGCACTATTCAAAGGCAAGATGTTGGCAGTGGGCATTACTTGGCAGAAACAATTTGTAGTCAGTGCAAATAGTGGACCGAATGCAAGCAGCTGTCAGTTAGCGACAGCTGGTGTTGCAATCAGGGTAAGACTAGATGTTTTATAAGAGATTTTTGATGGTGAGGTGCAACTCAGACAAATAGATGAAAGGCAGAACTCTTTGTTACTTATAACTCCAAAGAGAGAAGTCTGTTGTGCAGGGTTGTATAGCTAGTTACACCTGAGTATAGGCTAACGGTAGGTTGGAACTATAGGAGGTGCTTATATATGGCAAACAGGATAGAGTTAGGTAGGTTTCCTAGGCTTCCTAGGGATTGGGTATTTTGAATAATTCAATGGGCCTTAGAAAGAAGGAGCTGTTCCTGAGTGTAGGTATCTGGGGGCCTCTGGCAGTTGAGTATGTGTGTATTGTAACTGGGGAGTGTTAGAGCCTGATAAGGGAAGTAGCTGGGGTGGGGCTTTGATAAGTTGCCAGTGAAGGGGAATTGAAAGTTTTAGCCATGACATCAAGACTGGGTCAAAACAGCACTTGTGAAATATCATATTACAGTGAGACAGCTTTGGAGTTGTGTAATCTCAAACTGTCATTTTTTTTAATAGTACAAAAACTTACTCAACGCAGACTTCTCAATGACATAGTGTAGTTTCTTAATTTAGCTATCTGTTCATTTACAACACATTTTATTTATAAGTTACTGAAAATCTAATCTTCAATTCTATTTCTCTGCCTCTTAATTTATATTCTAAGTAGGCCAGATCGTTGAATCATTTTAGAGAAATACCTGGCATCATCTAATACCCAGTGGCAGAAAGAGTTAGACTGGGTTAAAATTTCTTTTGAGATTATAAATGCCTATAGCATATAATAGCTGGTATAATTCATGCTCAAAGTTGTTTTCCATCAGGTTAAAGTTATTTTCCTATGATATGGCTGTGGTAGAAAGAATATTAAGATGCTCCCTAACATTCTGGCCCCCAGATGTACATGTCCTGTATAGTCCCTTCCTCTTAAATATGGGTAGGACTTGTGAATATGGTGAGATTTAATTTCCATGATTAGCTACTGATCAGCTAGCTGGCTTTGGGTTAGTCAAAAGGGAGATAATCCTGTGTAGCCCTGACCTAAAGAGGTGAGCCCATAGAAGTGGGCACTTCCTGAAATCAGAGAGATTAGAAGCTGTGAAGGGGTCATGTGGCTNCCTTCCTCTTAAATATGGGTAGGACTTGTGAATATGGTGAGATTTAATTTCCATGATTAGCTACTGATCAGCTAGCTGGCTTTGGGTTAGTCAAAAGGGAGATAATCCTGTGTAGCCCTGACCTAAAGAGGTGAGCCCATAGAAGTGGGCACTTCCTGAAATCAGAGAGATTAGAAGCTGTGAAGGGGTCATGTGGCTAGGAACTGAAGGCAGCCTATAGGAGCTGAGAGCAGTCCCTGACTGCTAGCAAAGAACTGGGGATCTCAGTCCTATGGCCACAAAAGATCGGATTCTGCTGACAATCATGTGATCTTAGAAGACCATGAGTCTCAGAAGAGGTCATAGCATAGCTTACACTTTGACAGAACTATCAAATTATAGGAAAATGTAGAAAAACTAAATAACACTATACCGACCAAAGAAATTAGATTTGTTATCATAAATCAGAAGGAACCTCAAGGTCCAGATGGTTTTGCTGGTGAATCTGATCAAATTTAAACAAAAGGATGCTAATCCTACAAAAACAAAAACAAAACAAAAAAACAATGAAAAACCTTTCAGAAAAGAGAGAAGGGGACACTTCTTCACTCATTTAAAGAGGCTGTAATTATCCTAATACTAAAACTAGACCAAGACATTATACTTCTAAACTTGTTATGAGACAAATATAACCTTGATGTCAAAACTGACAAGAACATTATAAGAAAATAAAGTTACAGGCCTTCATGGACATAGATGCAAAAATCCTTAACTAATTTTTAGCAAATTGATTACAGCAATATATAACCAATGACAAGTGGGATTTATCCCAGGAATGCAAGATTACTTTAGTTTTTGAAAATCAATATACCACAGAAACAGAACAACATAGGAAATGCTTATGGTTTCAACTGATACCAGAAAGAGCAACTTATGAGAAGCAACATCCCTTCCCAAGCCAGGAATAAAAAGTTTATCTCTGAAAAGCCTATCACAGACATATTAGTTAATGTGAAAGACTGAATACTCTCAGCCTAAGATTGAAAACAAAACAAGGATGTCTGCTCTCACTGTTTCCTTTTATAACTGTACTGGAATCACTAATCAGTGCAAAAAAGGGGCAAAAATAAAAATTAAAATACACATAATTTAGAAAAGTAACATTGTCATACACATAGAAAATTTTGAGGAATCTACAAAGAACTTAGTAGACAATAGTAACTGAATTCAAGAAGGCCACTTGATACAAGGTCAATACAGATATCAATTATATTTTTATATGCAAGCAACAAACAGAAAATAAAAGTAAAAACAATTCAATTTATTATATTTAAAATATGATACACTCAGGGATAAGTTTAACAAAAGACTTGTGTAGACTTGTGTAAGACTTGTAACTGAAAACTAGAAAACCTTGCAGAGAAAAATTGAAGAAGTTTAAATACATGGAGAGATATACCATGTTGATGGATTGGAAGATGCACAATTATTAAGATGTCATTTATCTCCAAATTGTTCCTAGTGTCTTTAGAAGTAAACATAGGAAGATAGCTTGACAATACTGAGAACATCTTGGTGAAACAGTACAAAATGTTAGTTTTATTAAATCTTGACACTTGAGTATATATCTTCTTACTATTCTGTGTGACAAAATGGGAAGTATGCATAAATCATTTGTGCTACAAACCAGACCATGATGACTGTCTCAAGGAAAAGCACCTGTACAATTTTAGATGTGAACTGAAGTAATTACTTTTCTAAAAGAATAGAACAACACTTTTACCTGAAAGAATGCCTGGCAAACTATAGTTATTGAAACATATTCGGCAGAATTATTCTTGAAACCAACTTAAATGAGAATGACAGAAAAAAAACCTGACATTATTTGTTGCCAGTGATAAAATTATGATTGATATTTGTGGTGATATTAATGGATGTGATTTTTTATATTATGCAATTAACTGTGTTAATATTTGGAACATGTGTATAATATATAATAAATGGTCAATATTTGGAACATCCACAAACCAGTAGTTTTCAAATGACTAATGCATGGTATTTAAAAAATCATGCCTGTCTGAATCAGCAAAGAAGTCAAACTCTCACTCTTTGCAGATGATATGATACTTTATGTGGAAAATCCAAAAGACTCCACCCCAAAACTGCTAGAACTCATACAGGAATTCAATAAAGTGTCGGGATATAAAATCACAGAAATCATTTGCATTTCTATATACTAACAACAAGACAGAAGAAAGAGAAATTAAGGAGTCGATCCCATTTACAATTGCACCCAAAACCATAAGATACCTAAGAATAAACCTAACCAAAGAGGCAAAGAATCTGTACTCAGAAAACTATAAAGTACTCATGATAGAAATTATGGAAGACACAAAGAAATGGAGCAACAGTCCATGCTCATGGATTGGAAGAACAAATGTTGTGAAAATGTCTATGCTACCTAAAGCAATCTACACATTTAATGTAATCCCTATCAAAATACCGTCAACTTTTTTCAAAGAAATGGAACAAATTATCCTAAAATTTATATGGAACCAAAAAGGACTCTGAATAGCCAGAGGAATGTTGAAAACAACAACAACGACAACAACAAACAACAACAACAACAAAAACAAAGCCAGCAGCATCACAATTCCAGACTTCAAGCCCTATTACAAATCTGTAATCATCAAGACAGTATGGTACTGGCACAAAAACAGACACATAGATCAATGGAACGGAATAGAGAACCCAGAAATGGACCCTCAACTCTATGGTCAACTAATCTTTGACAAAGCATGAAAGAAGGTCCAGTGGAAAAAAGACAGTCTCTTCAACAAATGGTGTAGGGAAAATTGGACAGCCACATGCAGAAGAATGAAACTGGATCATTTCCTTACACCACACACAAAAATAGACTCAAAATGTATGAAAGACCTCAATGTGAGACCGGAATCCATCTAAATCCTTGAGGAGAACACAGGGAGCAACCTCTTCGACCTCAGCCACAGCAACTTCTTCCTAGAAACATCGCCAAAGGCAAGGGAAGCAAGAGAAAAAAGGAACTATGGAGACTTTATTAAGATAAAAAGGTTTTGCACAGCAAAGGAAACAGCCAACAAAACCAAAAGACAACCAACAGAATGGGAGAAGATATTTGCAAATGACATATATATCAGATAAAGAGCTAGTATCCAAAATCTATAAAGAACTTATCAAACTCAACACCCAAAGAACAAATAATCCAGTCAAGAAATGGGGAAAAGACATGAGCAGATGTTTCTGAAAAGAAGACATCCAAATGGCCAACAGACACATGAAAAAGTGCTCAACATCACTTGGCATCAGGGAAATACAAATCAAAACCACAGTAAGATACCACCTCACACCAGTCTGAATGACTAAAATTAACAAATCAGGAAATGACAGGTGTTGGTGAGGATGCAGAGAAAAGGGAACCCTCCTAAACTGTTGGTGGAAATTCAAGCTGGTGCAGCCACTCTGGAAAACAGTATGGAGGTTCCTCAAAAAGTTGAAAAAAGAGCTACCCTATGACCTAGCAATTGCGCTACTGGGTATTTACCCTAAAGATACAAATGTAGTGATCCGAAGGGGCACATGCACCCAGATGTTTACGGCAGCAATGTCCATAATAGTCAAACTATGGAAAGAGCCTAGATGTCCATCAACAGATGAATGGATAAAGAAGATGTGGTGTATTTATACAATGGAATATTGTGCAGCCATCAAAAACCCCCAAATCTTGCCTTTTGCAATGACATGGATGGGATTAGAGGGTATCATGCTAAGCAAAATAAGTCAATCAGAGAAAGACAATTATCATCTGATCTCACTGATATGAGAAATTTGAGAAACAAGACAGAGGATCATAGGAGAAATGAGGGAAAAATGAAACAAGACGAAACCAGAGAGGGAGACAAACCATAAGAGACTCTTAACCTCAGGAAATAAACTGAGGGTTGCTGGAGGGGAAGGGGGTGGGAGGGATGGAGTGGCTGGGTGATGGACATTAGGGAGGGTAAGTGCTATGGTGAGTGCTGTGAATTGTGGAAGACTGATGAATCACAGACCTGTACCCCTGAAACAAATAATACATTATATACACCATTTCTTTATATGTTAAATTAAATTAAATTAAATTAAATTAAATTAAATTAAATTAAATTAAATATCTTTACCCCTGGGGGGGGGAATCATGCCTGGATGAAAGTTCCACTAAAAGGGCAATATAGACCAATGGATTTTAACAGAGTATGAAAAATTCACTGATTTTGTTTCAGATCTGAAAATGCTCCTCCCTTTCCAATACTGTCTCTGTTTAAGGCAGGATCTTCTTCACATACTTCAATAAAAACAGATTCAGATTTTTTTTGTTTCAGAAAATATAATTGTTTTAATAAAAATGCTACTTAAGTTAACATATAATGAATGGATTGTTATTTTTAGATGAATTGATAAACTTTTTTAAATTCTCAATTTTAATTAATGAATGCATTAATTAATTCTGAGAGAGAGAGAGAGAACACAAGCGGGGGTGGGGTGCAAAGACTCTCCACTGATCAGGGAGCCTGACAGAGGGCTCAATCCCAGGACCCTGAGATCATGACCTAAGCTGAAGGCATACTCTTAACTTACCAAGTCACCCAGCTGCTCCTAGATTCTCAATTTCGATTTATAAAACAATAAATATCAATAGGTATAACCCACATTAAAAGATCTTTGGAGTCTTCAATAATTTTAAGAAAATAAAAGGGGTCCTGATATCAAATAATTTGAGAACCACTGCAGTAGGACACTGACAAAGTGTTGTCCCTCAGCTGCCATGATAAATGAGATTTCAAAAGGCCATCCTACCATTCTACAATGGCAGCTTCAGGGTGATGGGGAATATGGTAAAACCAATCAATTTCACCATTGCTGGGGTGACTGGGTGGCTCAGTCATTAAGCATCTGCCTTCAGCTCAGGTCATGATCCTGGGTCCTGGAATTGAGCCCTGCAATGGGCTCCCTGTTCAGCGGAGAGCCTGCTTCTCCCTCTCCTGCTTGTGTTCCCCCTCTCTCTGCCTGTGTTCCCTCTCTCTGTGTCAAATAAATAAAAATCTTTTTAAAAAATTTCACCATTGCTTATAAATTTTTGCTATAAAATGAACTCTCTGGTTAAAAGCAAGACTGTGTAGAATACAATGATAGTCAATATGGCAATCCTGCAGCCCATGAATGATGGTTTTGGAATCCCACCATCTGTAGGACTTTCCTCTGAGCAGATACAACTTAACTCTTTGTAATATCTTGTCTATTTTTTTCATATATTACAAACCTGATGCTTTTATTGCTAAGATCACACTATTTTTCTTCATCCGTGTATAACCTCTACTTTGATTTACTTTTCTAGGCATTTCTTAAGAGTATAATAAAAGAAAAATGAGTTTTCATCATATTGCCATGGCAATATAAAAAGTCATATTGATCAGAATAGACTGGAGTATATCATTTGGTTTTCAACTAATTTGGCAAACTTTACAGGAAAAAAAAGGAAGATGGTATTATGGGTGGAATTGTGTCTCTCACAGAAGACATGTTGAAGTCTTAACATCCTGTACCTCAGAATTTGATCTTACTTGGAAGTAAAGTCTTTACAGAGGTAATCAAGTTAAAATGAGGTCATTAGGGTGACCCTTAATCCAATATCCTTACAAATAGGGGAAATTTGGACACAGAGCAAGACACGTATAGAAGGAAGATGACATGAAGACACAGGGAGAATGTCACATGAAGACAGAAAATTGGAGTGATGCAACTGGAGGATTGGGTTTAAGGAATGCCTGAGGCCACCAAAGGTGGGAGAGACCTGGAACAGTTCTCTCTTAGAGCACTCAGAAGGAACAAACTATGTGGACACCATACTAACAACTTCCAGAACTCTGAGACAATAACTTTTTGTGTTTTTAAGCCACCCGGTTTGTGGTACTTTGTTATGATAGCCCTAGAAAACTAATGCAGGTAGCAAAATATTTACAGGAGTAACTGTCTTAATCAACCTTTTACCCAGAAACCAAGCACTGAGTATTGAATACTCAATACATCAAGCCCACTGAATGTTGAATGAATATCCTTGAAAGTGGAAATCTTCCTAAGGCATCTGTAAGTCATCTTGTTTCTTATTCCCTATTCTAGGTCTAATACATTAGACTTGAATGTTGGCTGAATAAAATAAATATCTATAATTGGAAAAAAACGAGTATAAAATATGAATTTCAAATATATTTTGCCATATGTTATTTAATACTATTTTACAATACTTATTTTCTTTAAATATGGGAAATATAACAACTATTTTTCTGGGAGCAGTTCTTTCCTCCCTTCCTTCTACCTTTCCACCCTTCCTTCCTTTCTTCCTCCCCCTTTTTGTTTTCAATTACCCCCTAATTTTAGTTATTACAGTATCACCAAAATAACAATGAGGTATTTTTAAAATAAAAAGATTACCAAAAATTCTATCTAAGCAATAGGTATTTTGGGGTGATCAGTGTCTCGGAAATGAAAGTGTGGTGATATCAGGATAAACACAGGTATTGAGATTCAAATACCTAGTCCAAGTTCTGCTCTATAGAAATAAGCCATTAAATAACCCCTTGGACCCTCAGCTTTCTCATCTGTAAAATTGCAGCTGTTTAACATAGAACAGTTCTGACAATGAAAGCAAAAACAGAATTATCTTCTATGAATTTTACAAATGAGCATATTGGATCACACAGTTTCAATAACTTGCTCCAATCAGTTAACTGATTCTAAGGCCCAAATTCTATTAAAACTGACCCATACTATATGAAACCTTTGATTTCACTTCTCAATGGTATATTTTAGATTTCAGGTGATTAGGTACCAAAACTGGTAGCTAGGGGTGACCCCACCTGCATAGCCCGTCTAGCTGCCCAGTCCAGTTCAAGTTCTTCATCTATTAAGGCCTTCTAACCCTCATAGGGCAGGCTCCACAGGGCTGTGGGTTAAAGTCTCAATTTTCCAAAACTCATCTCCATTTAGCAAAAACTTGGGGTACAAGGCAATGGTTTATAGAATTGTAGATCACAATCACAATCACCCAAACTTGGTTTTCATGTTTGCCTCACCTAAAAATGGTATTTGCATTTCTAGAAAAATATAAAAGAACTTTTAAGCCTGTAACAGATAGATGGAGATACAGGAATCCAAATTTGAACACATAGCTTAGGGATGCAGGGTACTGAAAAAAAGTAAAAGATCAGAGGTGAAGTAAAAGAATCACAGTTTGGGCTGTAATAGATCCCATTACATTTGGTCGTATCTGGGCTGGGAAAGCTAACTCTGTGTCATAAGACCATGCCTTTTAGAAGCACATGAGTCTCAAGACAGAAAAGGGATTTTGGCTCTTGGGCAAGAGGAAGGTGGCAGAGTTGGGTTCATTGACTGTGTCAAAGAGAGTTCAAAGATTGTTGAACCCTTAGAAGTAGTAGGATGTTCACTAACACAATAAATGCACCAGTAGGCAATGAGGAGAGTGGCCTGCTAAGGAGGCCTAATCCTGGAGAGTAGGGGGAAGGCCAAGAGTGCCTTCAGAATGGTTCAGAGCTCAAAGTGAGGATAAAGTGAAAGGTGTAGAGGGCCAGTTCTGGCCACTCAAGGAAGCTTCCAACAGGATCACTTCAAGAAACAGTGGCTACCCAGGCAGACTGAGAAAAAAAGATCAATATGATCACCAACAAGAATCAAAGCAATGATGTAGAAATAAGCCTTAAAGCTGGGAGAAAGTACTTACAGGCCATAGGGCTGTGCTTTAATAATTTATGGACTTGGACATGTGACCTTGAGACTCATGTGCCAAACCAAGGTCATATATTGAGCCAACCACATGCTCACTAAAACAGCAGTGCTGTTTCTTGTGACTGCTGAGTTGTAGATCCTTTTAAAAGGCAGTTTAAAAATTGGGTTAGATAGGAAAATGACATTACCAACAAACCTTCAATGTCCTCTCCCAGGGAAGAGGTGACTTAATCTAGGCTACTTGGACACTTTCACCCAGGAATTTTAATCAGCAAAGGTTATGGTTGTCCAATGGGGGGATCATCTGAAGAGATTATTCATTAATATCCATGATTTAGATCTCCACAGGTACTCTAATTCCTGACCTACGCAAAGCCTGGATCTTCAGCTATCTCTTTTATTCCTTGAGATTCTCAATGTCCTTCAAATATATCCTATTATTATTATTGTTGTTGTTATTATTATTATTTTGCTGAGATCAGCCATGTGGTATGTCTTTCCATTTATTCAGAATTTGTTTTATGTCACTCAGTATAGTTTTATTCATATAAATTCTGTATCTTTTTTCATTAAGTTTATTACTAGCTATTTTATGATTTTGTTGCCAATATGAGTGGAATTTTTTTTCCATTTCCATTTCAAATTGGTTACTGACAGGATACTAAAAGGCTATTTTTACATATTTATTTGGTATGTTGCCAACTTAATCTCTCTTATTACTCAGACTTTTCACCCTAGCCTATTGAGTTATCTATGAATATAATCATATTATCTGCATGTAAAATAAGTAATTGATCTTTTCTAATCATTCTAAGTGTTTCATATTCCTATCTTATTACCTTAGTTATAATCTTCAAAACAATGTTAGGAAATAGTGGAGAATACAGGCATCTCTGCCCAATTTCTGGTTTTAATGGAAATTACTTCAGTATTTCACTACTTAGTTTGATGTTTACAGTTTTTAAGAAATTTTGAAATATGCCATCCATCCTGAAAAGTACATGTAACATATATGTATGATTTAACAAAAAATTATAAAGCAAAGATCTATGTGAACAGTATATAAGGAAATATTTTTTAAAGATTTTATTTATTTGAGAGAAAGAGTGTGTGCACACACAAAAGAGAGCAAAAGGGGGGGAGGGGGAGAGGGAGAGACAGAAGCAGACTCCCCACTGAACAGGAAGCCCAAGACCCTGGGATCATGACCTGAGCCAAGGACAGACACTTAACTGACTGAGCCACTCAGGCACCCCAAGAAAACATCTTTTAAAGATTTTTTTAAAGATTACCAGCACTAGGAATGTATACCACTCTGTTCTAAGAATCTTGTCCCTTCCCCTGTTAGAATAACACAGACTACTCTAACATTCTTACTGATTTCCTTGCTTCTTCATGGTTTTAGCATTTATTTTTTATTTCAATTTTTTTGTTTAAATTCTAGTTAGTTAACATATATGATAAAATTGGTTTCAGGTGTAGAATTTGGTGATTCATCCCTTACATGTAATACACATTGCTCATCACAATACTCTCCTTAATATCCGTCACCCATTTAGCCCATCCCACACCCACCTCCCTCCATCAACCCTCAGGTTTTTTTTCTATAGTTGAGTCACTTATAGCTTGCCTCACTCTTTCTTTTTTTTCCCCCATCCCCTATGTTCATCTGCTTTGTTTCTTAAATTCCATATATAAGTGAAATCATATGATATTTGTCCTTCTCTGACTGACTTATTTTGCTTAGTTAGCATAATACACTCGAGCTCCATCCACGTTGTGAATGGCAAGATTTCATTCTTTTTGATGGCTGAGTAATAAATATTCCACTGGTGTGTGTGTGTATATGTGTACGTATGTGTGTGTGTGTGTGTGTGTGTGTGTGTGTGTGTGTACCACATCTTCTTTATCCATTCATCGGTCAATAGATATTTGAGCTCTTTCCACAATTCAACTATTGTTTTTGTTTTTGTTTTTTAAGATTTTATTTATTTATTGACACAGAGAGAGAGATCACAAGTAGGCAGAGAGGCAGGCAGAGAGAGAGGAGAGAGGAGGAAGCAGGCTCACCGCTGAGCAGGGAGCCCGACGCGGGCCTCGATCCCAGGACGCTGAGACCATGACCTGAGACGAAGGCAGAGGCTTTAACCCACTGAGCCACCCAGGGCCCCACAATTCAACTCTTATTGATAATGCTGCTGTAAATATCAGGATGCATGTACCCCTTCAAATCTGTTTTTTTGTGTTCTTTGGGTAAATACCTAGTAGTGCAATTTCTGGGTCATAAGGGTAGTTATATTTTTAACTTTTTGAGGAACTTCCATACTGTTTTCCAGAGTGGCTGCAACAGTTTGCGTTCTCATCAACAGTGTAAGAGAGTTCCCCTATACCTGCATCCTTCCCAACACCTGTTGTCGCCTGTGTTGTTAATTTTAGCCATTCTGACAGGTAGGTGTGAGGTGGCATCTCATCATGGGCATTATTGATAAGAATTTAGTGCTATTTTATTACCTGTAAAATCACTGATTTGGATATTTTTCTCCATTTCTTTCTCATCTTTATTGCTTTTGGTCTTTCATTCTCACTGAAAGTGTCCCCTTCAATATTTCCTGCAGGGCTGGTTTATTGGTCACAAACTCCTTTAGTTTTTGTTTTTCTGGGAAACTCTATCTCTCCTATTCTGAGTGACAGCCTTGTTGGATAAAGTACTTTTGGATGCAAATTTTTCCCTTCAGCACATTGAATATATCATGCTGCTTTCTTTCAGCCTGCCAGATTTCCATGGAGAGATCTGCTGTGGACCTGATCTGTCTTCCCTTGTAGGTTAGGGATTTCTTTTCCTTTGCTGCTTTCAGGATTCTTTCCTTATCTCTATATTTTAAAATTTTCACTATGATATGTCTTGGTGTTGGCTGGCTTTTGTTGAATTTGATGAGAGTTCTCTGCGCCTCTTGGATTTTGATATCAATTACTTTCCCCAGATTATTTTCAGCTATAATTTGTTCAAATAGAACTTCTGTCCCCTTTTCCCTCTCTTGTTCTTCTGGGACCCCTATGATATGAATGTTACTATGCTTTATGGAATACTTGAGATACTTAAGTCTATATTCATGATCCAATACTTTTCTTTCTCTCTTCTTTTCAGCTTCATTATTTTCCATAATTTTATCTTATATCTCACTGATTTGTTCTCTGCTTCACCCATCCTCGTTGTTATTACATCCAATCAGTTTTGCATCTCAGTTATAGCATTTTAAAATTTCGGCCTCACTAGTGTTTAGTTCTTATATCTCTGCAGTAAGGGGTTCTTTAGTGTCTTCTATGCTTTTCTTCAGCCCAGCTAGTATCCTTGTGATTGTTGTTTTAAATTCTGGTTCAGGCATATTACTTATATCCATTTTGATAAGGCCTCTGGCCATGACTTCTTCATGTTCTTTCTTTTGGGGTGAATTCCTCCATCGTGGCATTTTGTGCAGGTCATTGGTGTGTGTGTGTGTGTGTGTGTGTGTGTGTGTGTGTGTGTGTGTATTGAAAAAACCTATTATATTTCCTGCTCCTGAGTAATGACTATATTAAGAATAGGTCCTATACTGTCCAGGGCCTGGCACTTCAGGAAGTGTTGCAGTCTGCTGTTGTGTTTTGGCTGCTCTTTTTCTCAGGTCAGTCCTTTGCAGAGTTTTTCCTTACCTGCAGTGGGGAGTGTTTGGACCTTGTCCAGTGTGGCATGTTAATTAGGTGTACTTTGGATTGCTTCTTAAAATAAGCCTGATCCTATTTCCACTAGAGCTGAAGTTTTGCAGCACTCTATGTAGTAGACTTGGTGCACGCAGAGGGTTTGTGCTAGTCTTCCGGGGGAGGGGCCAGCTGAGCTGGTTCTCAGGTGACTTGCCCTAGTAAAGATGCACCTGCAGGGAGCAGTGGAGTGGGGCTCGGTGTAAGTGTCTCCAGTCTCCACTAGGGGATGCTGTGTTGCTCACTGAAGTCTGTTTCTGCTGATGGGGGTAGGGGGGGAAATGGTATCACCCCACTCTCTCAACCTTGGAGAGGGGAGTTCAAGCCCCCACTGTTCAGGAAGCCCTCGCAGAAGAGCAAGCAATCTCACCTCTTATGTTCCAGGCTTCTGTCAGAACCCTGCTTTTCACCCTATCAGTGTTGGAGCTGTCACACAGTACTCCTGTGTTTTATTTCAGATGCACGGCTGGGTTTCAAAAACTCCAAGTTTTAGGGACCCAACTTTGCTGGACCCATGCTGATCATCTGGGAGAGGGTCTCGCTGCACTGTGGCTGGTCCCAGTTTGTCCCAGAAAGGTAGTCACAGGACTGTATAGAAGCTGGGAGTTTATGGTAAAGCACAGCTAAAAGCTGGCTTCCAGATTAGCGGTCTTCAGCAGGTGTCTCTGCCACTATGCTAATTAATGGGTCTGCTCAATGGTGCCCACTGTCTCTTTTGTCCCCTGAGAGACAGTGCCATCTCTCCCAAAGGCACTCCAAGAAAGGGAACTGTTTCTCTCGCTTCGATCCAGGAGATCCTCAGATCATGCAGTTTGCTCTCAGGCAGGAGCAGGAGCACCCCTAAACCTGCCAGGCATGACCCTGGCAATGGCATGGATTTCTAAAACTTCAGACTTTGAGCTTTGCTGCTTGTTAAAATTTGTGATAAATAGTTCCCCTCCTTTTTCCAGTCAATGGTTTTGGGAAAGATTTTCTTGTGCAGTCCCCTGCATACAGCTTTCTCTCTCTCTCTCTCTCTCTCTCTCTCTCTCTCTCTCTCTCCCTCTCTCTTCTCTCTGTGATCAGGGCTCCCCCAACTCTGCAGTACCCCAATTCTTTTCTCTCTCAAATCAAGTCTTCACAGCTCCTACCTTCCACAATGTGGCTATTTTTCATCCTGTAGATGTGCAGTTTGTTCTCTCAGTCCTCAGATTGATTTCTTGGGTGCTCAGAATGATTCGATATTTATCTAGCTATATTCGGGGCTGAGGCAAACTAGGGTCCCACTATTACTCCACTATCTTAACTCCCCTCCTGGTTTTACCATTTATATATGCATCTCTAAATAATATAGTTCTGTTTGCCTTTACTTGACCTTTCTGTGAACAGAATAATTTATTACATATCATTTTGTTAGGTATTATATTTGAAATTCATTCATGCTATTCCATAGGACTATAGCTTGCTCATTTTCATTGATTATATTCACTTCACAGTATGCATATATCAAATTTTATCTTTCTATTTCTATTGTACTTGACCATTTGAGTTATTTCCTGATTTTGGTTTTTACAAACAGTGTTACCATGAACATTCTTGTAAATTTATTTTGGTACAGTATGAGTTTTTCTAGGATAAATACCTAGTGTGGAATTCTGGGCTGAAGTAACTCTACCACATAATGGGTAGCTAAAACTTTTCCCAAAATGAGAGTCTTCATTGTTCTACATTATTGCCAGTGCTTCATTTTATTAAGCTTCTTAATTTTTGCCATCCTGATACCTATCTAATGGTACTTTTCATTGTGGTTTAAATTTGTATGATTACTATTAAGGCTGAGGAACTTAGAGATTTGGATTTCCTCTTCTGTCAAGTTCCTGTTCTATTCTTTTGCTCATTTTCCTGTCAGAATATTTTTTTTCTTTTTATATGTAGGATACTAGCATTTTGCTCTTCATGTGTGTGGCAAATAATTTTCCTACTTTTGTGACTTGTCTTCATTCTTATGAGATTTTTTATAAAGTTCATAATTTTAATATAATCGTATATATATAAAGTACATATATACATACAACTGTACTTATCAATTTTTTGTAGTTAGTGCTTTTCATATCTTGTTTTTAAACATCCTTATTTATAATCAATACATTGTCCTATATGATTTTATAAAAGATTTATAGTTTCTCCTTTCATATTTAGTACTTCAATGGGAATTGACTTTTGCATATGGTGGGTGAGGATAAAATTTCATTAATTTTCTACATGGAGAGATAATCATCCATCTGTATTGATTGAAAAGTCCACCCTGAACAAATTGATATGCTTGTCATCTCAGTATTTGGGACCCATTTCTGAGTTTTCTTCCTTTTCCATTGCTGAATTTGTCTGTCTCTGTGTTAGTAATAGAAAATCTTAATTAAATAGTTTTAGAATAAATCTTGATATCTAGTAGAACAAGATCATCTACCTTGTTGTTTCTTGAGTAACTTGGCATTTTTTTGGACCATTTTACTTCTTGATAAATTTTAGAATCGACTTTTTAAATTTATAAGAAGGGTACATTTTCTGAAATACTATTCCACATTTTTGACTGACATTATTCTGAATATATAAATCAATTTGGAACAATTGACATCTTTAAAATACCCAGTCTATCAGTTCATAAGCATAGTATATTAGTCTCCATTTAATTGTTCACCTAGGATGCCTGGGTGGCTCAGCCGTTAAATGTCTGCCTTTGGCTCAGGTCATGGTCCCAGGGTCCTGGGATCAAGCCCCACATTGGGCTCCCTGCTCAGTGGGAAGCCTGCATCTCCCTTTCCCACTCCCCCTGCTTGTGTTCCCTCTCTTGCTGTGTCTCTCTTTGTCAAATAAATAAAATCTTAAAAAAAATAATTAGGTCATCTATAACATTTCTCAGTAAGCTGCTGTCATATATTTGTTTATTAAGTAGATCCAAAGGGTACCTTTTTGATCTTTTAATTTTGCTTCTAGAATGATTCGTATATATCCCCCACTCCATATACTGGTATAGAATATGTATTTGGATCAACTTCACGTACTATATTTTTATATTTTTATTTTTCAAAATTTTATTTAAGCTCAAGTTAGTTCACCTATAGTGTAAAATTAGTTTTAGTGGCAAAATTTAGTGATTCATCATTTGCATAATAAACCCAGTGCTCATTGCATCAAGTGCCCTCTTTAATGCCCATCACGCAATTACCCCATCCCCCCATGCACCTCCCCTGCAGCGCCCTTCAGTTTGTTACCTATATTTAAGAGTCTCTTATGGTTTGCCTTCCTCTCTGTCTTTATTTTCTTTTTCCTTCCCTTCCCCTATGTTCATCTGGTTTGTTTCTTAAATTCCACATAAGAATGAAATCACATGGTATTTGTCTTTCTCTGACTGGCTTATTTCACTTAGCATAATACACTCTAATTTCAGCCACATCATTGCAAATGGCAAGATTTCATTCTTTTTGTTGGCTGAATAATATCCCAGTGTATATACATACCACATCTTCCTTATCCATTCATCAGCTGATGGACATTTGGGCTCTTTCCATGTTTTGGCTATTGTGGATAGTGCTGCTATAAGCAATTGCACTACTAAATATTTATTCAAAGGATACAAAAATAGTGATTCACAGGGGCACATGCACATACTATATTTTTAGATGTAAGCTCCCAGGCAGGAGAGTTTAGGGGAAATAAAATAGGCAAAATATACTGATTTTCAATCTTACAATCTGTTAATTTTTCTTTTTCATTTTCCCCTGCTTTATTGGTCACACTTTTCCAGAAAACAGAATGAATAGAATAGAATAGAATAGAATAGAATAGAAAAAGAGATTTATTATGACTGATTGTCTGGCATGGTTATGGAGGCTGAGAAATCCCATGCTCTTCTGTCTGCAAGCTGGGCACCAAGAAACACCAGTGGTGTAATTCCAGTCCAAACCTAAAAGCCTAAGAACCAGGGGGAGCCAGTGATATAAGTTCCAATCTGAGTCTGAAGGCCCAAGAACAGGAGAACCAATGTCTGAGGGCAGGAGATGGATGTTCCATTTCAGGCAGAGAATGTAAATTCACCCTGCCAATGCAGTTTTGTTGTATTTGGGCCCTCAACAGATTGTATGATACCCACACACATTGGTGAGGGCACTCTTCTTTACTCACATCATTGATTCAAATTCTTCTGGAAATACTCTAAAAGACACACCCAGAAATAATCACTTTGGCCAGACACCTGCTCTGCTCCAAATACACTTCACCTGCTATCTTCTCAGATGAAGCCAAGATCACTCAGATTATTTTGCAAAGGGCTGCTAAGTAGAAGCCTGTACATCAAACTCTTTTCCTTCAGACTCCATTTTGTGATAGTTTACTTGCTTTGAAGTCCAGACACATACTTGAATTTAATTTAAATGCAATTTCTCCAAGTGCTCTAGGCCTATAAAAACTATCTTCATTAGAGATAATTTTGTTATTTCCTGAGCAGAATCACACAGCTTTTTTTCTACCTTAAGGCACACCTTTGTTGCTTTAGCACCCTCTGCAGAGCTGCCTTTACCTCCTGGTTCTTGAGGCTATAGATGATGGGGTTCAGCAAGGATGTGATCACACTGTACTGAATGGAGATCACTTGCTCCAATACTGAGCCTGAGGTGGGGCCAATGTACCTGAATAGAGCTGTCCCATAGAATAACAGCACCACGGTGAGGTGGGAGGAGCAGGTAGAGAAGGCTTTGGCTCGGCCATTAGAGGAGTGGATGTTCAGAATGGCAGAAATGATTCTGGAGTAAGAGAAGAGGATCAGAGGAAGTGTCAGCAGCCCTATAAATGCACATGACACTCCTAGAAGAATCTCATTGATAATGGGATCAGTACAAGACAGAGGAAAGAGTGGAGGTAGCTCACAGCTGAAATGGGGGATGATGTTGGACTCACAGAAACGTAACTTGTGGATGAAGAGACTATTCATCAAGGAAATCATAAATCCCATTGTCCAAGCTATGCTCACAATCACAATACAGAGAGGTCTGTTTATGACCATGGCGTAGACCAGAGGGTGGCAGATGGCAGCATAGCGGTCATAGGCCATGGCAGAGAGCAGACAAGCTTCTGTTCCCCCAGAGAGAGTGAAAAAGAAACTCTGAGTGATGCATCCCCACACTGAGATGCTTTTCTTCTGAGATAGGAAGTTCTGTAGCATTTTGGGCACAGTGACTGAGGAGAAACTGAGATCCAGGAAGGATAGATGTCCGAGGAAGAAGTACATGGGTGTGTGGAGGTGAGAATCAACCATGATCACCAGGATCATCACCAGATTCCCCATCAAAGTCAGAAGGTAAATCCCCAGGAACAGCACAAAGAGCAGGGTCTGGATCTGGGGGTCACTAGACAATCCCAAAAGGACAAACTCAGTGATTATACTGACATTTTTCATGGTTGCTTAGAGATTCAGTCCCTTAAAGGAAATGAATGATTTTTCCACTTGGTAAGACATTGATCTGAATCTTTCTCAGTGAACAGGAGTTTTCTACTCACAGACAATATACCTTCTTACCTACAGACCAAAACGGGAAACTCAGGATAAGGAAGTATCTTCTCAGATACAATTTCTTCAGTTGCCCTTCTTTTCTAACTGGTAGCACTACCTTGTCATGATCTCTATACCTTTACCCTACTTCACTCTTTTAATAAAAATACCATGCACATGAATGTCAGGTATGTCCTAGAGTCAAAAGAAGGGAGAAGAGCCCCAGTGGTTAAGCCTGGAAAACCTTTTATGGTTAAAGACTAGAAGGTCCATGGACAAGTGATTCCTTCTCAGACTAGTAAGGTCATAGATTCACAATAAGGGAGGGTGGCGTCATAGGGGACTTTAAAGCCTTTATTTTACACATAGGGAGAATGCATTGCCTAAGGTCTCATAACAAAATGATGTTGAGGTTGGTACTAGACCAGATGTTTCAACTAGTCTTGTATGCTCCCAATGCACTATACTGGGTGTTTTGAATTGATCGTTACAAGCTGAGTTTTGCGTGGTTTTGGGGTCATAAGCAATTTTGCTAGTAGGCAGTTCACCTAAAATATATTTCAATATTTCTTGGCTCTGATACTTAGACAGTGGTCTCTACAGTTGTGTGTCAGCTGCTATTGAAGTGGAAAAAGAACTAGTCTTAGAACAGTAACCTTAGTTTGGGTCTTAGCTCTAGGAGTCTAATAGTATCATCTGGTTAAAAGTTACTCAGTTTCTTTAAGCCTTACTGTGTTCATCTGTGAAACTAAGTAAATGAAACAAATACTTTTGTAAACCATATAGCTCATAACATGCTGTGCAAAGATCAAATTTTCTATGTATGAATAAAGATTGATATAGAATACTGAAAAACAGAAAAGATGTCTCTATTGGGTAGTAGGCTTGTGGTCTTTTTCTTTTAAGCAGTTTCTCTAATGTTGTAAAATTATTTTTCCATTGCATACTTTTCTTTTTGTAAAGAAATGACAGAGACTTTCAGGAAACTCTCAACCTAGCTTTGTTTTCTCCAGAGAGGATGGCAAAGAGAAAACTGAATTGAAGTGAGAGAAAAGCCCTAGGGCAGAGGAAGCTGAACTCCTAAAGAGCAAATTGTTTTGTGGTCTCTTCCCCATCACCGCTGGGCATCTCAGTAGTTTGGTTCTGCTTGGGTACATGGAGTGAAACTGATGCCCCCTTGAAATCCCTCATTCCTTGGATCCCAGAACACTACCAGGGCTGCATTTTCAAAGTGTGTTGAATGGAACCCTATATATTCTGTTGTAGTGCCTAGGGTCCACTCTAATTGTTGAGGTGGTGAGGAATTAGAGGCATCTTTGGGCCCTCACATCAATTGCAATTGCCTCATTTCTTTTTATTTATCATACTTGATTTGGTGGTAGGATTTCACTGAAGCAAAGGGTTCCATTACAAAAAAACTTTCTAAAACACAGTGAACTAGGGATTCCATTGCCAGAAGCACTAAGAATCTCTTTCTCTCTATTCTTCACCCTTTTCATTTTCAATCCCCTGGGAAAATCTTCCTACTTTTCATCTGGCTTTGCAGCCAGTAACACATTCCCATTTAAAATAAAAGCATAACTTTGTGTGTATCAGAACCTGATACATAAAGAAACAACAGGAAGACCCTACATGGACAAAGGGCAGAAGACTTAATCTTGCAGTTCAGCTATTATCTGATGAGAAGTAGCTATGTCTTATTTTGAGAAAGATATTACCCTAATCTAGGTCCTGTGTAAACTAGAGGGGTTTGGGCCAGAGGTCTGTCCACTAGATCTTCCCCAGATACATACATCAATGTGCCCCTAAGGCTTTCACCAACCTTACTGAGCAGGACTGCTCTTGGTCTGACATAACATCTGGTTTTCCAGCCAGGCTGCCTTGCCACAGGACACTGTGGCTGGAAGGAGATGTGGTTCCAACAGCTTGAGATGAGAGACCTCAGGCCAGGTCCCATGAGAAGTAGACTTTGTTTTCCAGCCAATAATATGAGCAGAGATTGATACAGACAGGCAGTGGTTAAAAGCCAAAGTATTCTGGTGCAGGTCTTTCTGGAGGTGACTCTCTGAAGACCTGCATTTATCTTCTTTTTCCCTGAGTACTGAGAAGAGCTTCTGGCCAGTTTGTGTGACTTGTATTTCTTCTTTCATTAAATCTCTGGGATCTTGTGCCAGGCAGACCCTGGAGAGGTGGTGAGAAGAGCCTCTGGAGAGTCAGGAATTATTCATTCCCCATGGGAAAGGGAACATTAACCAGAGTCAAAGGG
Source organism: Ailurus styani (assembly GCA_002007465.1). Classification (NCBI taxonomy): domain Eukaryota; kingdom Metazoa; phylum Chordata; class Mammalia; order Carnivora; family Ailuridae; genus Ailurus; species Ailurus styani. The sequence goes on from LNAC01000053.1 coordinate 558,540, forward strand.
GCCACTGGTCCTAGGACGAAGTGATTACTAATACGTCTATTGCCAAAAGAGGTCTGGCTGAGAGTATAGAAGTGCAGAAAGTTTCTGGCCACAAATTGCTTTGCTAACTAAGAAGCAGGGGATCGGGAAGTTCTGTAAAGGATCTGTCTTGTCTCTGACAGTTCTTGGGTTTTGAATGTGAATATGTACACAACACATATAACCAGGTCTATACAATTTAAAAATTCATTACCCCTGTGAAGACACTCCTTTCTCAACCCTTGCTTCTCCAGCTTTCATCTCAGGCTCTTGCCTCCTACTTCACTGAGAAAATGTTCCTTTCTCTAATTTTACTGTATTGCTCTCTATTGGGCTTTAACACTGTTATTGCTCAAGTCTTTTTCCACTTGAAAACATAGTGGGCAGAATTAATATCCCTTCCTCCTCCAGAGGGAGTTGGCTTCCACAGGGCCAGTGCTGTAGCAGGAAAAGACCTACTCTGCTAAGGACACAGGTGGTGAGTACAGTCAGAAGAAAAGATGAAATGAAAACTTTGGCTTACCTTCACAAACTAGATTTTACTCCTCTGAAGCTAACTATCTGGAGTGTATAAGTAAGCATATCAGACTCCAGGCTGGTGGCATCCCAAGAACTTCTTTGTCTTTCTTTCTCTTTATAGCCAATTTTTCTTCTCGGGGGGGGTGGATAGGAGTATACTCTACACTGTAGTCTCCTCCTCATTCACTTCTCAGTCCACCATCATCTCTTCTTCTGTCACCTCTATTTCCCCCAGGGACAATTTACCTACTATATTCAGAAGCCCACAAGAGACATAAAGACTATGGTTGATTGGTAAACATTAGTGGACTCAGTGAAGGCTTTGCCTTGACCCCCAGAAGACTGGATGCCCGGGATATTCTGGACTAGGAAAAGATGTTTAGGGATACTTTATGAGCCCCACATACGGAAATGACCTCACAAAAATTACCTGTTAACAGTAAGATCTATATTGGATGAAGGAGGAGTGGAGGCAGTTCAGAACTGAAGAGAGGCTAATGGACCTACAGAAGGGAAAGTTGAATGAATCAGTCAGCCTAGGCCAAGTTATGCTGTGATAACAAGTGACCCCAGATTTCAGTGGCTAACAACAATAACGATTCACTTCTGATGCAACATGTCTATTAACATAGCAGTGGCATTGTTTTTACTCTAGGACCTAGCCTTATGGAGGAGGCTTTATTTTTATTTATTTTTATTTTTTGGATTTTGTGGTTGTATTTAATATGATTTATGGGATGTTTAAGAAGAAGCACATGAAATCTATGCAACTGTTTGAGAAACAACTGTAAAATCTTGAGGAGTTATGTTTCATATATCTTTATAAGAATAGCTAAGTTACACTTTCTTTTTTTAAAGTTTTTATTTAAATTCCAGTTAGTCAACATAATATCAGTTTCAGGTGTACAATATAGTGATTCAACACTTCCAGATAACACCTAGTACTCATCACAACTATACTGCTTGAAGCAATCTACACATTTAATGCAACCACTATCAAAATACCAACAACATTTTTCACAGAGCTAAAACAAACAATCCTAAAATTTGTATGGAACCACAAAAGGCCCCCTGAATCACCAAAGCAAACTTGAAAAAGAAAAGCAAAGCCAGAGGCATCATGATAGTTTATTTTTGCTTTTGTTTTCTTTGCCTTGGGAGACATATAGAAAGAAGTTGCTATGGCTGCTGTCAAAGAGGTTACTGCCTGTGTTCTTCTGTAGGATATTTATGGTTTCAGGTCTCACATTTAGGTGTGATTCATTTTGAATTTATTTTTGAGTATGGTGTAAGAAAGTGATCCAGTTTCATTATTTTGCATGCAGTTGTCCAGTTTTCCCAACACCATTTGTCGAAAACATTTTTGCAACTGGATATTCTCTATATTCTTTCCTGCTTTGTCTAAGATTAATTGACCATAGAGTTGTGAGTTCATTTCTGGGTTTTCTATTCTGTTCCATTGATCATTGTGTCTATTTTTGTGCCAGTACCATACCGATTTATCATTTCAGCTTTGTTATATAATTTGAACTCCAGAATTGTGATGCCTCCAGCTTGCTTTTCTTTTTCAAGATTGCTTTATTTGGGGTCTTTGGTGGTTCCATATAATTTTCAGGATTTTTTGTTCTAGTTCTGTGAAAAATCCTTCAGTATTTTAATAGGAATTGCATTAAATATGTATTTTACTTTGAGTAGTATAGACTTCTAACAATATTTGTTCTTCAAATCTATGAGCATGGAATATTTTTCCATTTCCTGTGTCATCTTCAATTTCTTTCATCAGTGTTTTTCTTTTAAACATTTTTTTAAAGATTTTATTTATTTATTTGTCAGTGAGAGAGAGAGAGAGAGAGATAACAAGCAGGGAGAGCAGCAGATAGAGGGAGAGGGAGAAGGAGACTCCTTGCTGAGCAGGGAGCCTGATGCAGGGCTTGATTCCAGGACCCTGGGATCATGATCTGAGCCAAAGGGAGACACTTAACTGACTGAGCTACCCAGGTACATTTTCATCTGTGTTTCATAGTTTTCAGAGTACAGATCTTTCACCTCTTTGGTTAGGTTTATTCCTAGATGTCTTAAGGGTTTTGGTGCCATTGTAAATGGGATAGATTCCTTGATTTCTCTTTCTGCTGCTTCATTATTGGTGTACAGAAATGCAACAGATTTTTGTATGTTGATTTTGTATCCTGTAACTTTACTGAATTAGTTTATCAGTTCTAGCAGTTTTTTGGTGGTCTTTCAGGTTTTCTATATAAAGTATCATGTCATCTACAAATAGTAAAAGTTTGACTTCTTCCTTGTCAATTTGGATGCTCTTTTTTTTCTTTAAAAAAAATTTTTTTTAATTTTAGTTTTTAATTTTTTTAAGACTTTATTGATCAGAGAGAGAGAGAGCACAAGCGGGGGGAGCTGTAGAGGGAGAGGGAGAAGCAGGCTCTCCACTGAGCAGGGAGCCTGACATGGGNATTTTTTTTAATTTTAGTTTTTAATTTTTTTAAGACTTTATTGATCAGAGAGAGAGAGAGAGCACAAGCAGGGGGAGCTGTAGAGGGAGAGGGAGAAGCAGGCTCTCCACTGAGCAGGGAGCCTGACATGGGACTCAGTCCCAGGACCCTGGGGTCATGGCCTGAGCTGAAGCAGACGCTTAACTGACTGAGCCACCCAGGTGTCCCTGGATGCCCTTTCTTTCCTTTTTTTTTTTTTGTCTGATTGCTGTGGCTAGGTCTTCCAGTACTATGTTAAATAACAGTGGTGAGAGTATACATCCCTGTCTTATTCCTGACTGTAGAGGAAAAGTTCTCAGTTTTTCCCCAAAATTGAGGATGGTATTTGCTGTGGATTTTTCAAATATGGCCTTTATTATGTTGAGGTATATTCCTCTAAACCTACTTTGTTCAGGGTTTTTATCATGAATGGTTGTTGTACTTTGTCAAATGTTTTTCTGCAGCTATTGAAATAATCATATGGTTCTTATCCTTTCTTATATTAATGTGGTCTATGATGTCAATTGATTTGCAGATATTGAACCACGCTTGCAACCCAGGAATAAATCCCACTTGATTGTGGTGAATGATTTTTTTTAATGTATTGGTGGATTCAGCTTGGTAGTATTTTATAGAGAATTTTTACATATATGTTCCTCAGACCTATTGGCCTGTTGTTCTCTTTTTTAGTGGAGTCTTTATCTAGTTTTTGTAGCAGGGTAATGCTGACATCATAAAATGAATTTGGAAGTTATCCTTCCTTTTCTATTTTTTATTTGGTAGAATTCACCTGTGAAGCCATCTCACTCTGGACTTTTGTTTGTTGGGAGTTTTTTGATTACTGATTCAATCTCTTTGCTGGTTATCAGTCTGTTCAAGTTTTCTATTTCTTCATGTCTCAGTTTTAGTATATATGTTTCTAGGAATTTATTCATTTCTTCCCAATTGCCCAATTTGTTGGTGTATAATTTTTCATAATCTTACCTTATAATTGCATTTCTGTGATTTGTGATTTTATTTATTTGGGTCGTTTCTGTTTTCTTTTTGACAAGTCTGGCTAGAGTTTTATCAATTTTATTAATTTTTTCAAAGAACCAGATTGATCTGTTCTATTGTTTTTTGTTCTGTTTTGTTTTTTAGTTTGTATGTCATTTATTTATGCTCTGATCTTTATTATTTCCTTCCTTCTGCTAGGTTTAGACTTTGCTTGTTGTTTTTTCTAGCTCCTTTAATTGTTAGGTCAGGTTGTTTATTTGAGGTTTTTCTTGCTTCTTGAGGTAGGCCTGTATTGCTATATAGTTCCCTCTTAGGACAACTTTTGCTACATCCCAAAGGTTTTCATTTTCATTGTTTCCATGTATGCTTTTAATTTCTTCTTTGATTTCGTGGTTGACCCATTCATTATTTAGTAGTTAGTAGTTTAGATGTTGTTAAACATCCATGTATTTGTGGTCTTTCCAGATGTTTTCTCATGGTTGACTTCAAGTTTCATAGCACTGTGGTCAGAAAAGGTGCATGGTATGATTTCAATCTTTTTGTATTGTTGAGATCTGATTTGTAAACTCATACATGATCTATTCTGGAGAATGTCCCATGTGCAGTTGAAAAGAATGTATATTCTGCTATTTTAGGATGGAATGTATTGAATATATCTGCTAAGTCCATCTGGGCCAGTATATAATTCAAAACCATTGTTTTGTGTTTATTTTCTGTTTAGGTGATATGTCTATTTGGTGTAAGTGGGGTGTTAACTTCCCCTAATATTTTATTATTAGCAATCAGTTCCTTTATATTTGTTATAAATTCTTTATATATTTGGGTGCTCCCCTGTTGGGCACATAAATATTTACGATTGTTGTATGTTTTTGTTGGATTGTCCTTTTTAACATGATGTAGTTCCCTTCTTTGCAGGAGACTCATTTTAGACCTAAAGACACCTGCAGATTGAAAGTGAGGAAAGGGGGAAACATTTATTAAGGAAATGGATGACAAAAGAAAGTTGGAGTAGCAATACTTCTATCAGACAAACTAGATTTTTTAAAAGGTTTTTTATTTATTTAAGTAATCTCTACATCCAACAAAGGGCTCAAATTCATGACCCTGAGATCAAGAGGTGCACACTCTTCTGACTGAGTAAGCCAGGTGCCCCAAACAAGATTAAAACAAAGACTGTAACAAGAGACTAAAATTTTATATCTAGTCATCAATAGTTGAAATTAACTATCTTTTCACAAGGAAAACTCCAGGCCCAGTGGCTTCACCAGTGAATATTCAAAACTTTTAAAGAAATAATAAGATAGTATCAATGGCTGCAGAAAAATTATTTGATAAAATATATCACCCTTTCACTTTTAAAACCTGTCAGAAAACTGAAGTTAGAAGGGCGTTTTCTCACTCTGATATGAATGTCCTCAAAATCTACAGCAATCAAACTTAATGATGAAATGTTCAGAACCTTTTCTCTTAGACTGGGAATGAGACATGGATGTCTGCTATTACAGCTTCAACATTTTATCGGAGATACTAGCCAGTGCAATAGGCAAGAAAAGGAAATAAAAAGTGTAAGCACTGTAATACTGCCATCTGTCAAGATAATGTGATTTTCTATATAAAAAGTCAAAAGACAAACCATAAGAGACTCCTAATCTCACAAAACAAACTGAGGGTTACTGGGGGGTGGGAGGGTAGGGATAGGATGGATGGGTTATGACAATTGGGGAGGGTTTGTGCTTTGGTGAATGCTGTGAAAGATGTAAGCCTGATGATTCACAGACCTGTACCCCTGGGGCAAAGAATAAAAAAAAATTTAATAATCAAAAAAAAAGTCAAAAGAATCTACAGATAAATTATTAGAATTAGTAAGTGAATTTATAAAGTTTGCCACTACTACAGTCAATATATAAAAATAGAATTTTTGTATTTTATAAAAAAGCAAACTTTACAAAATGAAATAAAAATACTATTTTATAATCACACTAGCAAACACTGAATACCTAAAATATATCTAACAAAATACATTCAGCATCTTTACAGAACATGACTTACATAAGTTCACATAGTAGATGGTCTCAGAACTAGGACCAGGCCAGGTGTTCTGATTTTACATTCAATTCTCTTTCCAGTGTTTCACACAAGACAGTAAATATCTGTGGATCTAGGAGTTTTGGGTTGAGACTGGTGTGAATGGAGGGAAGATGAATGACCCCAATATTCCTTGGTCCTGTGAGTTTTCAATATGCCCTAAGGTTCTAAAACAGCTTCTTTGATAGTAAAATGAGCACTAGATTCAGTCAGAAAATTCTTGCTGATTACTGGCTGTGAAACCTAGTCAAGACTTAACCTTCTCAAATACAAAATGGGAATAAAAATGAAGTCATGTATGAGAATAGTTTTTATAATCTAGGAAATCCTTTATAAAAGTTTTAAAACCTCTATTATGCATAAGACTGAAATGAAATATAACAAATAAAAATTGTAATCTGTTGAGTGTCATAAAAGTTTATGTGTACTTTTCTGAATTAAATATTTTGCCTATGCTGTTAAATTACATTTTTACTAAATGCATTTTTTTAAAAATAGGAAAAGTACTTTCTGGTTCTCAGTCCCTCCCAGCCTGATTTCTAAGCCCTTTTCATCTTTTTTTCTCTTCAGATGTTCTCCCTCTCCTGCTAGGATACATTAACTTAACCACTTGCATTTTATATTGTACCCCATTGAGAAAAACCTTAATTCCCTTCCTTCTTTCCATCCTTCCCCCAAACGTCATTTCACACATTCTCTTTCCCACCTTCACTTACTTAAATGATAATAACTTTTATTTATTTAATGCATAATTTATGCAAGGTAGTATAATAAGGTCTGTATATGCTCTTGATCTCATTTAATCCTTACAAAGCCTTGTAACATAGGTATTACTGACCCCATTTCTGTGGGTCAGAAATATTAAGTGACATAGTCATAGACCTTACAAAGTAGTAGATTTGGGACTCACTCAAGGCCCTCTGAGTCCAATTCCTTTATATTTCCTACTTTGCAACATTGCAGAAGTTTGCTTATGGGTAAGTCTTTCCTGGTTTGAAGATTGTGCTTTCTCCTGGGGGAACTTGGCAACTCACACAGGAATTAGGTGGTCCTTGCCCATTGATTATGTCTGGAACTTCTCTTTACCCAGAATGTCCCAATACTTACAGAGATGCAGGTATCAGTGATATGACCTCTTGGGACAGAAATGGGGACTTTTGGGGCAGGGAAAATTCCAAGAAGAGAAAACTAAAGGAAAACCCAAACTGAGCACTAAGAACAGTTAAGGCTGAAAGAAGCAGAAATATACAGAGGTGGGGGATTAGTGTATCAGAGATGGCTCTTCTGGTTTTCCCTCTTGTTTCCCTACCTGAAGCATCTGAAGAAGTCCTGGTGGTGATGCATCAAGTAAGTGACTGTCGACATGAAAGATTAGGATTTATTCATGCAAAGAGGAATTTTCTTGTCCTCTTTCCTAAAAACAGCAGCCAAAAATCTTCCACACCCTTCATTACACTCTTCCAACAGCTACTTTTGCTATGTTTTGATTCCATCTGGAGGCAGACACTGGCCTCAGCAAACATTAGAAATCCCTAGGATCCTAGACTCTACTACAAGTTTTCTGGACTCTTTTTTTTTTGGACTTCATGGAGCCCAAATGTGCTTCCTCACTGCTTCAGGAGCCACTATAGGCACTGAGAGGCTAGTCAAGTGTGTGGGCCTTTCTCCATCCCCACCTACCTGTTCTGTAATCACTATGGCTCTTCATTTACTATTATATATTTTTTTGATAAAAAAATGTTTATCTAATAAAATAGCCTTGAAAACAAGTGACTTAGGGAGTCTTTGAACAGAAGTAGGGAGAAAGACTCTCTCTTTGGTTTCCATATTCATGATTGATTGATCATCCAGATCCTGCAAATGAAGAAATAGAACACAAAATCCCAAACATGCAAGTAGGTAGAGCTTAAACTTGCAGGACAATTACTACTTCATTTTGTGACTTGAGCCATAATCTTCCCCATCTTGGGTTCAATTTCTATTTTTAATAAGACATTTAAAACTAGTGCCTATTCATATTCTTCCAGTTCAGTGTTTTTCTGGCTCAGTAACCTCCTCACTGAGTAGGCCTGTCCGGGGCCCAAAATATACCTTGCACTTTGAGCCAGGCTGTCTACAACCTCCAAAGTAGGGCTCCAACCTGTGAAAGAAACTCTAGCAGTAGGGATCTTCTGCAGAGGGCTCCGAATGAATTCAGCACAAATTAGGTTTAGTTTCCAAACAATGCTAGGTCCAGAGTCAAGTTCAAACTCAAAACAGCTCACTTCAAGATCACATCTAGGGAAAAGATTAAGTGTTCAGGCATCTATTGGTGCTTTTTTGAGTCCTTTTGTTCCAGCTAAAAGAATTTGGTACCCCTCTATCATTTTACTCTTCTTTTGTCTCCTTGGTATTGATGAGAGCTTAGGCCCAATTCATGTGACTTATATTTTTGTCTTCAACACCAGAGAAGGATGTTGAGTAGGCACTCCTGGGAGTCAGGAACTGTTCACTATTCACTACTCATAGGAGAGGCAGCAGTAGCCAGAACCACAGGGGCCCTCAGTCCATAGATGGACAAGCTACAAATGTGGCTGGAGGAGGACACAGGAGTGCAGAAGGCTCCTGGCTACAAACTGCTTTGCTGATAGGGGAACAGGGGATCAGGTGAACTCCAGTGTATGAGACTCTACTGAGGGTTTCTTTAGTCCCTGATAGTCTCCACCCCCTTGTTCTTTCTGCCCAAGCACATTTAATCTTCTTTCCCAGTGTGACTAGTTCAAGAGTTTCACCACTTTCTTGAAGTTACCTAGTCCTTTAACCTGACACTCCCAACTTTTAGCTGATAATTCCCAGTGGAAATATTCTATTCATGCTACAGGTGATCTCTGACTTTGTAATCCCCACACATGGAGTTACTCTTCTTTTCTCTCCTTCAGTCTGAGGAGAAGGCCCTCTTTCATCTATGGTCAGTGCCTCTCTCTGCTCTGGATCTCAGCCTGACCCTTGTTTTTGAGCATCTCCCTGAATCAACCATGCTCTTTCTCTTCTGTTGTCTCTCCCTTCCATGAAGACTTTGCACTCAATATATACATAAAAACTATGTATGTTTATTCATTTAAAATAGAACAGGAACAATTAGTAACCCTCTCTTCCATAAGTAGCCTTAAAGATATAATGGAATTTATAGCCCTCCCATGAATAATGAAGTCGATTGCTTTTAAAGGCTTCTACATGTAAAAACATAGATTTAGATACTTTCCCATTTGAGACACAAAGGAAAGTACAAATTAGTGAAAATTTTACTCACTCATCTATGTTTTAGTACATCTCTAAGATTGTCCCAATCCTTCAGAAAAGATATATATGGAACATACAACAGAGGTGTTATATTCTGTGTAACATAGTATATACAACGTAATATATAACACCTTTGTTGTATCCCATATTCAAGTACATTACTATTTCTGTAATGAAATTTCTGAGTACTGCTTCTAAGTGGGATAGAAAGAGGTTACACATAGTCCCTTTTATATTTTTCCAGAGTTTGGTTCTTGGAAGAGAAACTACATTACGTGCTCAATAACCCCTTTAAAATCAGAAGGTTGAAATTTTTGTTTTTCAACTCGGTGCAGGTGATAAAAAAAGAGAGAGAGAAAGGCAGAGAGAGAGAGAGAGAGAGAGAGAGAGGAAGAGAGAGAGGGGGAGGGAAGGAAACACCATGGTTACGAATTTGGACTTTGTAGTGCAAAATGCCTGGATATCAATCCTGACTTCACCACTCACTGGCTAAGTAACCTTAGGTAAGTAAGTTCATGGTCTGTGCAACCCTCAGTTTCTTCATTTATAAAAAGGACCGTCTCTTTTCCCTTACAAGATTGCTGTAATGAATAAATAAGATTGCTTTAAAGTATACCAGAAGTGTCCTGGCTGACAGCTTGATAAATGTTAGCTCTCATGTTTATTTTTACGGCAAAAATAAAAGTAGAGAAAGGAAGCTTGCAACAAAAATTATTGCAAAATACATTAAGAATAAAGTAAACCATAATTTATGACCATACATGTAAAAATCACAGTAGTATTGGGTGCCTGGGTGGCTCAGTTTGTTAAAGCCTCTGCCTTCGGCTCACATCATGATCTCAGGGTCCTGGGATCGAGGCCTGCATCGGGCTCTCTGCTCGGCAGGGAGCCTGCTTCCTCCTCTCTCTCTGCCTGCCTCTCTGCCTATTTGTGATCTCTCTCTCTGTGTCAAATAAATAAATAAAATCTTTAAAAAAAATCACAGTAGTATTAAATACAAAGTTTTAAGTATTCTCATTAAAAGCCACAGGTTTAAGAAACAAAAATCTAATGATAGCCTACTTAAAGATAAACTACATATAACAATATAATACAGAACTGTTAAAATTAAAGTGATAGGCAAAGATATGTGTATATATATATGTATATATATATATATATATATATATAGTGAAAATATATAAAAAGAACAAGTGTTTGCAAGACAGATCATCTTGGGGCTCTCCACACTGAAGACGGAAACTGAAGTGCAAGCCAGGGTGAAGATGGAAGGTGGAAGCTGAAGTGCAAGCCGGGGTGTCCCAAGGTGTTCAGTAAGAGGAGTGCCTTGGTTAGGTTGACTGAAGCTGAGGCTGGTACAAGCGGGAGTGTTCCAGGGCGCTCTGCATGGGGGTGCCCTTGTAGGGTGGCTGAAAGTGATGCAAGCATGGACCTGAGTTTCCCAGAGTGCTCCAAGCAGGGGACACCCCAGTGAGGCAGCTGGATCTGAAGCAATCAGCCAAGAATTTACGGAGTGCTTGCACTCGAGGGCAGAATGTGTTGGACGTGGGGGGAGTGCCCTGGCAAGCTCTCTGAAGCTCAAGTGGTGGTATTGTGTGCTAAGTGAAATAAATCAGACTGAGAAAGACAAATACCATATGTGGAATCTAAAAAAACACAAATGAATAAACAAAAAGCAGAATCAGAGAACAAACAGATGGTTTCCAGAGAGGAGGTGGGTGGGGGAATGCACAAAATGGGTGAAAGGGAGTGGGAAATACAGGCTTCCAGTTATGGAAGGAAAAAGTCACAGGATGAAAGACACAGCATAAGTAATATAGTCAGTGATATTGTTATAACTATGTATTGGGACAGATGGCTACACATGCGGTGAACATAGAATAATGTATAAACTTGTTGAATCACTATGTTGTACACCTGAAACAAATGTAACATTGTGTGTCAACTATATCCAAATAAAAAAATTAAAATGAAAGAACAAGTGGAAATACTTACATCAAAGAAACTGAAATTCAAATAAAAACCATTAAGCCTGGGGCGCCTGGGCGGCTCAGTAGTTAAGCACCTGCCTTCGGCCCAGGTCATGATCCCAGCGTCCTGGGATAGCGTCCTGGGGATTGAGCCCCACATCTGGCTCCCTGCTCAGCAGGAAACCTGCTTCTCCCTCTCACACTCCCCCTGCTTGTGTTCCCTCTCTCGCTATGTCTCTCTCTGTCAAATGAATAAATAAAATCTTAAAAAAAAAACATTAAGCCAAAATAGAGTTCCATTTTATAATAATAGGTATAATCCACAATAAAGACCAAGCTATCTTTTTGTGCTACATAGTATAATTTCAAAATGAATGAAGCAAAAATGTGGAAATATAGCCAGAAGCACAATTATGATGACCAAGATATATATAGAGAGATCTCATAACTATATAACAAATACATATGTATCAAATATATATAACTGTATATAATAAATATATCTAACTATATCAAAGTATACATAAAAACTATATATATAGTTTTTTTCTTTTTTTTAATTTTATTTTTTCAGTGATCCAAGATTCATTGTTTATGCCCCACATCCAGTGCTCCATGCAATACGTGCTCTCCTTAATACCCAACACCAGGCTCACCCATCCCTCCTCCCCCCTCCCCTTCTTAACCCTCAGTTTGTTTCTGAGTCCACAGTCTCTAATGGTTCATCTCCCCTTCCGATTTACCCCAATTCACTTTTCCTTCCCTTCCCCTAGAATCCTCCATTTTATTCCTTATGTTCCACAAGTAAGTGAAACCATATGATAATTGACTTTCTCTGCTTGACTTATTTCACTCAGCATAATCTCCTCCAGTCCCATCCACATTGATACAAAAGTTGGGTATTCATCCTTTTTGATGGCTGAGTAATATTCCATTGTATATATGGACCACATCTTCTTCATCCATTCATCTGTTTAAGGGCATCTCGACTTTTTCCACAGTTTGGCAATTGTGGACACTGCTACTATGAACATTGGGGTACATATGGCCCTTCTTTTCACTACATCTGTATCTTTGGGGTAAATACCCAGTAGTGCAGTTAAAGGGTCATAGGGTAGCTCTATTTTTAATTTTTTGAGGAATCTCCACACTGTTTTCCAAAGTGGCTGCCCCAACTTGCATTCCCACCAACAGTGTAAGAGGGTTCCCCTTTCTCCACATCCTCTCCAACACTTGTTGTTTCCTGTTCTGTTGATTTTGGTCATTTTAACTGGTGTAAGATGGTATCTCAATGTGGTTTTGATTTGAGTTTCCCCGATGGCTAGTGATGATGAACATTTTTTCATGTGTCTGTTGGCCATTTGTATGTCTTCTTTGGAGAAGTGTCTGTTCATGTCTTCTGCCCATTTTTTGACATGATTATCTGTTTTTTGGGTGTTGATCTTGAGAAGTTCTTTTTAGATCTTGGATATCAGTCCTTTGTCTGTAGTGTCATTTGCGAATATCTTCTCCCATCCCATGAATTGTCTCTTTGTTTTGTTGACTGTTTCCTTTGCTGTGCAGAAGATTTTATCTTGATGAAGTCCCAAAAGCTCATTTTTGCTTTTGTTTCCTTTGCCTTTGGAGATGTGTCTTGAAAGAACCAGCTTCTAGTTTCGTTGATGTGTTCTACTGTATCTCTAGTTTTAACTCATTGATCTCTACTCTCATCTTAATTATTTCCCTTCTTGTGTGTGGGGTTGGCTTAATTTGTTGTTGATTTTCTAGTTCCTTAACGTGTAAAGAAAGTTGGTGTATTCGGGATCTTTCAATTTTTTTGAGTGAGTTTTCAATGGCTATGTATTTCCCCCAATCCCATAGGTTTTGGACAGATGTGTCTTCATTCTCGTTGGTTTCCATGAATTGTTTAAGTTCTTCTTTGATTTCCTAGTTGATCCAAACAATCTTGAGATAGAGAGAAAGGAGGAGCAGGGGAGAAAGACAAGCAGATTCCCCGGTGAGCAGGGAGACCGATGCAGGGTTCCATTCCAGACCCTGAGATCATGACCCGAACTGAAGTCAGATGCTTAACTGACTGAGCCACCCAGGCACACTGCCAGATGCATTTTTATTAGAATTAGGAACAAAACAAAAATGCCTGCTCAAACTATTACTTTTTTACTATTATGGAATTATTGGTTTATGTTAAAATATATGGATAATAAATAAAATTTTAAGGATGAGAAAGAAGGATATTCAACTTGCATTTTTATAAAAATATGACATATTAAGATTATTTAGGAGCAAAAGGAATCTTAAATCAGTTTAAGAAAATAAAAGAGGGGATGTTGGATTGGAATTAGAGTACTTTCAGATTGGAGGAAATCTTCATCCACTTTTCTCATGGACATTATCCCCCTAACATTAAGTCTTTGACTTATCTCTTCTCATTAGTCTCCTCAAGCTAAGAGAACCTGATTACCTTGTTTAATTACCATTTCAAATGGAGTATTACTATGAGTAGCTCCTAAATCTGGCATTCTTCTCTGGTCTAATGGTTATGTCTGTATTTCTTTATGACAATTTTTAATGGTGTGTTTTCACTCCAAACTCAATGTAAAAAAATAATACTTGAATTCTATATCTTTGGAAAAGATAAGAGAGCTTATATTTGCATTTGATTTTAGCCCCTGAATTTACATTCTGATCTATCATTGTGAAGATGCTAAGTTATCACCTAAAATGAAAGGAATTAAATTTGATGTCTTATTTGGTAACAGCAAAGCAGTGTTGTTGCAGACCAGATCTCCTTTCCAAAACTTACAACATTAAATAAAATATAAGTATATACGTATACACTTTTTTGAACTTTGAAGTTATCAGAGATTTAGCAAAACAGCTGAAATTTGAAGCATCAATATAATCAAAGGAAGGGAAGTATTTGGTACTGGTTTCTGCCTTAAGGGATCTGTTGATTCTGAAAGCAAAAACAGAAGCATCTGCTGAGTAATAAGCAGGATCTGAGAAGCTGACCAGAACTGCTGGTGGTCCTGTAGGTCTGGGGAGACAAAAACTGGAACTCAGGACCACTAAAAAAGAGGGGATCTGAAAAACACTTGAAATTTTTAGCTGGGACCCCCAAGGACCTATACTCTAGGAGTAAGGGAAATAGAGCAGCTCTCATTAAAGATTAATTGTCAGTTTCAAATCTGATTGGATTAAGGTCATCTTTCATCTTCTTTACTATATCCTCTCTGAAGGAAGAAGATACCTATAGGTTAAAATTATTTCTACAATTTGTTACACAAAATCAGAATTCAGGTGTAAATATATATACACACACATACACATATATGTATATATATGTATACACACACACACACACACACACATACATATCAGGCATGCCAAAAGGCACTACCACATGATTGGAAAACCAGATCCAGATATTGAAGTAATCAGATATGGATTCCCATATTAATAATTAAGAAGTTTAAGAAATTTGATGACAAGGGCGCCTGGATGGCTCAGTTGGTTAAGCGGCTGCCTTTGGCTCAGGTCATGATCTCAGGGTCCTGGGATCGAGCCCTGCATCAGCAGAGAGTCTGCTTCTCTCTTTCCCTCTCCCTCTGTGTGCTCCCACGCTCTCTCTCTCTCTCTCTCAAATAAATAAATAAAACCTTAAAAAAAAAAAAGAAAAATTTGATGGCAAAGTAGGTAGACCTTTTCAGGATAAACTGGAACCTATAAAAAAGAATCATAGAAGAGTTTTACACGTGAAAAACAAGAATATCTCAACTTGTGAACTTAATGGATGTGTGTAACAGCATATCAAGCATAATGGAAGTTTAATGAAGATCGGTTAGAAGAAGGCATCCAGACGGAAGCGCTGAGAAAAATGGGATAGAAGGTATAGAGATGAGCATAAAAGGTATGTAGGTAATGGTGAAAACATAATGCACAAGTAATTGAAACCACAGGAGAGGGAAGAGAGAATAGGCAAATGCAATATTTGAAGAAAATTATCCCAAACTGACCAAAGCTGCCATCAAGCTCCTGATTGAAGAATAGCTCCAAGGTCTAAGCATGATAAAAACAAAGAATCCCACAACAACACATATAATGAAACAGCTGTCAAAGAGAAAAATAATAGGAGAAGCTAGTGGAAAAAAGTTATATTACCTTCTTATTAGCAATATTAAGTTTACAGCTAACTTCTTTTTTTTTTAAGATTTTATTTATTTATTTGACACAGAGAGAGAGAGAGATCACAAGTAGGCAGAGAGGCAGGCAGAGAGAGAGGGGGAAGCAGGCTCCCCGCTGAGCAGAGAGCCCGATATGGGCCTCGATCCCAGGACCCTGAGATCATGACCTGAGCCAAAGGCAGAGGCTTTAACCCACTGAGCCACCCAGGCGCCCTACAGCTAACTTCTTAATGGAAGCTGAAAGAAAAAATCATGTGATCTTTGAAGGGCTGGAAGAAAATAACTATCAAGAACTCTATAGCCAGTGGAGTGCCTGGTGGCTCAGTTGGTTAAGCATCTGACTCTTGATCTTGGCTCAGGTCTTGATCTTAAGGTTGTGAGCTCAAGCCCCACATTGGGCTCCACAGTGGGCATGGAGCCTACTTGAAAAAAAAAAGAATTCTATAGTAAAAATGTTCCTTACAAAGAAAAGTTAAATTAAAAAGTTAAACTAAAAAATATACTCTTAGAGCAAAAAAATTCCCACAAAAACAAACAAACAAAAAATAGAGAATTCATCACCAGCACATTTAATGAGAGTCCTTCAGGAAAAAGGAAATGATTGAGTTGGAAGCAGAGAAGCAAGGAAGAATGAAGATCAACAAGAAATGTATATATATGGGTAAATCCAAAAGAATATTGATTTATAGAACAATAAAAACAATGTCTTTTACGTACAATGTATGTGTATATTTAATACATACCAGCCATAGCACAAAAGATAGGGATGGAAAATAGAGTTAAATGGCCCGAGGGTCTTTGAACTGTTTAGAAAGTAGCAAAAGTACTGTTTACATTTGACTTTAATAAAACAAGAATGCATGTTGTAATCTCTAGGGCCACTACTAAAAACAGTGGAAAAAAATGTAAAACAAGTCAGTGGAGGGAAAAATAGAATAATAATTCTTAATAAATTCAAAAGAAAGCCCGGAAGGAGAGAAAAAGGAACAGAACAGATGGGACTTAGAAAACAGTCAGATGGTGAATGTAAACCAGAATATATGAATAATTGTATTAAATGTAAATTGACTAAACAGCTCAATTAAAAGGTAAAGATAATCAGATTGGATTAAAAAACAAAACCTGAGGCTCCTGGGTGGCTCAGTCATTAAGTGTTTGCCTTCAGCTCAGGTTATGATCCCAGCATCCTGGGATCGAGCCCCATATCCGGCTCCCTACTGGGTGGGGTGGGGGACTGCTTCTCACTGCTTGTGTTCCCTTTCTCGCTATCTCTCTCTGTCATAAATAAATAAAAATCTTTAACCCACTGAGCCACCCAGGCGCCCAATAAATAAAAATCTTTAAAAAAAACCAACTATATGCTACCTATAAGAGACATATCTGAAATGTAAAGACACTTAAGGATGACAGTAGGATGGAAAATGATATGCAAATCAACATTAACCAAAAGAAAGTCTGTGAAACTGTATTAAAACCAAAGTTTAAAGCAAAAAGCAAAAAACAAAAACAAACAAGCAAAAACTAGGACACATTTAATAATGATAGAAAAATCAGTTCAACAAGAACATAAAATTTTAAATTTGTAAGCACATGTAGATTAGATCACTGTTCAACAAATATCCACCAACCCTCTCTCCCACCACCACCACCTCCATGGAGAAATGCACTTCATTCCATTGAAGTTGGGAATGCTATGGCTATGTGAATGGACTGCTTTGGCCAATGGAATATAAGGACAAGTGGCAGACTGCCAGCTTTGACCCTAGACTCTAAGAGGCATTGCATGTTCCTGTTTGTCTTTCAGAGAGTTTCTAACCAACATGATGAGAATAATGACCCTGGGTAGTCTTTGTCTACTTAAAATGAGACATGTGGAATACTACAGCCAGGAAGTAAGTCCAGCCAATCTGCAGACCTCAGCCTAACACTTAGCTATCTCAATTGATTTGTGTACCTGTAAATGATAAACCTAAATAGTTACTGCTATCACAAAAATTTTGTGGTTGTTTATTATGCAGCAATAGCTGACTGATAGAGCACCTAACAAAGTTCCAATATATATAGATAAAGTAAAAAATTAAGTTAAAAGAAGAAATAGACAAACTGTACCCTTGATAACAATCTGATAGAAAAAGTAGACCAAAAATCAGTAAATATATGAAAGATTGGAAAAACATGAGTAAAATCTTGACTTAATATGCATATACATAAATCATTGTATCCCACAACTGCAGAATGCTCACTGTATTTATATGTACCTGAAACATTTTCTAAAGTTCATTATATACCAGGACACTAAAAAATCTCAGCAAATTTTAAAGAACTGAAATCAGACAGAGCATGATATTTTCTAAGTAGAAATAGTCAGTTCAACATTTTAGTATTGCAATAAAAAATAGCTAGGAAATCCTTAAATATTTGCAAAATAAGCAATACCTTCATATACTCACAGATCAGAGAAGAAATAACAATGGAAGTTAAATTTGATGCATTAAGCTGTCTGGCTGCTATTAGGCTGGCAGTTCTAATGTAGAAATCCTATAATTATCTTCTATTGTTTTATTCATGTTTAATTATTTTAATAGTTACTAGTTAGAATTAATTTCTCTTTTGCAGTGATAATTTACAGTTAAAAGATCTTTCCACAGCGAGGGGCCATTTTAATTGTTATAGGCAAATAACAAAATTCTGAAGACTAATCAGTTCTGGGGCTAAGTGGAGGGTAAAAGACCATCAAAATGCAATGAAAGAACTGAAGGTAATCATCAGTAACTGCATTATTAAATTCAAATGAAAGACTTTTCATTAAACATTTTTTTCAGTATCTTACTGCAATAGCATTAAATAGACTGTTTCATTAAAATAGCATATGACAGGGCACCTGAGTGGCTCAGTTGGCTAAGCGGCTGCCTTCGGCTCAGGTCATGATCCCAGGGTCCTGGGATGGAGTCCCACATCAGGCTCCCATGCTCTTTGTGGAGCCTGCTTCTCCCTCCCCCTCTGCCTGCCTCTCCACCTGCTTGTGCTCTCTCTCTGTCAAATAAATAAATAAAATCTTAAAAAAAAATAGCATATAGTAGGGGTGCCTGGGTGGCCCAGTCAGTTAAATGTTTGCATTTGGCTCAGGTCATGATCTCAGGGTCCTGGGATCAAGCCCTGTGTAGGGCTCCCAGCTCAGCGGGGAATCAGCTTCTCCCTCTCTTTCTGCCCCTCCCCCACTTGTGCGCACTCTCTCTCTCTCTCTCTCTCTCTCTCTCTCAAATAAATAAATAAAATCTTTTGAAAAATTAAAATAGCACACAGTAGATAAAGAGTCAATTGTTAAAAAGAAAAGTAAACAACAGTGATAATTATAGTGATTCAAAGGCTAATCCATTATGCTCAGAATCAAATGGATAAAATCGTCCAAACATAAAGCAAACAAATATAGCTTTGTATTACTAAACCAAAACATAGATGATATTTTAATAGCAAATGATGGTATCTATCCCATTAACATAGTTAGTTGACAGTTTTGTAACTTTTGTAATATGTACATGTTTAATTCATGTTTGGTTTTGTTTCACAGTGTATTATATGCCATAAAGGTAAGGAAGTTACATCTTGTTTGAAAATATTTTTTAATGTTATAATAAAATAATGTAAGAGAATACTGATAATATTAAAAGTTTTTTTAAAAGATTTTATTTATTTATTTGACAGAGAGAGAGCACAAGTAGGCAGAGCAGCAGGCAGAGGGAGAAGGAGAAGCAGGCTCTCCCCTGAGCAGGGAGCCCGATGCTGGGATCATGACCTGAGCCGAAGGCAGCCACTTAACTGACTGAGTCACTCAGGTGCCCCAAAGTTTTTTTTTTTAATTTAAAAGGGTATATACACTTTTTGAGTTAGGAAAGCAATGCCGTGTGTGTGTGTGTGTGTGTGTGTGAGAGAGAGAGAGAGAGAGAGAGAGAGAGAGAGACCTACTTGTGAAATAATATATAAATATATATGTATTGGTCTCTTCTCCTTGTTCCTGCTAGTATTGGGTCTTAGACCCCAGTTACTGATGCAGAGCTCCTAAATATTTGTAATTTCTTAAGTGATAAGTACATTTGACACAGAGTTCCTAAGTCCCTTACAATGTCCTGAATGATAAACACATCCACTCTTGGTGGGCTCCTGGATGGGGGCTGGTTAAAAAAAATAAAATAACTGATTAATCCTGAAGAAGAATATCAGTATGAAGAAAAACCACCTGTTTCCCAAGTAGAAAATCTCAGTGAATAGAGGTCTCATTTTCCCAGATCCAAATCATGACCATTGCAAAAATATCCATCCTTTCCAGTCACTGGCATCAGTGGTATTGTTTAGAGCCATTTTACTATTTCCCATGCAAGTGCTCTTGGCAGTTTATGGAAATTGAGAAGACATACTTAAATAACCAAGAAATACCCCTGGGCTTTCCTATAAATAAAAGCAGTTCATGAGGAAGGGAACAAACATCCAATAGCAGCTGATGAAAGTGAGTCTCCTTCCCCTAGATACTTTTGGTTATGACTCCATTTTTAAGTCCTGGGACGGCCAGAAGCAGTAAGGGTGACACATTAATACAGTTTGACCTCGTCTCGTGAATCTACTTTCCTAATGAAACAGCTGAAAATGAAGACCAGTGTTTAGGCACAAAGACATTGGTTACAATATTATTTATAATAGAAAAACCTTACAAAAATTCTAATTGTTCCATAATTATGAAATAGTTCATATTAACCCAAATCAAATGAAATCAGATTCTTGCTTTTCCTTCATTCATCAGATTTAATAGGTCACCAAGTTTCTTAATTCTACTTTCTAAATGTATCTTGGATGTTAGCTTCTCAAAGATGAAGTTCTAGGGAAATCAGATATTCTAAATGAGACATGTGGCTGGTTATGTTCTTTACCAAGACCCTTTTTCTCTGAAGTAATCAGACAGTTTGCTACTTCCAAAATAAACCAGAAGCTTACTGCAGGGTACATATTTATATATTTGAAACAATTACTATGAGCATCATAACTCAATATAATGCAGTTATTAACTTCTACATTTTATTGAACTTCTTTTTGAAAACAAGGTTCTGATATATCTTAATAAATCATAAAATACTCGAGATGTTGATGACAAATGTGGAAGTTAGGAGAGGCCTGGGTCAGAAATTGGCCTGGTGGGCATGGAACGTATGGAGATCTGTTGACTGAAGAGGTGACTTCTACTTCTGACCAGTATAGCTGGTTAATTATCTCACAGTATTCTTGGCTTGAATAACATACTAAATTACAAAAATTTAATGGGTTACCAAGATGACATTTTTGACTCTTCAGAGCTCACAAATGAAGTGAAAGAAGAAATCCTAGAAGTTAAACAAGTACTCTAACCAACTTGATACAGAGGGCAAGAGATAAAACCTAGAGACCAGCTCGGCTGGGGAGTCTAATAGGAGAATCCTAATAGAAATAATTCCAATAAGAGAACTCACTAGTAAATTTGACAAACATTCATTGGAATAAATCCCAGAAGCAGCACAGCCTAGCAGTGTGAGCCTGGACCCTGTACCTAAACTCCCTGGGTTTAAATCCCAGCTCTCCCACTGACTTTGGGAAAGTCACTGTTCCTCTCTGTGCATCAGTTTCTACGTCTGTAAAATGAGGAAAATAAAAGTATCTATGAAAATAATAGTATCTGTCTCATAGAGTTGTTCAGAGCATTAAATTAGCTAATATACATAAAGTTCTTAGAATCCCTGGTACATTGCAAGAATTATATAATTGTTAGAAATAAGGTGCTACAATGTCAGTGTAAGCATAAATAAGAAATAATCTACCAAGGGGATGGGGCCATGAGAAAATTGACCCTTTTGACATTGGAGTTGGGTAAAGAGGGAAAGGGATATTTCCTGCAAAATTCATAACTAAAGATGGCCCTCAGGCAAGTGTGAAGTCCAAATTTATGCTGTTTATGTGTGTGGTCTGAAACACATCAAGCAGAGAATTTAAAGTGGGGCTGACTCAAAGGTAACAGAAGGAAATAGATAACGTTTCTATGAGAATAGAACTTAACTTAGGCTACGACTTAGAATTTCATGGCCAGAAAAATTACCTTTCAAGAAATAAAGTAATTTTCAGGCAAACAAAAACAAATCATCACAAACAGACTGACACAGAGAATTCTAAAGGATCAGATATGGACATGAGAAAATGATCACCAATGGATCATTTCCAGAAAGACATGGTAAATTTACCTGCATTTTATTAAGGTTTCAAGAGAAAGTGGGCTGGTGAGTACACCATTGGAATCAATTATTAATGTGTTATTTGTCACTGATTCTCAAAATGATATTCAATATTTATAAAATGTTTTCAATCCCTTCTATAAGAGATACACACAGATTCCAAGTATTATGGTTTAATAAAAGATCCCAAGTGTTATAGTTTAATAAAACAATCCCAAAAGTAATGATAAATTTCATCAGAGAAGTCAATATTTGTAGTTGGTAATTCTATTATAAAATGTTTTGTTGGGGGGGTGCCTGGATGGCTCAGTCGTTAAGCATCTGCCTTCAGCTCAGGTCATGATCTCAGGGTCCTGGGATTGAGCCCCACATCAGGCTCCCTGCGCAGCAGGGAGCCTGCTTCCCCCTCTCCCTCCGCCTGCCTCTCTGCCTACTTGTAATCTCTCTCTCTGTCAAATAAATAAATAGAAACTTAAAAAAAAAATAGACAAGAAGGGATGCCTGGGTGGCTCAGTTGGTTAAACATCTGCCTTCGGCTCAGGTCACGATTCCAGGGTCTTGGGAGTGAATCAGGCATCTGGCTCCTTGCTTGGCAGGGAGCCTGCTTCTCCCTCTCCCTCTGCCTACCACTTCCCCTGCTTGTATGCTCTCTCTCTCTCTCTCTCTCTCTCTCTCTCTCTCTCTCTCTCTCGCTGGCTCAGATAAATAAATAAAATCTTAAAAAAAAAGACAAGCAGAGGAAGAAAGGGAAAAGAAGGGAGAAATAAAAGGAAGTTACAGAAGAAGTGGGAAACATAGAAATGGATCTGAACACGCCAGTAATTACTATTTAACTCTTCTCTTAAAATAATTTTCAGACTGGATAAAATAATCAAAATGCAGCCATATACTGCTTACAAAGACATACCTAAAAACACAGAACCAATAATGTTAACTGAAAAAAGCAAGTTGTAGAAAAAAACTTACAGTATGATTCTACTCATACAAATTTCAAGAACAGGTAAAATTCAAAAATCTTATTTAGGGATCACAAATAAGTGGTAAACTTTAAATAAAAGCAAAGGAATGAATATTGTGCAATTCAGGACAAGGGTTACATCTGGGGAGAGAAAAAGAGTGAGATGATGGGGCTATGCATGGAGCTTCTAAGGCTCTGGGAATGCTCTATTTCTTAAGTGAAAGATAAAAATAAAGGTAGTCTTCTGACAAAACATATAGAAGAAGAAATCAGCCCCCAGAGCTGACAGCAGGGCCCAGGCAACCAGGTCAGGAAGCAGAGGTTCTCAGGGAAAGTGCTTGCACAGGGAGTGCTATCTCATCTGGTCTGTTACTTCTGCCATAGCCTCAGGCTGTCTTCACTTTCGAGGACAAACTAGTGACTACTACCCAGGCACACTGGCTGTTTGATAGCTTCAAGTACTCTCAGGTGAGGTGAAAGAAGCTTGTGAGTCACTGCTCTGGAATATGTGTCCCTTGGCTTTATGCTGTGCTGGCTTCTGGAGAATCTTTTAGCTCCCAAATGGCGGAGGAAGGAATGGGCTGGTCTGCCTTCAGTAGACGGTCCAGCACTTTCCCTCTTTCCAATGTCTTAATGTAGGTTTTTAATTTTTCTCTTTTACAGTCTTGCAGAGGGTGTGATCATAAGATCACACAGTCAAATGTTCTCATCTTGACTACCTGACAGACCAAATCTCTCATTTAAAAGAGATTCTTCATTTTGAGATGTCAGTATTGTATCTTTCACCAAACACAGTCTTCTCAAACATTAGTTCTCATGGAACATTTTTTCTCATACTTCTCATACTCACCTGGCTGACTAAAACATAGATTGTTGAGCTCTACTGCTGATTCTGTAGATTAGTGGTTGGGCCTGAGATTTTGCCTTTCTTGCAAGCTCACAGTAATGCTGATTCTGCTGGTTTGTGGATGACAGTTTGAGAACCACTGACCTCAAAGGTCTTATCCTCTCAAGGTATTTCTGAAGATCTGTCTTCCTCATTCTCCAACTGAACACTACACAGAGAATCCCTCATCTGAGGAGCACATTTACTGCCTCAGCATCCTCTGCAGAGCTGCCTTCACCTCTTGGTTCTTGAGGCTATAGATAAGGGGGTTCAGCAAGGATGTGATCACACTGTACTGAATAGAGACCACTCGCTCCAACACTGAGCCTGAGGCGGGGCTGATGTACCTGAATAGAGCTGTCCCACAGAACAAAAGCACCACGGTGAGGTGGGAGGAGCAGGTAGAGAAGGCTTTGGCTTGGCCCTCAGAGAAGCGGATGTTGAGAATGGCAGAAATAATTCTGAAGTAAGAGAAGAGGATCAGGGGAAGTGTCAGCAGTCCCAGATATGCACTGGACCCTGACAGAAGGAATTTGTTGGCAGTGGGATCAGTACATGACAGAGGGAAGAGTGAGGGAAGTTCACAGCAGAAGTGAGAGATAATGTTGGACCCACAGAAATGTAACTTGTGGATGAAAAGATTATTTACTAGTGAGTTCAAAAACCCCATTACCCATGCTGCACTAACCATTACCATGCAGAGAGGCCTGTTCATGACCATGGTGTAGAGCAGGGGATGGCAGATGGCAGCATAGCGGTCATAGGCCATGGCAGAGAGCAGACTGGCTTCAGCACACCCAGAGAGAAGAAAAAAGAAACTCTGGGTGATGCAACCCCACACTGAGATGCTTTTCTTCTTAGATAGGAAGTTCTGTAGCATCTTGGGCATAGTAACTGAAGAGAAGCAGATGTCTAGGAAGGACAGGCGTCCAAGGAAAAAATACATGGGGATGTGGAGGTGAGAATCCCCTCTGATCACCAGGATCATCACCAGATTCCCCATCAGGGTAAGGAGGTAAATCCCCAGGAAGAGCACAAAGAGCAGAGTCTGGACGTGGCAGTCGGCAGACAGCCCAAGGAGGATGAACTCAGTGAAGAAAGTGAAGTTGTTCGTGGTTGTTTATAAATTTCATTCCTAAAAAGAAATCAACTGTATTACAGAATCTGAGTTTTTAATAATCAGAATATCACTCCCACACCCTAAAACTTTTCAAGAAATACTCCTTTCAGCTTAAAAATAGAAGAAGTAAACAAGTTGAGTGTTTCCAGTGCTGTGGGCTGAACTGTATCCCTTCCTCTCCAAAAATATGTTGGAAGTCTTAACCCCCAGGACCTCACAACGTGACCTTACTTGGAACTAAGATAATTGCAGATGTGGTAAGTTAAGATTAGCTCATATTGGAATAGGGCGGGCTCTTAATCCAATAGGACTGATGTCCTTATAAGAAAGAGGAGAGCACCACGTGAAAACAGACACACAAAGGGAAGACAGACATGTGGCAAAACAGGCAGAGATTGGAGTGATGCAGCGGCAAGCCAAGGAATGCCAATGATTGACAGCCACCACCACAAGCGAGGAAGAGGCAAGGAAGGAGTCTTCCATACAAGTTTCGGGGGAAAAGTAGCCCTACTGACACCTTGGTTTCAGAGTAACAGCTCCTAGAACTGTGAGACAATAAATTTCTAATCTTTTAAGCCAGAGTTTGGTACTTTGTTATATCATATCAGCCCTAGGCAACTATTAACAGTAACTTTCAAGATTTCTGCCCCTTGGCCCTTCCCAAATGACCTCATTGATTTTGTCATTGAATATAGCAAATATCTTGGAACCTAAATCAAATTAAATCCTTTGACCCTTAAGATTTATACTTATGCAAAAAAAATAAACAGGACGCTTCAAATGAAACTGTTCCAGAAAACAGACACTTAGTTGCAAATCCTTTTATATTTAGGTTTGGATCATAAAGCCAAAAACTAAAGAACTCACCATCTATTGTAGACAGTCTGGGTTTGGGATAAAGATGTGGAAAAAGGATTGGAAAGTACTACTAAGAGTTGTATGGGACTTTCCAAACATTTCAAGATCCCTCAAGGGTACCCTGTCTCTTCAAGTCCATAGCGGCAAAGCTGGAGAAATGTTTGTGGGAATGGGTGTACATGCCTCAGGAAAACTTGTTCTGTCCTCAAGCCCAGGAGGGCAGGTTCTCACAACATCTCAGAGTGGGGAGATGAAGGCCCACTGAGACAAGGTGACTTGCTCTGCATGGCAGCTTATCAGCAGAACAGCCAAGAATTAAACAGAACACTCTGTTCTCAGTCCTGTGCTCTTTCCACCACAATACAGCCAGCAGAGGGATGGCATATTTTTTGAGTCATTTAAAGTATGCTTAGAGGACTATATAGCTGTGTCTTAAATATAGCACTGTGCTTAAAATTAAAAAGCTGGCCCTGAGAGTTATGTGAACTTGAGCAAGTCATTTAACGCTACTGCAGGACAATTTTTCACATCTTTAAAATGGAACAATTACATCTGTCTCATGTGGTTGACATGAATTTATTTAAAAAGGCTTTTTGGTGGTTGAAAACAAATATCTGAAGAAACTGTTCTGAGGAGCTTTCATGGAAAGGAACTGACGACTAAAAGAAGGGGTAGAAAGAAATGGGTGAGCCTTGCCCTTCTTTGGGAATATTTATGGTTAGTGGCATTGCCTTTTCAGATGAAGAAAACTTCTCATCCCCAGTTCTTTCAGCCATAGCAAAGGCATTGTTGGGGGGAAATCCAGCTCTGAAACTTTCTAAGAGACTGAACTACCAGTCTGTCCTCTCTGCCGATTATTCTTGTTTAGAGACAAGGAATATAACTTAATGATCTCTTGCTATCCCTAAAGCCATAAGATCTTGGAACTCTTAGTGAAAGTCAGTTAAGAGGGGTGAGAAGGACTCCTTCTGTTTCCTTTACTCCTGCCATTGCATACATTTTTAAAAAATTGTGTTATGTTAGTCACCATACAATACATCATTAGTTTTTGATGTACTGTTCCAAGATTCATTGTTTACGTATAACACCGATTTGAGAGAATGCTCCCGTGTTCCAACTGAATGCCCTCTTGACAGCTCTTCCATGCCAAAAGAAGGCCTGCTTTAGTGTCATGAATGGAGGAGACAGAGAGATCCCATATGGACAGAAGTGCACATAGATTAATATCTCACAAGATTCTACACCCGGGGGGAGTAAATTGGTCTATTTATTTACTTTAGGTAAGATATTTCTCTTATGCGTAATTTTACTTCTTTTTCAATACCATGAGGTCAGAATAGGATTCCTCCCAGTTATGCAAACCTATGAAAATTGGATCTTTGCACAGTTAGGCAAGTGGGATGAGAGAGTGCTCTAGCTGGGCCTTCGGCAAAGTCAATTTTATAACCTGACATTTTCTAGGATCAGACCCTGTGGCGTCAGTTCTAGCTAACACCTAAAGGGCTGGCATTCTCTGCACTGGGACTTTCTGGGCCTTGCTAAAAGCCACTAGTTCCTGTCAGTCTGCCTGTAGTAACCTACCTGAGTCCTGAGAAAAGCTCCTGACCAGTTTGTAGGAGTCTTATATTTCTCCAGCCCTATTTTCTTTGGCTATCTCTTTGCCAAGATAACCCTGGGAGAGGAGCATGAGGAAAGACCCCAGGGGACCTGCTCACTGCCCATGGGGCAGTATAAGAGTCATTTGAGATCTTGTGCTGACTTTGAAGGGTTGGCTGTAATTTGGAAGTAAGGGTACAGAAACATTTCCAGGAAGATCACAAGGCATGATGCAGAACCTGACAAATAAAACTCAGTTAAGGGTTTCTCAGCCTCAGCTACATGAGTATGTGCATAGAGAGGCATGAGTGTGCCTGCTAGCACTTGTGCACGAGTGTGCGCGTGCACACACACAGACACANTGCACGCATGCACACGCACACACACAGACACAGACACACACACCCTTACATACTCATATAAGGTTGAACATTCCCTTTTCTCTTTTGGATTTACTCCAAACTCTATCGTCTTCAGATGTGTTGTTTTTCCATTACATTCTCCTCACATGGCCTCGCAAGAACAATTAGAACTATGAGGCAGGAACTCTTAATTTTCTTGATTTCCCATTTACAAATGTATTTCTCTGCCCTTCCTTTAGTAGAGGTATCTGCCATGAATCCAAGACTAACACCTGTATATGTATTTTAACTCCCATTTCATCCTGAGCCTCTGAGTCCTTCTCCTTCAACTATACCAATTACCTGATTTTATCATTGTTTTTATTTCTTTCTCTTTCTCTCTCTCTCTCTCTCTCTCTCTCTCTCTCTCTCTCTCTCTCTCTCNTCTGATTTTATCATTGTTATTTCTTTCTCTTTCTTTCTCTCTCTCTCTCTCTCTCTCTCTTTCTTTCTTTCTTTCTTTCAGATTTATTTATTTATTTGAGAGAGAGAGAATGCATGCAAACAGGTCGGGGGGAGTAGAGGAAGAGCGACAAGTAGGCTCCATACTGAGCTCAGAGCCTGACATGGGGCCTGATCCCAGGACCCTGAGATCATGACCTGAGCCAAAATCAAGAGTTGGATGCTCAACCAACTGAGCCACCCTATCATCAGTTTCTAGTACTCATTTGTACTAAGAATATGAATATATTAAAATATGCCTCATATTTAAAAGTATCCGAGTTGACTCCATTTTTCACTGGGGGTGAACTGATTTTACATCTCATTACTCTACTCCTCCCACAGCCACTTTTACTGAAATTCTAACTTCACTATATTAACTGTCAAGCTTTTTTACTTTTCATTCCACAACATTCTGTATTCTGTATCCACCATTCCCTTTCTTTCACGTTGCTAGTGACTTCAATAACCAATATGAATTTTTCTACTGATACTGGGATGTAAGAAACATTACATTTCAGTTCTTGTTTTCTAGGGTTTACTAGACATCTCATCTCTGGACTGTGCATAGTTAAGAAAAAGTTGGGGAGAAGAAGTGATGATTTTTTCTTTGAGCCATCAAGAAAATAGCCCTTTATCCAGGCCTAACTCTAGAAGAAATCTGGAATTCTTCCTCAATAGGATAAGATCAGGAGGAATAGTGGTTTCCATTAGTTATGGATACCTTTCTCATAAGCTATAGGATACCAGTTGGTAGTGGATGACTACAAGTACTTACATTGCATAAATGTAGCATAAAAATGTAAATATCAATTTACTCTGTTTAGGGATATCAGGCTTATAAGTATTACATATAGCATTACTATTCACTTATTTGTTTATTGATACATAAACTGTCTTTTCACAAAATAAATTAGATTTGGCTATATTAAATTTAGTATTGCTAGATTAAAAAGCATAAGTATTTGAAGGGGAGTGACTGAGGGGCATTTGGGTGGCTCAGATGGTTAAGCGTCTCAGCCATCAGAAAGGATGGATACCCAACTTTTGTAACAACATGGGTGGGTCTGGAGGAGATTATGCCTGATTGAAATAAGTCAAGCAGAGAAAGTTAATTATCATATGGTTTCACTTACTTGTGGAACATAAGGAATAACATGGAGGACATTAGGAGAAGTAAAGGAAAAGTGAAGTGGGGTAAATTGGAGGGGAGGATGAAGCATGAGATACTGTGGACTATGAGAAACAAACTCAGGGTTTTGGAGGGGAGGCGGGGGGATGGGTGAGCCTGGTGGTGGGTATTAAGGAGGGCACGTATTGCATGGAGCACTGAATGTGGTGCATAAACAATGAATATTGGAATACTGAAAAAAATAAATAAATTCAACTTTTATTTCCAAAAATAAAAAAAAGATGTTTAAGCGTCTGCCTTTGGCTCAGGTCATGATCTCCAGGTCCAGGGATGATGATGATGATGATGATGATGATGATGATTAGGGTGATGATGATGATGATGATTAGGATTATTAGGATGATTTTAGAGAGAGAGCAAGCAAGCAGGGGGAGAGGGAGAGGGACAAAGAATATCAAGCAGAATATGCGTGGAGTATGGAACTAGATGTGGGACCCTGAGATCATGACCTGAGCTGAAATCTAGAGTAGGACACTCAACCAACTGAGCCACCCAGGCAACTCCCCTTAAGTTTTTCTATGTATATGATCATGTCATCTGCAAATGAACATAGTTTTACTCCCTCCTTTCCTTTCTGGATTTCTTTTATTCCTTATTCTTGCCCAGCAGCGCCAGCCAAACCCCCCAGGACAATGTTGAATAAATGTGGCAAGAATGGATATTCTTGTCTTGTTCTTTATTTTAGGGGCAAAGTATTTAATCTTTCACCATTAAGTTTAATGTTACCTAAGGGTTTTCCCTAGACATCTGCAGTTTTCTTGTGATGTCTTGGTCTGGTTTTGGTATAAAGGTAATACTAGCCTCATAGAATCAGATGGGAACTGTTCCCTCTTGTTTTGCTTCTTAGAAGAGTTTGGGAAGAATTAGTATTAATTCTTGTGCAGACTAGGATAACCCCACTTCTAAAGTGTGACTTTTTTATGGACTCTTAAATTCTCAAGGGTTTGTGGTTTTTCTACTCTGGATGGTCATTCCTTAAGTATCTCTCAGCCATGTGGAATCTTCTAGAGTTGTTCTCGCTGCTTCCTGCAGTAGTGGTGCTTACTTAGCCTACTACAATTTCATTTAATGACTCATGGACAGCATAATATTAAACAAAGGCTCACGGGGATCTATATTCAAATTTCTGGAATTCTTTATCTATGTATCTCTTCTTTCTAGCACTCTACCCCACAAATTCCTCTCTTCGCTCTTCTTGAACTCAATCTGTGCCTTCTAAACTCAGCAACATTGCCATTTTCTACTTGTTTTTTCTCCTCTTGTATCATGGTTTAAAAAGTGCCTCCAGTGAGAAAGGTAGGACTCACCTTATCTGTTTCCTGTCTCTCAGGATTCAAAGTCCTAAGTTTTCTGTTTTCCAGTAAAGGCAAACAGGATCTTTTTTTCCAGATATTTTGTTCATTTTTCTAGTTATTTATAGGTAGAAGGATAAAGCTGGCATCAGTTACTCTATACGGCTAGACATGGAAATCCCATCAAATAGTTTTGAATGTGTTCTATATGCTAGATATTGTTTTAGATGCATAAAATACAGATCAAATCTCTGTTCTCAAGGTGCTTACATTATACTGGGGAGGACATAATGTAAATACAAACATACATAAATATTGTTAGTTGGAAATGCATGGTAAAATGGGGAGAGGGTAGAATATTTAATATAGGGTAGTCAGGAAATAATTCTGTGAGGAGAATACTCTTGAGGAAGACCTACATAAAGAGAAGGAACAAGCCATGTGAATATACAGAGAAAAATGTGTCAGTAGAGGAAACAGCAAGTGCAAAACTCTTGGATGGGGAGAAATCTGGAGTCTTTGAGAAATAGTAAGAAGGCCAGTGTGATTGGAGTATAGTAAAAGAGGGAGAAATGAGAGAAATGAGGTCACCAAGCCCACAAAAGCCAAATTTGGTGAACCTTGTAGATCGAGGAAGTTTGGACTTTAAACTGTGAAACAGTAAACTTTTTTCTTTCAGTGTTCCAAGATTCATTTTTTATGTACCACACCAGTGCTCCATGCAATACATGCCCTCCTTAATACCCACCACCAGGCTCACCCATCCCCCCACCCCCCTCCTGTCCATTACCCTCAGTTTGTTTCTCAGAATCCACAGTCTCTCATCTTTTGTCTCCCCCTCCGATATACTCCAATTCACTTTTCCTTCCTTTCCCCTAGAGTCCTCCATTTTACTCCTTATGTTCCACAAGTAAGTGAAACCATATGATAATTGACTTTCTCTGCTTAACTTATTTCACTCAGCATAATCTCCTCCAGACCCATCCATGTTGATACAAAAGTTGGGTATTCATCCTTTCTGACATCTGAGTAATATTCCATTGTATATATGGACCACATCTTCTTTATCCATTCATCTGTTGAAGGGTATCTCAGCTCTTTCCACAGTTTGGCGATTGCTTCTATGAACCTTGGGATACATGTGGCCCTTCTTTTCATTACATCTGTATCTTTGGGGTAAATACCCAGTAGTGCAATTGTAGGGTCATAGGGTAGCTCTATTTTTAATTTTTTGAGGAATCTCCACACTGCTTCTAAAGTGGCTGCACCAGCTTGTTTTCCCACCAAGAGTATAAGAGGGTTCCCCTTTCTCCACATCCTCTCCAACACTTGTTGTTTCCTTTCCTGTTGATTTTGGCCATTCTAACTGTGATCACCAAGACAGCATGGTACTGGCACAAAAACAGAAACATAAACCAATGGAACAGAGTAGAGAGTCCAGATATGGATGCTCAACTATATGGTCAAATAATCTTTGACAAAGCAGGAAAAAATATCCTGTGGAAAAAAGACAGTCTCTTCAATAAATTGGACAGCTATGTATAGAATAATGAAACTCAAACATTCTCTCACACCATACACAAAGATAAACTCAAAATGGATGAAAGACCTCAATGTGAGGCAGGAATCTATCAAAATCCTACAGGAGAACATAGGCAGTAACCTCTTTGACATCGGTCACAGCAACTTCTTTCAAGACACGTCTCCAAAAGCAAAGGAAACAGAAGTGAAAATGAACTTTTGGGACTTCACCAAGATAAAATCTTCTGCACAGCAAAGGAAACAGTCAACAAAACAAAGAGGCAACCCATGGAATGGGAGAAGATATTCACAAATGACACTATAGACAAAGGGCTGATATTCAAGATCTATAAAGAACTCCTCAAACTCAACTCCCAAGAAACAGATAATCATGTCAAAAAATGGGCAGAAGACATGAACAGACACTTCTCCAAAGAATACATACAAATGGCCAACAGACCCATGAAAAAATGTTCATCATCACTGGCCATCAGGGAAATTCAAATCAAAACCACACTGAGATACCACCTTACACTAGTTAGAATGGCTAAAACAGTAAACTTTGAAAAAGCTTGCAACAACTTACAGCAAAAACATTAGTATCCTTCTTATTTAAATATACCATTCAAATAAAAAAATAATATATGAATGTAGTAACAAACAGAAAAATGGTATGCTAATGATAAAAGAGGATATACCAATGTTTAACAAACATTTGAGAATGTTAAATATTATTTATAATAAAAAAGGCAAATACATGAAAGAAGTAACATTTTATGTCAACAAATTGATAAAGATTAAAATATAATTTAAAATTTGTTCTCAGGCCTGGCAAATAAACATTGTCAGATACTCTAATATTCTGTTGGTTTGACTGTGAATTAATGCAAATATTTATGCAAGCATATGGGCACTATAAATGAAGATCATAAAATACTTAGAGCACAAAGATAGGAGTGGAAACGCAAGTGAAAAGATGAGGGATTACAGTTTGAGTGTAAGCCATGCTTTCACCAACACGATTCATACACAATAGTGTATATATGGGAGGTGAGTGGGTATGTCCACTATGGATCTTATTCCACTATGGATCTATAAGGGTCTGCAGTAAGAACTGAAAATAAAGGAGCAGGTGGCAAGCACACATGTAAGTGTATGACAGTAACTATCTCAGTCTTCTAAGGGAGTCTTCTATACTCCTGAATATAGATTAGTCTGTGGATCCATCTCTCAAAGATGCAGGTGAGGAAGGGAATGGTTGCATCATGCTTACATCAGTTTGTGTGACTTCACTTATATCCTTTATTAGAATTTGGTCTGGGTAAGGATGCCCTTTCTGTTATGCCCATAAACTATATCTGAATATGTTCACTTTGGAAAGTTTCTCTTAAGAATATTTAAAAAAAAGAATATTTAAAAAGTCAGGGTGGGGGAGCAGAATGATATTATTATTAACTATTCCTTTATTTAAAAAGTCATTAAGTCATGTTAATTCTATTCCTATCATATCTCAAATTTAGATCACTTAGGGAGGAACATGTTCTACATGAGGTACCTGGTTGACTGCATATGCTCTGTACTAAACCCCCCTTTCCTTGACAAAATCAGGTGATGTCAATCCTTAGAATAACTGATGCAAGGGGTAATTATTATTGCTATAAACCATTATCCATAATATACTTCATTTTGAGGTATATTTTTCTGAAAAAATGATTTTTATATATTTACATCTCTAAAAATTATAAAATACTTCTCTTGTTCATCCACTATACATTTCCCCTAATTTTATAGAATTTATTATATATCTAAGATTGAAACTTAATAATAAAAATATAAAACCAACAATATTTGTTATTTTGATTTGTAAGAAGTTAAGAAAATGCCAAAGGAAAAAAACCTTACTTTTGGTTAATTCTTATAAGGGTAGAAACATAATGATTCATATTAAACATTTTATTAAAGAGGTCATATGAATCAACCTACACTTTGGGCTGTGAGCCCTCCACTCCATGAATCTTTTGTGACAAGAAGTTAATTTATTTGTTTGAATATATGTCAAAGGAACAATGAACAGTAGATTCAGAAGGGGTTTGGCTGAGGGAGACCATCAGATACTGAATGAATTAATTGGCTTGACATGAGGGTTGAGTGAAAACATCATTTTGAAACAGTATAGACATTCACCAGTTTGAATTCCAACAAGATCTCTATTCTAGTCACCAAACAGCTTGATCTCATCCCAGACATTAGTCAGCACCAGCAAGCCTGAAGAAAAAAAAAAACAACTTTTTTTTTTTTCCTTTTGAATGGTCTAGGGCATGTCTCCACTAATCTCTATCTTTGCTTTCTGGCAACCAGGCATATCAATTTTTTAGGTTACTCCAGGTTCGGTGGATGAAACAAACTTCAGTTAGTATCATCTTTAATTAATAACCAGTTTTCACTTTGAAGTGTGTTTCACACTTCTACCTTAAAAAAAAAACAACAACAAACTGAGCTCTATAATTCCAAAACTCTTTGACAAAACAAACAGATTTGAACCTAGTCTGTCTACACTACTCCATTCCAGTACTTATTTCCCAGTCTTCACAAAATTTTCTTGCCAAATACACTAAAATAAGCAATCACACACTTAAACTTCTATTACCAAGACCCAAGAGATTATTTTCATCAAATGGAAAATTTCTGAAGTGATCAAGTTAGCCATTATTAATATATTTCGTCACCCATTTTCTCATTGTCTTCAAACCAAATACAACATGAATCTTCCATACAAAGAGAGACACAGTTATTGCTTCAACATTTTATGCAGAGCTGTTTTCACCTCCTGGTTCTTGAGGCTGTAGATGAGGGGGTTCATCAAGGATGTGATCACACTGTACTGAATGGAGACCACTTGTTTCAACTTGGAGCCTGAGAGGGGAGTCATGTATCTGAATAAAGCTGTGCCATAGTATAAAAGCACCACAGTAAGGTGGGAAGAACAGGTAGAGAAGGCTTTGCCTTGACCCCCAGAAGAACGGATGACTAGGATGGCAGAAATGATTCTAGAATAAGAAAAGAGGATCAGGGGAAGTGTCACAAATCCCAACAATGCACATGATCCAGCAAGAAGGGCCTCATTGACAGTAGGGTCACTGCAGGACAGAGGGAAGAGTGAAGGAAGTTCACAACAAAAGTGAGGGATGATATTGGGGCCACAGAAATGTAAGTTATAGGTGAAAAGATTGTTTGGCAAGGAGTTTAGGAACCCTACTGCCCATGCTGCAATTACCATCCCAATACACAGAGGCCTATTCATAACCACAATGTAGAGGAGAGGGTGGCAAATGGCTGCATAGCGGTCACAGGCCATAGCAGATAGCAGGCAGGCCTCTGTGCTCCCAGAGAATATGAGAAAGAAACTCTGGGTCACACAGCCCCATGTAGAGATGGTTTTTCTTTGAGCTAATAAGTTCTGCAGCATCTTGGGCACGGTTACTGAAGAAAGACAGAGATCAAGAAATGACAGGTGACTTAGGAAGAAGTACGTGGGTGTTTTAAGGTGAGAATCATTTCTGATCACCAGGATCATCATCAGGTTGCCCATCAGGGTCAAGAGGTAAATCACCAGGAACACTGCAAAAAGCATGGTCTGGACCTGAGGATTTCTGGACAATCCTATGAGGACAAACTCGGTAACAATGGTGAGATTTTTCATGATTAAAGATACTGGTCCTAGAAAGAAACACAATGCAGTTGAGTCATCCCAGGTGAATAAGACTGTCTCTCCTATTTAAAAAATGTGACTTCCAGCTTAAAGGTATAATAAATTATGAGTTCAAGAAGTTTCTCTCCAGGTCACACTCTTCACCTCCATTATTACTTTGGTTCTGTTGGCATGCAGCATTCCAAAGTACCTCCTCTGTAATTGCTTCTCTTAATTTTAATACCCATTAATTCAGGAAATATTTAATAAGCTTCCAAGTGCTGGGCACTGTACCAGATCCTGAAGATACAAAGTTGCTTGAGACATCATTCCTGCCCTTAAAGGGCTTAAAATTTAATAGGGGCAGAGAGACATGTAAAGAAACAAAATAAAGCTGTAATACATAATGCATAGGATACAGTCATGGCACAAATGTGAATCAGTTATCTCTGGATGACTTGGTAAATGAAGAAGGCGTAAAGCTTAAGCCTGTTTTTGTTTGTTTGTTTTTTGCCAGAAACATTCAAATATTTAATAATTTATAGAAACCCTTTTTTTTGGGAGAAGTGTGGGGAGACCAGGAGACAGAGGCCATCTTTAGTGAAAAAAACAGGAGGCTTCACTGAACATTCTATTACATGCTGAGCCATTCTCAATCATGTGAGCGGTGACAAGATGGTGGAAAGATTATTAAAATGAAAAAAACCACACTCTACCATGAATCTGCTCACATTCTGGATAATTGTTATGGGGGGAAGAAAATCCCATGAACTCCTCGCTGTTTAAATAAGGAATATGCCCCACCAAGTGAACTACCATGGAAAGTGTGGGTTGCTATGAGGTCACACAGGCATTTGGGGGTCCATGTTCGTGGTCCATGAAGTCTTTATGGGTGAAGTGCTTTTTATTTATTTTTTTGCTCTGAAATAACTATTTTTTAATTTAAATTCAATTAGCCAATATATACGACATCATTAGTTTAAGAGGTAGTGTTCAATGATTCATCAGTTGTATGTAACACCCAGTGCTCATCACATCATGTGCCCTCCTTAATGCCCATCACCTTTTACCCCATCTTCCCACTGACCTCCCTTTCTGAAACCCTCAGTTTGTTTCCCAAGGTCAAGAGTCTCTCAAGGTTTATCTCCCTCTCTGATTACTTCCCATCCCGTTTTCCCTTACTTCCCCTATGGTCCTCTGTCCTATTTCTTATATTACACATATGAGTGAAACAGTAATATAATTGTCTTCTCTGATTGACTTATTTCACTTAGCATAATACCTTCCAGTTCCATCCACGTCAGTGTAAATGGTAGCCATTCATCCTTTCTGATGGCTGAGTGATATTCCACTGTATATATGAACCACAGCTTCTTTATCCACTCATCTACTGAGGAACATCTCTACTCCTTCCACAGTGTGGCTATTGCTGCTATGAGCATTGGAGTGCAAGTGTCCCTTCAGATCACTACATCTGTACCCAATAGTGCAACTTCTGGGTTATAGGGTAGTTCTATTTTTAACTTCTTGAGGAACCTCCATACTGTTTTCCAGAGTAGCTGCACCAGCTTGCATTCCCACCAACAGTATAAGAGGATTTCCCTTTCTCTGCATCCTCGCTAACATCTGTCACTTCCTGGCTTGTTAATTTTAGCCATTGTGACTGGTGTGAGGTGGTATCTCATTGTGGTTTTGATTTGTAGTTCCCTGATGCCAAGTGATATTGAGCGTTTTTTTGTGTGGTTGTTGGACATTTGGAGGTCTTCTTTGGGGGGAAGTGTCTGTGTCTTCTGCCCATTTCTTGACTGGATTACTTGTTTGTTGGGTGTTGAGTTTGATAAGTCCTTTATAGATCTTGGATACTAGCCCTCTATATAATAAGACATTTGCAAGTATCTTCTTCCATTCCATAGGTTGCCCTTTAGTTTTGTTGACTGTTTCCTTTGCTGTGCACAACTTTTTATTTAGATGAAGTCCCAAAAGTTCATTTTTGCTTTTGCTTCCCTTGCCTTTGGAGATATGTCTAGCAAGAAGTTGTTGCAGTCAAGGTTGAAGAGGTTACTGCCTGTGTTCTCTTCTAGGATTTTGATGGATTCCTGTCTCACATTGAGGGGGAAAAATAATGAAACAAGATGGGATGGGGAAGGAGACAAACCATAAGAGGTCTTTCATCCATTTTGAGTTTATCTTTGTATATGGTGTAAGAAAATGGTCCAGTTTCATTCTTCTGCATGTGCCTGTCCAATTTTCCCAGGACAGTTTGTTGAAGAGACTGTCCTTTTTACACTGGCTATTTTTTCCTACTTTGTTGAAGATTAGTTGGCCATAGAGTTGAGGGTTCATTTCTGGGTTTTCTATTCTGTTCCACTGATGTATGTGTCTGGTTTTGTGCCAGTACTGTACTGCCTTGATGATTACAGGTTTGTAATAGAGCTGGAAGTCTGGCATTGTGATGCCACCCAATTTGATTTTCTTATTCAACATTCCTCTGGCTATTTGGGGTCTTTTCTGGTTTCATAAAAATTTTAGGATTATTTGTTCCAGCTCTGTGAAAAATGCCGATGGTATTTTAATAGGGATGCATTGAGTGTGTAGATGGCTCTGGGTAGCATAGACATTTTAACAATATTCATTCTTCCAATCCATAAACACAGAATGTTTTTCCATTTCTTTGTGTCTTCCTCAATTTATTTCAATAGTGTTCTGTAGTTTTTAGAGTATAGATCCTTCATCTCTTCGGTTAGGTTCGTTCCTAGGTATCTTATGGTTTTTGGTGCAATTGTAAATGTGACGGATTCCTTAATTTCTCTTTCTGCTGTCTCGTTAGTGTATAAACATGCAACTGATTTTTGCTTATTGATTTTATATCCTGCCACTTTGCTGAATTCCTGTCTGAGTTCTAGCAATTTTGGGGTGGAGTTTTTTGGGTTTTCCATATAAAGTATTATGTCATTTACAAAGAGTGAGAGTTTGACGTCTTCTTTGCCAATTTGAATGACTTTTATTTCTTTTTGTTGTCTGATTGCTGTGGCTAGGATTTCTAGTACTATGTTGAACAATAGTGGTGAGAGTGGGGATCCCTGTCCTGTTCCTGACCTTAGGGGGAAAGCTCTCAGTTTTTCCCCACTGAGAATGACATTTGCTGTGGGCTTTTCGTAGATTGTTTTTATGATATGGATTGTTTTTATGATATGTTTTTATGATATGGGATATCATTTTTATGATATCCCTCTATCCCTACACCTTGAAGAGTT
The DNA here is from genome assembly GCA_002007465.1 of Ailurus styani. Classification (NCBI taxonomy): domain Eukaryota; kingdom Metazoa; phylum Chordata; class Mammalia; order Carnivora; family Ailuridae; genus Ailurus; species Ailurus styani. Next base: position 597,526 of record LNAC01000053.1, read on the forward strand.
TAAATCAAGAAAGGATCCTATATTTTGTCAAATGTTTTTTCTGCATCAAATGAGAGGGTCATATGATTCTTGCCTTCTATTAACGTGATTTATCATGTTGGTGGATTTGCAAAGTTGAACCACCCTTGCATCCCAGGAATAAATCTCACTTGGTCAATCATGAATGAAGGGAGAGATCACAACCAACACCAAGGAAATACAACTTTAGGAACATATTATGAGCAACTAAATGCCAGCAAATTAGGCAATCTGAAAGAAATGAAAGCATTCCTGGAAACTTATAAACTACCAAAACTGAAACATAAAGAAATAGAAGGAAGAAACTCGACCATTCTCTCACACCATACACATGAAAAAGTGCTCAACATCACTTGGCATCAGGGAAATACAAATCAAAACCACAGTGATATACCACCTCACACCAGTCAGAATGGCTAAAATTAAGGAGTCAGGAAATGACAGGTGTTGGTGAGGATGCGGAGAAAGGGGAACCCTCCTAAACTGTTGGTGGAAATTCAAGCTGGTGCAGCCACTCTGGAAAACAGTATGGAGGTTCCTTAGAAAGTTGAAAATAGAGCTACCCTATGACCTAGCAACTGAGCTACTGTGTATTTACCCTAAAGATACAAATGTAGTGATCCGAAAGGGCACATGCACCCAAATGTTTATAGCAGAAATGTCCACAATGGTCAAACTATGGAAAGAGCCTAGATGTCCATCAACAGATGAATGGATAAAGAAGATGTGGTATATTTATAAAATGGAATATTATGCAGCTGTCAACCCCCCCAAACCTTGCCATTTGCAACGATGTGGATGGAACTAGAGGGTATTATGTTAAGCAAAATAAGTCAATCAGAGAAAGACAATTATCATATTATCTCACTGATCTGTGGAATTTGAGAAAAAGACTGAGGATCATAAGGGAAGGGAGGGAAAAATGAAACAAGATGAAACAAGAGAGGGAGACAAACCTTAAGAGAGTCTTGGTTTCAGGAAACAAACTGAGGGTTAATTGAGGGGAGGGTGATGAGAGGGATGGTGTGATGCAGTGATGGACACTGAGGAGGGGAAGTGCTATGGTGAGTGCTGTGAATTTTGTAAGACTGATGAATCACAGACCTGTATGCCTAAAACAAATAATACATTATATGTTAATTAAAAATAAACAAAATGGATATAACTCTTCTCCCAGCCTTTTGCCTGTCTTTCTCAAGGACCTGGAACTATCTCCATGAAATGCAAACATTGAAGGAGATAGTAGTCCTATTTCTCAGTTTCTGTGGGAGGATTGAAGCCTAATTTATATGGACAACAATTAGCAAATACAGATGGCCCAATCACAGAGAAGAACATGGCAAACTCAGGAATAATTCAATGTACTTGACACATCCCATTGATCAAATTCCTCCATATAGTCCTCTAGTATTTTTCAACTACCTCATCCTAGTGCTTGCTTGCTTATTTATTTATTTATTATTTATTTATTTTTACTGAAGTATAGTTGATATAAAATGTTATATTAGTTTCAGGTGCACAACATACTATTCACTTCCCTCTGGCAACCACCAATTTGTTGTCTGTATTTTTTTTGAATGTTTATCTTTTTATTTATTTTTTAAAATTTTTATATTTTTTTATTGTGTTATGTTTAGTCACCATACAATATATCATTCGTCTTTGATGTAGTGTTCCAAGATTCATTGTTTATGTGTAATACCCAAGTGCTCCATGCAACACTTGCCCTCCTTAATACCCACTACTGGGCTTACCCATCCCCCCCAATCTTTGGTTTGTTTCTCGGAGTCCACAGTCTCTCATATTTAATCTCCCCCTACAATTTCCCCCCTTTACTTTTCCTTTTCTTCTTCTAATGTACTCTATGTTATTCCTTACGTTCCACAAGTAAGTGAAACCATATAATTGACTTTCTCTGTTTGACTTACTTCACTTGGCATAATCTCCAGTCCCATCCATGTTGATGCAAAAGTTGGGTATTCATCCTTTCTGATGGTTGAGTAATATTCCATTGTGTTCCACATCTTCTTTATCCATTCGTCTGTTGAAGGGCATCTCTGCTCTTTCCACAGTCTGGCTATTGTGGACACTGCTGCTATGAACATTGGGGTACATATGGCCCTTCTTTTCACTACATCTGTATCTTTGGGGTAAATACCCAGTAGTGCAATTAAAGGGTCATAGGGTAGCTCTATTTTTAATTTTTTGAGGAATCTCCACACTGTTTTCCAAAGTGGCTGCTCCAACTTGCATTCCCACCAACAGTGTAAGAGGGTTTCCCTTTCTCTACATCCTCTCCAACACTTTTGTTTCCTTTTCTGTTGATTTTGGCCATACTAACTGGTGTAAGGTGGTATCTCAGTGTGGTTTTGATTTGCATTTCCCTGATGGCTACTGATGATGAACACTTTTTCATGTGTCTGTTAGCCATTTGTATGTCTTCTTTGGAGAAGTGTCTTTTCATGTCTTCTGCCCATTTTTTGACATGATTATCTGTTTTCTGGGCATTGAGCTTGAGGAGTTCTTTATAGATATTGGATATCAGCCCTTTGTCTGTAGTGTCATTTGCGAATATCTTCTCCCATTCAATGCCATCTCAATCAAAATTCCCCTGGAATTTTTAAAAGTGCTGGAACAAACAATCCTAAAATTTGTATGGAACCAGACAAGACCCCGAATTTCTAAGGAAATGTTGAAAAAGAAAAACAAAGCTGGGCATCATGTTGCCTGATTTCAAGCTTTACTACAAAGCTGTGATCACCAAGACAGCATGGTACTGGCACAAAAACAGACACATAGACCAACAGAACAGAGTAGAGAGTCCAGATATGGACCCTCAACTCTATGGTCAAATAATCTTCAACAAAGCAGGAAAAAATATCCAGTGGAAAAAAGACAGTCTCTTCAATAAATGGTGCTGGGAAAATTGGACAGCTATGTATAGAAGAATGAAACTCAACCATTCTCTCACACCATACTCGAAGATAAACTCAAAATGGATGAAAGACCTCAACGTGAGTCAGGGATCTATCAAAATCCTACAGGAGAACACAGGCAGTAACCTCTTAGACATCAGCCACACCGACTTCTTTCAAGACACGTTTCCAAAGGCAAAGGAAAAAAACCAAAAATGAACTTTTGGGACTTCATCAAGATAAAAAGCTTCTGCACAGCAAAGGAAACAGTCAACAAAACAAAGAGGCAACCCACAGAATGGGAAAAGATATTCTCAGAAGCTTGAACTTTTAAGAAGACATTAGGGATTTTCTTATGTGTGACCTTTGCAAATTGTAAACTGAAGCAATCAACTTGAACTCCTAGATGTGCTTTTCTGCTAGTCTGCTGGGACTAAAGAGAGGCAGAGTTGGAAAATAGAATTTAGAATCTTTTCCCTCAGGAACATAGAGGCCATATGGACCCTCAGAGAAGTAACTTGGGATCTGAAAAGAGAATCACAGCTAACCTCCAAATTATCCTTTCATGTGTGTATGAGACGATTTTATTTATTCAACTGGGTTTAACATTAATCAATATTAATATTAATCAAGTGAAGTAATTTTAAAATAACTCTAATACTAATTTGTATCTTGTCATACAACAAATAGATGGTCATGGTAAAATATATAAGCAGAATGTAAGTTTCAGTAGCTTTCCTGTGATCTCTCCTATTCTTGCTACCTCAAAGATCAGGGAACCAGAAGGAGAGAAGTTGTTAAAGATATTTGGTTTAATTTTACCTGGTAACTAGGAAAGTATCCATAGGAATCAGTTTGGTGTATATATATCTGTGTGTGTGTGTGTGTGTGTGTGTGTGTATAAAATGAACTTTCTATATATGGATATTTGTGTGAACACACACACATATATATAATTTAGTTTTCAAAAAAGTATTTTAATTATAAAATAAAAATAAAAATGACTACATATAGGAGGATGGAGAAAACAAACAGGATGGGGAAAACAGGGAAGAAAGTGATGCTGTTTTTAATGTAATTTGTTATATAGTATTGACTTATGAATAATCTATTTTACCAAATAAAAAAGATTACATTCTTTAATCTTTAATCTAGATTTTATTTTATTTTATTATTGTGTTATGTTAGCAAACATACAGTAGATCATTAGTTTTTGATGTAGTGTTCAATGATCCATTATTTCCATATAACAGCCAGTGCTCATTACAATATATGCCCTCCTTAATACCCATCACCCAGCTACTCCATGCCCCTACCCACTTCCCCTATGAAACCCACAGATTGATTCCTAAAGATTAAAAAATAAATTTGAAATCCTAAAAAACAAAACTAAAACAAATGAGCCTAGCTATAGATCAAAGAAGTGATATAATCACCATAGAAAAGAATTATTTCAACTGAGCTTAGATTACAGGATTTTGAGTGGGCTGCTTCAGTGAGCGAGAAACTTCATTCAGTAGTCTTATTGTTAGTAGCAATTATTGATACTGTTTTTGAAATTATTATAGGTGTATTTGAAAGACAAAACAAATATGCTAATATGGTTAGAAATATTTATTTAAAGAGCAAAGTAAGAAAATATAGAATCAAGCAAGAAATTGCAATCTTAAATTTGAATTTGAACTTGTTATCTTTTTTCCTGCATTAAGTGGCTCTGTCTATTGAAAAAGCCTGAGCATATTGATAAGGTGGTAATGACCACCTATGGTACCCTGAGTTTGGCTTCTAAATAGCATTAAAGGAACCAGAATTCCTTAGGAAAATGGCCGGTTACAGGTTAGGGCATAAAGTGCCCATAAAAATTCTGGGATTTTTCCGTTGTTGTTGTTCCAGAAAGTAAAAGAAAAACCTCAGTTGGACATCAATAGAGGTTACACTGAAAATTTCTAATTAAGGAGAAAGAAAGAAAGTAGTTGTCATGATTTCTAGTATGAATTATATTTCTACCCTATAGTTGTAGGATATCAAAGAAACCCTAATTGGTATGAGAAATTAATTTTATTCAGATGAATTCCAGCTAATAAATGCAGAAGGAATAAGAAAATAAGAGAATTACCAGTTTGAAACTTCTAATGAAATAACTACCTTGAGCAATTGTCATCAGTGGCTTGTAAATATATTTAAGTAAAAGAAGGTTGGAGAACTTTACAGTGAAGGGATACAAGTGTTATCACCAGGGATCAATCTTGTCATCAAAAAAGTGGGACAACAAAATGTCATGCTTCTCTTCATGTAATGCAACATGAAGATCACACATCCACTTATGAAGACTTTCAGAAAGGCCTCAACTAAAAATGTGGGATCAATGGACAAGGTAAATAACACACCTGGGAAGCAAATTGGCTAAATCCAGAGTGATAGATATTCCACAGGAATACTGTATGGATTTCTTCAACAACTCAATGGCAGTCACAATTTTCAGATATGCTCAGGAGCTATGAAAACTCCTGCCTTGGCAGTGGAGTTAGCTTATTGTAGCACACATGACAGGCCTGGTTCTCCTTTTGGGTAGGAAGATCTCCTGAAGTCATTATTTTTTCTAGCATTTAGCTCTGCTCTCAGGAGTATTCCTTGTCCATTACTCTGCATGGCCATATCTGAGATGAACAATGGAGAGAATGTCCTTCTTAGCAACTTCATAGCTTTCACTGCCTGTTTTTTATTGGGCTTCAGCATGTAGAATTTTCTCTTTTCTCTCTCTCTCTTTTTAATTTAATTTATTCAGTGTTCCAAGATTCATTGTAGAATTTTCCTTAGGGATTGATCAAACTCTGGTTTTTGCAGGGCAGGATTTTAGTCAGTTCTCTGTGTAGGTAATCATAGCCTTAAATCTTGAATAGCCTTCATTTTTAAATCTGAAGACCCTTTTATCTTTTTTATTAAGATTTATTTATTTGAGAGAGAACATAAGCAGGAGGGGCAGAGGGAGAGGAAGAGAATCTCAAGCAGGCTCTGTGCTGAGCATGCTCTGCACTCCCCTCACCCCTATTTAATTTGACCGCTTCGAGACTACCTGAATCAATGGATTTGAGTGAGAAAGTAACACCCAAAACCTTGCTTTGCCAGTATGTTTTGGCCTTTGGGTGTGAAAGGAATTTAGTCTTATCTCCTATTACGGCCTTTGCATTGAAGCCAGTGCTCATAACTGTATCAGTTTCATATACAGAAGCAATCAACATTTCACTCCTGTAAGACTCTAAATTACAGAACCCTCAGCTAATATAGATTGTTAACTGTAGGCAAGAATTAACTTGGTAGACTGTATTTCTTTCCATTTCTGCTGTGGGCAGGAATTCTAGCCATAATTCATCTCTAATGAGACTATGCTAAAATAAAAAGAAGGCAGTCAACACCCACCAACATCCTGTATTTTTACTATCATTTCCTCTAATGTTACGTTGTCAGTAAGCATGTGGGCTGTCTTTCGAGGTACCATATATGAAACTTTGATCAAATAATTTATTATAACTTAACTAGGGTGTTGGATTTTCTATAGTATTCAGGATTTGGGGGGATTTTTGGTTTTTGGTTTTGTTTTGGGGTGTGTGTGTGTGTGTGTGTGTGTGTGTGTGGTTTTTTTTTAGGTAGGCTCCACATCCAGCACGAAGCCCAACACAGAGCTTAAACTTACAACCCTGAGATCAAGACCTGAGCTGAGATCAAGAGTTGAACACGTAGCCAACTGAGCTACATAGGGGCCCCTAGTATTCAGTTTCTAAATCCCTACTGCTTGTTGCTTGACTGCTTGCACCAAACCCCATACATTATAGGTTTTGATCATGGGCGCACTCCACTTCCTGGAATCAAATTCTATATTCTTTAGGGTAAAATTTATTTATAAGTATCTGAGACCAAAATGATAATAGCTTAAGAAACACAGTATTTTATTTTTGTCATGTAAAAGTCTATAGGTATTCAGGGTTGCTATTTTGGCTTTATTTCCCAAAGTCTTCAGCATCCCAGAAACTTATATTTGAGTGGCCTACATTCCCAAAGTCACGTGGTAAGTAACATGAGTATCCCAGCTTCTGCATTATAAATGCTGTCTAGCAAGCAGTAAGGAGAAAGTGATAATAAAGAAGTGGAAAAATCCAAAACACAGTACTCTTTCAAGAATGACTCCTTAAAACTTTCACCTTATACCTCACTGGTCTGAGTTCAATGGTCACACGTGGCTGCAAAAAAAACTAGTTAAAGAAATATTCTGGATATACATGTGGTTGGATAAAGAACTGTAATAATTCTGTGGTGAGGCAAAAAAGGATAATAGGTATTTGGTGACAACGAGCAATCTCTGCAGTACCGTTAGTATAAAATGAGAAAAGATAACCAGAAAACTATAGAATAAAATCTATTATTACTGATACAAAAATTCTGAGTAAACTCAGTGAATTGAACATAGTAATGTATCAAACTAAAATTCAATATGACCAAACAAGGATTAATGCCAAAATATAAGGATGGCTTCATATCAGGAAGCTTACTACCCAAAACATTACAAGATGGCCTAATGTGCCCTTCAGGTTGATTAGTCTTGAGATGGACTTTTTTTTCCCCCTGACTTCTCTCTTTCCTTAGAGCATTTACTTTAGAAAACTTATTATCATAAATCATTTATCTACTTCTTTGAGATGTAATCTTTTAAAATGCCTGTTGTCAATTTTACAACTCAGGAGTGTCCTTCTGAAATAACTGGGAAATATCTTTTTGAAATGTAATCATCAAGAAAGATAACCACCTTGGATCTCCCAGATTCTATGGCAGGGTAGGAGCCAAACTTCAAGGGCACATTGGTCTGAGTTGTAAAACTGCCGCTAGTCAAGAGTTTACTTTTTCTACGGGTAAAGCCAATTAGCAAACACAGATGGCCTAGGATCTCCCCCCTCACCGTAGTTCTTAAAATCCTACCATCTTTTGTTTCAGTGGAATTGAGTTCAGACTCAGTTCTGGTCTTTCTACTCTACTGCAATAGCCTTGATCACAGCCTTCTTTGTTTCTTTATTTTATCGAGTACAAGTCTTCCTTTGACAACATCAAAGAATAAGAAGTAAAACTGGCAATAGTAGTAGATGCTGAAAAGTAATTCATAAAATTCTGTTCCCATTGCTAATAAATAGCAATAGAAAGAAACTGCTAAAATAAAATATAACAGGAAATACTATCTCAAAAGTGAAATACTAAAAAAATTTCAGTTAAATTTAAGAATAAGCCAGGGATGATCATTGATACATTACTAAATATTTCAGACGTTTTCCAAAAAAAACAGTTTTCACAAATTAAAAAAAAAAGGAATGAAATTACTATATGGATATTGGAAATAACCACTCTAAAATATCTTTTTTTTTTGGTTGTGTAATTGCATGTCTAGGAAACTTAAGAGATTATTATAGTAAAAGAAAAAAGTTAATAAGACATTTTGGTACAGTGGCTCATTGCATCCATCTGGGTTTACATGAAACCACAGAAAGGAATTTAATATAGGGGTCTCAGTTGCTTATGAAAAAATTTAAAAAAATTTTATTGATTTGAGAGAGAAAGAAAGTGAGCATGAGAGGGGGGAGGGTCAATGGGGGCAAAGGAAAAGCAGACTCCCTGCTGAGCAGGGAGCCCAATGTGGTGCTTGATCCCAGGACCCCGAGATCATGACCTGAGCTGAAGGCAGATGCTTATCTGACTGAGCCACTTATGAAAATTTTTAAGAAGGGCTGGAAGATCATCACTAGGATTATCTACTGGTTAACAATCTACACAGATCCTAGAACCACTACTTTTTCACAATAGGAAAACCTGCTGCCACAGATACAGAAACCAAGGAATTAGGAAAATTTTACTGCTGCAGTTGACTAAAGAGCCATGCTACTTTCAACCTAATCAAAATCTGTCTCTATAACTATAGAAGCTACTAAATAAAGGCATCTTCACCACAGCCACTGTCTGCAAAGCCATGCCACCTTTATCATGATCTAGGTCGGAAAAAAATGATAATCCACATCTCACCAATGTTCTCCTAGGATTAAGGTCCAAATTATTATTTCATATGAATATGTCCAAAACCTAAGAAAGCTTCTTAAAACTAGATACAATGGAATTTGCAAAAATAGTAGTTACCCTTCTAGTTGCTGCATACTATAATAGGATAGGAAAGTTTTCAAACAAATGCAATCCATAGTATCTTCTATACTAGGTACAACAGTAATTATTTAAAACTTGCCATCTTTTCTCTGTACTATTAGTAAGAACCTATAAACAAAAATGGGGAAAAATCCATTTATAGTAGTGACAGAATTTTTTATACTTATGGGTATATGTAAGAAGAATGGCACAGGACCCTGAAAATGATAATCTGTGAAATTTTATTTAGGGATATAAACAAGGTCTGAACAAATGCAAAGATATATTCTTACAGTGACAGTATTCTTATTGGGATGACTTAATATCATTAAAAGTCTACTATCCCCAAACTAGTTTCTAAATTTGATGCCATTTCAGTTATAATCCAAAATTGTTTCTTTGAAGTCAAAAAAAGGATACTGAAGCTCATATAGTAGAATTGAGAAGGAATGATAGTGGTGGGGGAAAGATATTGAAGGAGACTTATCTTGTACAAAAATCCACATAGTATTTTAATAAAAAGACACCAATAGGACATCGTTAAAATTAAAAACCCATGAATATATCTCAGATTTAATGTGTCTCAACTGCTATTTTAGTTTAGTTTGAAAAGAATGAGTCATTTATTAATGTTGCTGTCACAAGTTGTTATCCATCATAACTTAATGAAGTTAGACATCTATTTCACACCAAGTACAAACATGAATTCCAAATGATTACAAACTTAAATGTATAAAGTGAAAAATTAAAGACTAATGAGAAGGACTTCTAGGAAACTTTTTAAAATCAAAGCTGAGGGACACCTGGGTGGCGCAGTTGGTTGAGCAGCTGCCTTCGGCTCAGGTCATGATCCCAGGGTCCTGGGATCGAGTCCCGCATCAGGCTCCTTGCTTGGCAGGGAGCCTGCTTCTCCCTCTCCCTCTGCCTGCTTGTGCTCACTCTCTCTCTCTCTCTCTCTCTGACAAATAAATAAATAAAATCTTAAAAAAAAAAAACATCCAAGCTGAGGTAGACCTTTACCTACATGGGTAAATAGACTTAATATTTAAAGAAAATGTTAATGTTTAATGTTTAAAGAAAATAAATTATGTATGAATACATAAAAACAAAAACTTAAAATTAGAAATACATAGACACTTTACAATTCTATTTCTGGGAATCAATCCTAGATAAATAAAAATACCAAATTTCATGTTATGTACTGAAAAATGTTTATTGTAGCATTTTTTTGTAATGGTTAAAAAATGGAAGCAAAGTTGTTTCCATATTTTATTTTATTTTTTATTTTTTAAAGATTTTATTTATTTATTTGACACACAGAGAGAGATCACAAGTAGGCAGAGAGGCAGACAGAGAGACAGGGAGAGGAGGAACCAGGCTCCCTGCTGAGCAGAGAGCCCGATGAGGGCCTCGATCCCAGGACGCTGAGATCATGACCTGAGCCGAAAGCAGAGGCTTTAACCCACTGAGCCACCCAGGCACCCTGTTTCCATATTTTAGCTAAGCAAAATATGTCAGAATGAGAAGGACAAATACCAAATGACTTCACTTATACATGGTCTAAAAACAAAGCAAATGAATAAACAAAAAGCAAAATCAGACCTGTAAATACAAAGAATTGATGATTGCTGGAAGGGAGCTGGGTCAGAGGATGGGCAAAATGTGTGAAGGGAATGGGAGATATGGGCTTCTAGTTATGGAAGGAATAAATCCAGGGATAAAAGACACAGCATAAGGAATATGATATTGTAATAGTGTTGCATTATGACAGATGGTAGCTACACTTGTGGTGAGCCTAATATAAGGTATAAAAGGTGAATCACTATGTAGTACACTTGAAATTAATGTAACATTGTATGTCAACTATATGCATATAAAAATTTTTTTTTAATGGAAGCAAAGTGAATCCATACATAGGAATGGCCTGAGAAACTATGACACATTCACAAGATGGGATTTAATGCTGACACACGAAAAAATGAATTGGGGCTATGCCTTTTGATGTGTAGTAAGTTTTATAAATTATTAATGAATGAGAAAAGAAAATGTGTATTATATATAGTTTTTAAACAGAGGTGGAAAAGCTTCTATATATGTACATACATGACAGAATATATGTGCAGAAATTCAAACATGAATATATAAGCCAAAGAAAGCTAAGAGAGATATATACTTTGTGGTTAACATGGGTTACCCTGAGTGGAGAATAAGTAGGAGAAGATGTTGAAGGGTAACAATCCCTTTTGCCCCCCAAAATCACCAGGAAATAGACTGTATGATATGATCCCATTCAGGTATTTATATAAAATTATGTCTGGATAAATTTATATATATATATGTAAAAATTATTTTAAAAAACACTACACAGAAATTAAATATATACTCCTTAGTTAAGAGAAATATAGACTCCTAGAAATATTCCCTAGATTATTTGAGATAAAAATTCATCCATTACTATCATTTCTTTTATGTGTAATTCTTTCTGTCTTTGATTCTGATTTTAGCTTTCAGGCTACGTTAAGTTGAATTCTAGGCCTCAACAGAGCATCATGGAAGAATATAAGGTAGAGGGAGTTACTAGCTTTCTTTTTTTTTTAATTGTGTTATGTTAGTCACCATACAATACATCTTTAGTTGTTTTTTTTTTTTTTAGCTCTTTATTTATTTATTTATTTATTTTTAAATTTTATTTTTATTATTTGCCCAAGGGGTACAGGTCTGTGAATCATCAGGCTTACATATTTAACAGCGTTCACCAAAGCACAAACCCTCCCCAATGTCCACAACCCATCCACTCTATCCCTACCCTCCCACTCCCCAGTAACCCTCAGTTTGTTTTATGAGATTAGAAGTCTCTTATGGTTTGTCTCCTTCCCCATCCCATCTTGTTTCATTATTTTTCCCTCCCTACCCCCCACAGCCCCCCACCCTGCNGTTTCATTATTTTTCCCTCCCTACCCCCCACAACCCCCCACCCTGCCCCTCAAGTTCCTCATATCAGAGAGATCATATGATAATTGTCTTTCTCTGATTGACTTATTTCACTCAGCAATGTCCAAAATAGCCAAACTATGGAAAGAACCTAGATGTCCATCAACAGATGAATGGACATCATTAGTTTTTGATGTAGTGTTCCACAATTCAATGTTTATGTATAACACCCAGTGCTTCATGCAATACATTCCCTCCTTAATACCCACCACCAGGCTCACCCACGCCCCCTCCCCCTCAAAACCCTCAGTCTGTTTCTCCAAGTCCGCAGTCTCTCATGGTTCATCTCCCCCTCCAATTCCGCCCCCCTTCACTTCTCCTTTCCTTTTCCTAATGTTCTCCGTGTTATTCCTTATGTTCCACAAGTAAGTGAAACCATATGATAACTAGCTTTCTTCCATTAGGGAGACAGCATGCTAAGCAAGGTAGACATTGTAGCTTTAGAGGGATTGGAGGTTCATTGTTTTTCAGGTGCTCCAAGTTCTCCATGATGTCATTATTCCAATTATTCAGATGATACAATTCCCTGATAAACATCTAATTCTCCCATAAGCAACGTGTTGTGATAGTAAATTCATGGAATCAATCCCCGAGTTATTTTGTATAGCCTCTACTCTGTATCTATAAAATGAAAGATATCCTTTCAGCATAGGAAAAGAAAGGTTCTGAAGTTCATTCCGTACCTTAAGGTCAAAAATCAAGAAATGAAATAATTATCTTGACAACAGAAAACCTGTGGTCTTAGCATTCCTCTTTCTCTTGGACTTGCTTAATTTTAGCATTTTTTCCTAATTCAGAAGCTTAGCACAATGTCCACAGTTTCAGGCAATCATGGGTCTTAAGGGTGGCAATTACATATTATGAGCAGAACAAAATGAAAGGACAACTCACTTCGCTGTACACATCTTAGCACAATAACTAATTCTACATATCCTCACTTTCCTGAGAGTTGTTGTCTACAATCAATCTCCAGTTACAATTTCAAAACTAATTTGCTTTCTTTGAAAGCAACAGAAACTGCCTGGGGATGACCTGATTAAAGGCAGAAAAGGAACTTTTTTGGGGAAAAAAGGATGACTTACAAAACAAAAGAGGAAGGGTAGCATACTAATTACTTTGTTTTCTCAAATCTTAACCAAGTAACTAATTCTAAACACTCTGCATTTCACTAAAATACAGTTGACTTAATTTCACCTTTGACACCTCTATCAGTTACCATTCTTTGGTTGTAAGCAACTGAATCTGATAGTACATAATCGTAAAAAGGATCTGTGAGCCTTGTACACTTAATGGAGAGGGCAGCCAGCACTAAGAATGTGGACTGTGTTTGAACCGCACAGGCTAAACTCCAGCTCCACCATCTCCTTGCTGTGAGTCACTGGACAGGCAAATATCCTCATTTCCTCACCAGTAAAGAAAAACTAACAATAAATACCTGTTGGGGTGATTAAGTAGGATAACAGAAGTAAGGTACTGTATTAGTTTTCTATTGCCCTGCAACAAATTACCATAAACTTAGTGACTTAAAATGGCAGAAATATATTATCTCAGAGATCTTTACATCAGAATCTGGATGGGCTCGACTGATTCCATTGTTCTAGATCACACAAGGCCCAAATCAAGCCGGCAGGCCTTACCTGAAGGATCTGGAGAAGACGTCGTTCAGGTTTTTGGCAGAAGTCAGTTCTATGAATTCCACAAACCGAGGTTCCTGTTTCTTTGCTGGCTCTTGGCTGGGAGTTGTTCTCAGTTTCTAGAAGCCACACACAGTCTCTGACTCATGGTCCTTATCCATGATTAAAGCAACAATAGCCAGTTGAGTTCTTCTTATGCTTATATTATCTGACCTTCTCTTCTGGCTTGTTCCTAACTACAGCTGGAGACGTTTCCCTGCTTTTAAGGATTCATGTGATTAGACTGAGCCCACCTGGATAATTCAAAATACTCTCCCTGTTTTAAGGTCTATAATTTTATACATCTGCCCAATCCCTTATGCCATATAGCATATTCACAGTCTCCAGGGATTTAAGAGGACCTCTTTGGGGGACAAGCCTGTCTATCACAGGAACTTATTAGCATACTTCTTGACATGAGTTAAGAAATGTAACAAATTAGCTATCGTTACTATATTTGTTAAAAAATATGACTTCAGAAAGGACTACTGCTAAGGAAGCCAGATTTCATGGTCTTTTTAGGCGTTATAGTCAGATTGACTCTGTTCCAAATGCTGTCTTTTCTTGTTGTTTATTCCTGCTAAGTACTTGAATTTCCTAGAGTAAGATTCTGAATAACCTCACTTGGGTCTTGGTTTTAATTTACCTCAGCACACTGTTAGGAGGAAGGGACAGAAAAGTTAGTCTATCCTAGATTACAGGATCACCCCGTCTTACAGATATGAATTTGAAAAGAACTAGTTTTCCTAAGGATTTAGGTGTAATTATTTGAAGAAGTGTGAAGGAGTAATGAGCAAACAAAAGCAACAGATGTCCACATAGATATGAAAAATAAATCAACATTTTTATAAAACGATCCCGTAAAAAAGAAGGCTATCTGATTCATTTCTCCTTTTCTGAATAAGAGTGAACCCTAATCATCCTGAGATATTAGTTTTCTGTCCACTTCATAAGCATCAACAAGGAAATAAATGCCACCAGGTTCTCTGTAGCATCTACCATCATGGACAACCAAGAAACTCTCCTTAAAATCCATTATTTGATCACATAGCATAATAGTTCATTTCCCTTTAGTCATGATTTTGGGTCTATTACATGAAAGAATGAAAATATTTTCTGAACATTCTTCCCATAGCTGCCTTCACCTCCTTGTTCTGCAGGCTATAAATGAGGGGATTTAGCATGGGAGTGACCACAGTGTACTGTAAGGAGAATATCATCTCCAGAGGGGAGCCTGAAGTTGGCAAGAGATAGCTGAGAAAACCTGAGCCATAGAACAAGGTCACAGTAGTGAGGTGGGAGGAGCATGTGGAAAAGGCTTTGCCTCTGCCTGAGGTGGAGCTGATGCTCAGGATGGTGGAGACAATTCGGACATAGGAGGAAACAATCATAAGGAAGGTTCCAAAGAAATGTAGAACAGAGGAGCAGAGCAGAAGTGTGAAGTTGGTGGAAGTATCAGAGCAAGACAGAGGGAAGAGAGAAGACAGCTCACAGCTGAAGTGGGGAATAGTCTGGTCCTCACAGTAGTCTAAATTGACAGCCACAAGGATATTGATGAGAGCATCAGCAAAGGCCAGACCCCAGGAACCCCACACCATCCCAACACAGAGCTGGTTGCTCATCACCTGGCTATAAAGCAGAGGGGAGGTGATGGCTACATAGCGGTCATAGGCCATCACAGCCAGCAGACAGGCCTCAGTACCCCCGGTGGCAAACACAAAGAAAGCCTGAGCCAGGCAGCTCTCTACAAAGATGGTTTTGCTTTCAGAAAGTAGATTCTCCAGCATCTTGGGGACTGTGACAGATGAGTGGCAGAGGTCCAGGAAGGAGAGCTGTCTCAAAAAGAAGTACATGGGCATGTGGAGGTGGGAATCAGCACCAATCACCAGCAGCATCAAGAAATTTCCCATCAGAGTGAAGAGATAAATCAGAAGGAATAGCACAAAGAGTATGTCCTGAATATTGGGGTTAGTAGATAGTCCAAGGAGAATGAACTTACTGATAGCACTGTAGTTTTTCATTGCCATATAGAGAAGTATTCTCTCTGGAAAACAAGAAGATCCACCAAAAGTCTTTCAGTGCCTCTCAGTACCCCACCACTTAGATTTATTCTACATGAATATCTTTTCATTACTATCCCACAAACCACATTCAGTTATTTAAAAGCTAATTGCTTGGTCATCATATTGCCATTGATATTTTATTTTTTATTTTTTTAATTTTTAAAAAAATTTTTCAGTGATCCAAGATTCATTGTTTATGCACCACACCCAGTGCTCCATGCAATACGTGCCCTCCTTAATACCCACCACCAGGCTCACCCATCCCCCCACCCTCCTCCCTTCCATAACCCTCAGTTTGTTTTTCAGAGTCCACAGTCTCCCATGGTTTGTCTCTCCCTCCGATTTACCCCAATTCACTTTTCCTTTCACCCTAAGCCAAGATCCTATTTTTGATTATAATCTCTTTTGAACCCATAATGTTTTTATGTAGTTTAGAGTAATACATTTTCCTGATATGAGAAGAAGGTAGAGAAGAAAATTTCAGGAGTGAATTACTTGAGAAATTGAGGTAGGATTAAATCTAGATTAAAAGGACTTAGGTAGGAGCAGGGATACTTTGTCTAGTCTATGTCTAGGAGAGACAGTCAAGAGTATAAGAAGTGAGTTTCCATTTGACTGCTTCTATTTGTTTTCAATAAAGTGTAAATGAGATTATTGGTTGTGCATATGTATGTGTGTGAGCATGCCCACATGCTACACAATAAGTTATAAAGGTATTGATAATGATAAAAATACACGCACAATCATGGGCATAGGGCACAGATGAAGCGTAAGAAACCATTATAGGATAGGAGGACAATAAGACATCAAGGAATTAGAGACTGGATGTGGAATTAGATTTTTCTGGATTTTTCTAATTTTAAATTTCCTTCATTTTATTTAATGGCATCATATTGTAATTTAATTTTAAAATACATTCACAAAATAAAAATGAAGTTTTAAAAACTGGTAGCCTAGATCATGATGATCAGTGATATTTTAGGTGGGCTTTTGTGGGCAATGCCACGATTACAATCGGTCATGAGAAGCTCTTCCTACTTAATAGGACAAGGCTTTTATTAGATCACCATGCTAACCCTAAAAATCACATATCCAGGAATATATGTAGTCACCACTCCTGTCTAGGCCATTATTTCATGTTTTAAGGTCCCCACATGGTTATCTAAACTCTTTCTTTATACTTTGAAACTTGTGCATATATCCCCGTACTGGCCTGTTATTTTAGACTTCACCTGAGTCTCAATATAACTCTTCGATATTCCTGCCTCAAACTGGAGATGCTTTTTGGGTTTTGCTATTCTAATTCAACACTACTTTACTTACTCTATCAGTGAAGACTGAGGGAACTATCCTGCTGTTGATTCACTGACTGAACAGCTAAGCATCCCAGCCCAAGTAAGAAACAAAACCTAATTATCTGAATTCTCATTTGGTAGTACAATGTTTTATGGCAACAATACTTTCAGATCCAGTAAGTAATAAAACTCTTCAGCTTGTGAAGTCAATATTAAGAGTACTGTTTTAGTATTCTTAAGGGAGAGGTAGAAAATCATATTTTGGAAGTTAACATTTATGATGGATTCAACACTAACAATGTAAAATGATAAATTGTGGGCAATATGTAGATATTTATTTATAATTACTTGGGGTCATAATATGGAGATAATCTTGTAAATTCCTCCTCTTTCACTCTTTAGATATAGCAATATTATGCATGGGGCTCTCAATGCTCATCCTGAGATTACCCCATCACCCCCAGAGCGAAGCAAGAGAACCCAAGTAAAGGTTCACAGTAGCCAGGAGTGAGGCTTGTGTTGTATGATTTCAGAGCCAGTACATACAAAATAAAATTCCCTTTCTCTTGGCTACCAACAAACACAGTCCAACTAACTAGACACAGAGATTCCATGAACTGCAGAGAGAATCTGAACCTTGGATCAAGGCAATACCTAGCAAAGAAACAACTGTGATAAAAGTCAATGCTAAGGGTTTGATTTCCCAGTAAGCTTCTTCTTTAACATAATTTAGAGGTTCTCAGAACACTCTTTTAAAAATAAAATTATGGATGTTAGTGATATGGAGGAATAAGAGGTCCCAGCCCTTATCCCCCCAAAAGTAACACCAATTTAACAACCATCCATGGATGAAAATACCTTTATGAAAGATATGGAATCCAGGTGACAGATTACAGCATGCTGGTGGAACACAGAAATGAGGAAAGACACATTTGAAAGGGTAAGAAATACCTTTACCTGTGTCAAATTTCTCACAACTCAGCACAGAGAACTGCAAAAAAATATATCCTTGATCCACAAGTTCTCCCATGCAGGAAAGAGAGAGCAAGCATACCCACAGATGCCAGCCCCAGATTTACCTGTCCACATACCCCAGCAAAAGGCACAAAGCCAACCCACATACTCCATCAGCCAGCCTGCTCAAGGTCCCCATCAACCAGACTACCCAGGATCCCTGGCCTGGCTGACAGCGAAGGAGTTTCCTTGTTAAAGTTTCTCTTGAAGAAATATATGCACTCCAATATTCATTGCCACATTATTCACAGAAGCCAAGACATGGTAACAACCTAAGAGTCCATCACAGATTAATGGATAAAGAATATGTCATATATACATGTAATAGAATATTAGCCTTAAAAAAGGAAATCCTGCCATTTGCAACAACATGGATGAACTTGGAGTATTATATGCTAAGTGAAATAAGCCAGATGCAGAAGGAAAAATACTACATGATAACACTTATATGAGGAATCTAAAATAGTCAAACTCATATAAGCAGAGAGTAGAATATGGTTACCAGGGGTTAAGAGTTGGAGAAAATGGGGAGGTATTAGTCAGAGTTCAAAATCAGTTATAAAAGATGATTAAGTACTGAGATCTACCATATACCATGGTGACAATAATTAGTAATACCATATTATATACTTAAAAAGTGGCTAACAGGATATATCTGCAATGTTCTTATCACACACAAAAAGTCACAATAATAAAGAGGATGGGAGGAAACTTTTGGAGATGATGGATATATTTATGGCATAGATTATAATGGCGATCTGACCAATGTATACTTATCTTCAAACTCAGCATTAAATATGTTCAGCTTTTTGTCAATGTTATCTCAATAAGGTGCTTTGAATTTTATATTAAAACTTCCACTTTTTATAATGGTTCATTCCTGAAACATGACCATTATTGATTTATTTTTTAGTCTCTATTTCAAAATTTAAAGTAAATAGCTTTGGGAACATAATAGAATAGGTTTGTTTCTACATATTAACACCATTATGTGGAGGAAGTTGGCTCTTGCCCAAACTAAAAGTTCCCTGAGAAGTGTTAATTTCAGAGTCAGACAAAGGGTACCAAGCATAATAAATAGCCCATAGGGTTATTCAGAATGTGATAGTGGAAAACATGAACAAATGAATGAATGAATGAGTGAAAGACTGCTTGAAAAAGAGAGACAGGAAAGAAAGATGAAAGAAAGAAAGAAAGAAAGAAAGAAAGAAAGAAAGAAAGAAAGAAAGAAAGAAAAAGAAAGAAAGAAAGAAAGAAAAGAAAGAAAGGCCAGTCTATGTAACCAAGATACAAGCTTCTAAATGGTCTGTATTAGTTGAAGCCCCTTACTTTACAAGGGGCACTTGGCATTGGGGGGAAATATAAAATATATTTATATAAATATATGATATTTATATACAAATATATAAAAGTAAATATATAAATACATAAATAAAATATAAAATATAAAATAAGAAGTACCAAGGATAACCATCTATATGTGTCCTGGTTTTGTCCCACTCCTTAACTCATGAGATACCTCATATGTTCCGGGGTGGGTTAAGGGAGGTCTTTGGTTTTGTTTCACAAAACTTTAGTAAACAAACCTGGAAATCAATAGTATTATTACATAAATTAGACTTCAGTAAAATTTCCCAAGGGTTTATATACAAATCACGACGATTCCTATTAAGCAATTGGTTGACAAGATTTTAAATAGTACTTCTCTGCGTGAGTGAGGACTAGATGTATACATTGCACAGTGACTAAGATCACCTTCTGGAGTTTCCAGTTCCAGCTTGCCAGGAAGAGCACCAAATGACAAAGCTTACTACCTCACGTCTGTGGTACCCTATAGCAGTCACAATTGTCCTAGAAGCATGGACAACATGATGAGGCACCAAAAGAACGACATTGTAACAATTCTTTAGAACTGAAATGTATTTTAGAAGGCAAGGAAGCACTAACTACATTTCAAAAGGCTTCAAATTCCATCTGTTAAAACACAAACTCAGGATTAGATATTTATCAAATTACTGTTATTTATCTCAGGTCTGTCAATGGGATGGTGATTATGTAAGAGAATATCCTTATTCATAGGAGATGAATGCTTAAGTATTCACATTGAGGTGTTGCAGTTGACATACCTTACTTTTAAAAGATTCAGCAAGTCAAATTAGATAAACAGATATAGATACATACATAATACAATACATACATATAGATAAATTAATAAAGTATATGTAGCAAAATGTCAACAATTTGTGGATCTAGGTGAAAGTTATACTATCATATTTCTCTTTCAACTTTCTTATATGTTTACAATTTTTCAAAATGAAAAATGTTTTTAAAATTCTTGAATAACTTCACCCCCCCCACACACAAATTGAATTACTAAGTTTTACTCAGACCTTTCCACTGTGGAAGACCAAATTAAAGCTAAATGATATTTATTAAAATACAGAAATTTATAGAAAATGATTACAGTATATTTCCCTGAGTTACAAAACCATTGGGTTTACAATATAAATTTGATAGTAAAATGTTATTCTTGGTTAAAACACACTCTCTCTATACCCACCATACGCATTTCAAATAAACTAACATAATAAAAAAATTATGTATTCAAATACACAGCCAAGACAACCATTTATGTGCTTTTCCTTTTGACTTTGTTAAGTGAGAACTGTGAATTCGTCCCTCCATAAGAAACAAGAATATACAGAACTTGACCAACATATGTAAAATGTGCTATAGGTAAAGTGACCCAAACTGGAAGCAAATGAGGAATCATGCTTCAAATCCCTATAATTGAAGCAACAGAAAATCTAACATTCTGTTAATGCAATGCAAAACCAGCTCGTTAGAGGAGAAATCCAGTAAGTTATTTCCCTGCACATGTCAACCAAGTAACAGGCCCAATTGCTTTAATGTTCAGGTGTGATGAGTGCCCAGCCTATGGTGCACAATATGTTCGCACTCTCTGCCAATATGGTTGTGCCTTGAGATCTTTTAGTTAACAGCATTAAAGCCATATTTTCCACAGTCAAAATGGTGCAAAAAAGACAACTAGAGTCAAACACAGAAATGGAAAACACATCTTGAATTACTGAACTGTTTGACTTTCCTGATGATTTTAAATATTTTAAATAACTTAATTTTCACGTGTAGATTTGCAGAATAAAAAAGAAAATGGTGAACTTGAAACTTATAAACAAATGATTGTGCAGTTGCTCTACAAATATAGATCTTTTTTTAATTGTGTTATGTTAGTCACCATAAAATATATCATTAGTTTATGGTAACTAACATAACACAATTAAAAAAAGGTAAAAAAATACATCATTAGTTTTTGATGCAGTGTTCCAAGATTCATCGTTAATGTACAACACCTAGTGCTCCATGCAATATATATATGGATCTGAGTGAGCTTTACAGTGTTGTGATTTTTTTTGCAAGTATCCTATTGATTTTCTTTTGTTTATTGCTTTATGTTGACATCCAAAATCAGGCACATTGCCAGCAATGGATAAGTTTATGCTGCGAATAATTCAACCATTTCTGTTGTGAGGGAATTAGAAGTCTATTGATTCAAATGTACTATATGCTATATGTAGTCAGTTTTGACTTTATTTACTTCTCGGTTTTATACACACATATGAAGATAAAATGGCAAGGTCTCTGCTTAAGAAAGCAAGACCTACCAAATATACTTATTGTTGCAATGTATGTATTTCTTAAATATATTATTTTACAGTACTGACATTTACAGAAATGCTGACAACTCACAAAATTACATAAAAGAAATTTAACTTACCTGACACAAACTCTGTGATTTGTTTTTTAACTGCAAAAGTGCAACTCGCTGGAGTTCAGGACATAGGGAAGATTTTAATCTACAAAGATTAGAAATAATGTGCTTGGTGTTCTTACCTGCTCAGATAATCTGAGTGGCCCAACCTTTCCAGACCCTGATAAAATGCAGGCTCTATGCCAAAAGGCAAGGAGAAGCAGCAGAGGCAGACCTCCTTGGAGGCAGACATATGTAGGGCCCTATCCCAGATTTGCTATTTTCTAGATATGCAAGCTTAAAAAGAAATTTCATCTTTTTAATTTCATGTTGCCCATCTGCACAGTGGGGATAAAAATACCCACTTTGCAGCATTATAATAATTTAATTAATTTACATAAAATAAAAGCTTTAACAAATTCAGTTTTCTATTTATTTAAAATGTTTAATATTTCAAAGGATAAGGAAAAGAGGTACATCTGAGAAGCTGACCAGAACTTCTTAGGGAACAGATAAAACTAGTCATCCCGGAGGAAACAGCATTGCAGATGAGCTCTAAGACAGTAATAAAGAGTTCAGATGAAAGGAATAAAAATTAGTGTCTAAGAAAGCCATAAAGAGAGGGAAGGCAAGAGAGAGAGAGAAGAAAGTAGCTCATGAAGCAGGTCAGAAGGAACAAAAACATAGACCATTTAGGAAGGACATCATTTGCTCTTGGCTCGTATTCTGGACCTCAGGGTTAGTAAGTAAAGCAATTGTTCAGGTGATTCCCATAAAGAGAGGATGTACCACAACTACTCTGTGAATAGGTACAATTTTCAGTCTAAAAAACTGGATGAAAAAAAAGAAGTATGTTTACCCAGGCTCCAAAAAACCCTATAGGTAAATCTTTCAAGAAACTTTTTCTAATTTCTGCTTGAGAATCCTCTCATTTCAGC
Organism: Ailurus styani; assembly: GCA_002007465.1. Taxonomy (NCBI): domain Eukaryota; kingdom Metazoa; phylum Chordata; class Mammalia; order Carnivora; family Ailuridae; genus Ailurus; species Ailurus styani. Next base: position 620,373 of record LNAC01000053.1, read on the forward strand.
AATCTCTTTCATCTTTCTTAATCCTGATCACATAACCATTTGTCCACTTAACTTCCTTTATGATAAATACCTTGCTTTTTGCACTGTCCACATAACGGATCCTCCCATGTAACCAATCAGAGGTAGGCAGCTGGGTTTTGTCAGTTGATGGGTTGTAGAATGGAATGGGGAGACTAAGAGGCAGATGGCTAATGTTAGGCAGTCCCTAGGGTCACAATAGAAGTTGGACTTTGGACTCATTAACTAAAGGAAGAACTTTTGGGAGGGCAACAGGGGACTTTATTATGCAACATTGCTGGAAATTCTGGGTTGAAGCAATCACTTTGAACTACTGAATGACAAATCCTACCATTCTTGTTTTTTATTGTGTTATATTAGTCACCATACAATAAATACATCATTTGTTTTTGATGTAGTGTTCCAAGATTCATTGTTTATGTATAACACCCAGTGCTCCATGCAATACGTGCCCTCCTTAATACCCTGCACCAGGCTCACCCATCCCAACGCCCTCCCCTCTAAAACTGTCAGTTTGTTTCTCAGGGAGACGAACTTATCATTCTTTTTAATTCAATTAGCCAACATATAGTACATCATTAGTTTTTGATATAATGTTCAATGGTTCATTAGTTGCATATAACACCCAGTGCTCATCACATCACATGCCCCCCTTAATGCCCATCACCCACTCAGTTACCCCATCCCCCCACCCATCTCCCTATCCCAAATCCTCAGTTTGTTTCCAGAGTGAAAAGTCTCTCATGGTTTGTCTCCCTCTCTGATTTCTTCCCTTTCAGTTTTCCCCTCCCTTCCCAAATCCTACCATTCTGGTGAGAGTTCCATAGGAGGAGGGAGAGAAAGGAAAGTTTGGTCCCTGTGTAGGAAGCCAGGATTTTCCCACAGGCCAAATACAAAGTGGATGAACCCTCTTGGGATTTACTATGGAAACTGAGGAGTGACTGAGTTTATCTCCTGATCATCTTCCCATGTGTATATGAAACAGGCTTGTAAATACGAGCGAGCTGAATATCAGGATAGTCAAATGAGTAAAAACAAGACAAACTTGCTTCCCATTAGTCTTTCATTATGCAAGAAACCATGAAATAATCTTCCGCCATATCACTATACACTGTACCACTTTACCTAGATATAATGATTTAGCAGATATGCTCAGAGGCATTTTTCTATACATATATGAGATCCATATATATGCTCCAGCTTGTTTTCATCATTTAATTATATACTTTGGAGCCCTTTTCATGCCCACATGCAATACCCATGTTTTTCTTCTTTATGCCTATGTGATATTCATCACACAGATCTGCCATAATTTATTTAGCCATTCTCCCATTGATGATTATTCGAGCTGAATCTATTAAGTCAAATCTATTATAATTAGTGCTATACCGAGCAAAAAATTTATTGCACCTATGTATTGGGTATCTATGCTAGTACCTTTGTAGTCTAGAACACTATATTGCAATTGCTGCATCAGTATCAAAGGGATATGAATTTGAAATCTGGTTTGATAGTTTACATATTCCAATTCCCAGGTATATCAACTTATTGTTGTGTACTGACTATGTGAGGTATCTATTTGACTATGTGGACTGAATAAGACTCCAAACCAATGCTAATTTCATGCTACATAACATGTAAAGGGGTATGTGAGAATAAACAAGATCAGAGCCATACATTTAAATCATTCAGCCTCATCTCAAAGGAGACTTCCTCATCTCTGGGGGAGAACAAGAAAGTTGTGTATCTACAGTTGTAGCACAAAATCATTTTGAGAAGACGTAATCTAAAGCCAATAAATTTAAGTTAGTACACTGACAGGAAAAGTAAGTCAAAATAATTTTGTATTTTTGTCATAATAATTAATCTTCACGACTAGTGCTGGCACAGATCAACTCCAATTGCAATGAAGATTTCCAATGAAAACCAAGCAAGTGTTTCTTATTTGACACATCCTTCTACTACAAACACATAGCAATGACAGACAAAGTACAAAAAGATGTTGCCATTTATTTGAAATCTGATCTTGTGATACTCCATTTTGTGACACAAGTTATCCATTGTTCTGTTGATTAGTATTTGAATTGTTTCCACTTTTTGGCTAATATGCATAAAAGCTGCTATGAACATACTTATAAAAACCTTTTATATAGACATACACGCTAATTTTCCTTGAATATTATTTGAACAGGAATTGCGGGGAGTCTTAGTAGAAACTGGCAAACTATTCTCCAAAGTGTAACACTGAGTGCTCAGTACCAATGTTTTAAAGGATTCAGCTGCTTCACATTCTTATTAATATTTTGTATTGTTAGTCTTATTTTTAATATTAGCAAATCAGATTCAGGTGAAGTAGAAATTCATCGTGGTTTAAATGCATTTCACCAACCATGTTGGGGACCTTTCCATATGTTTTCTGGGCATTTGGATATCCTGCCTGGTGAAAGATATAAAATTTTTCCATTTGTTTCCATTAAGAATATATATTCCAAGTCAATTAATTCATTTATCTTTCCTAAATGTGTCTCTTGAACAGAATTTTTAATTTGATGAAGTACAATTAGTTATCTTTTTATAAGTAGTGCTTCTTGTTTCCTGTTCAAAAACTCTTTGCCCATCCCAGGATCATGAATATACTCTCCTAGGCTTTCTTTTAAAAGCTTTATTGTTTCACTAATCACAAATAGGATAACATCTAAAACTGAATTTCTATATGGTATGAAATATGTCATACTATATGGGACATTCAAACAAATCAGTACATTCATTTCTCCTTAATTTATATTAGCACATTTGTTATAAATCAAAAGCATATACCTATGGTTCAATATCTGTTCCAATTATCAATTTATTACACCAATACCACACTTTCTTAATTACTATTGCTTTACAAGTCTTGAAATCTGACAAATAAAGCTAGAGTTATTCTTTAAGATTGTCTTGTCCATTGTGGACCTTTAAATTTCTTTAATTTTAATTTAAATTTTGTTAGTTAATACATAGTGCAATACTGGTTTCTGGAGTATAATGCAGTGACTCATCACTTACATGCAACACCCAGTGCTCCTACTGGGTGTTTTCCCCAAAGGTACAGATGTAGTGAAAAGAAGGGCCATATGTACCCCAACGTTCATAGCAACAATGTCCACAATTGCCAAAATGTGGAAAGAGCTGAGATGCCCTTCAACAGACAAATGGATAAAGAAGATGTGCTCCATATATACAACAGAATATTACACAGCCAAGATGAATACCCAGAAAAGATGAATATTACGCAGAAAAGATGAATACCCAACTTTTGTTATCAACATGGGTGGATCTGGAGGAGATTTTGCTGAGTGAAATAAGTCAAGCAGAGAAAGTCAATTATCATATGGTTTCACTTACTTGTGGAACATAAGGAAAAACATGGAGGACCTTAGAGAAGGAAATTAAAAGTGACTTGGGGTAAATTGGAGGGGGAGACCAAAGAGGAGAGACTGTCAACTCTGAGAAACAAACTGAGGGTTATGAAGGGGAGGGGGTGGGAGGGATGGGTGAGCCCAGTGGTGGGTATTAAGAAGGGCATGTATTGTATGGAGCACTGGGTGAGGAGCATAAACAATGAATCTTGGATCACTGAAAACAAACAAACAAACAAAAACAAGGAAACACCCCCCCACGTTTCTTTTGATAGCTGCATAGTATTCCATTGTATATATATAGCACATCTTCTTTATCCATTCATCTGTTGATGGACATCTAGGTTCTTTCCATAGTTTGGCTATTGTGGACATTGCTGCTATAAACATTTGGGTGCACGTGCCC
>LNAC01000053.1:631510-697112 GCA_002007465.1 Ailurus styani
GTAATTGACTTTCTCTGCTTGACTTATTTCATTCAGCATAATCTCCTCCAGACCCGTCTATGTTGATATAAAAGTTCGGTATTCATCCTTTCTGATGGCTGAGTAATATTCCCTTGTATGTATGGACCACATCTTCTTCATCCATTCATCTGTTTAAGGGCATCTCGACTCTTTCCACAGTTTGGCAATTGTGGACACCGCTACTATGAACATTGGGGTACATATGGCCCTTCTTTTCACTACATCTGTATCTTTGGGGTAAATACCCAGTAGTGCAATTAAAGGGTCATAGGGTAGCTCTATTTTTAATTTTTTGAGGAATCTCCACACTGTTTTCCAAAGTGGCTGCACCAACTTGCATTCCCACCAACAGTGAAAGAGGGTTCTTCTTTCTCCACGTCCTCTCCAAAACTTGTTGTTTCCTGTCCTGTCCTGTTGATTTTGTCCATTCTAACTGGTGTAAGATGGTATCTCAGTGAGGTTTTGATTTGAGTTTCCCTGATGGCTAGTGATGATGAACATTTTTTCATGTGTCTGTTGGCCATTTGTATGTCTTCTTTGGAGAAGTGTCTGTTCATATCTGAATAGACATTAAAATATCNGAATAGACGTTAAAATATCTATACTGCCCAAATCAATCTATACTTTCAATGCCATCCTGATCAAAATTCCACTGGCATTTTTCAAGGTGCTGGAACAAACAATCCTAAAATTTGTATGGAACCAGAAAAGACCCCAAATCGCTAAGGAAATGTTGAAAAAGTAAAACAAAGCTGGGGACATCATGTTGATGTCATGAATTTTTTATAGCTTTGCTATAAAGCTGTGATCACCAAGACAGCATGGTACTGGCACAAAAACAGACACACAGACCAATGGAACAGAGTGGAGAGTCCAGATATGGACCCTCAACTCTATGGTCAAATAATCTTCAACAAAGCAGGGAAAAATATCCAGTGGAAAAAAAACAGTCTCTTCAATAAATGGTGCTGGGAAAATTGGACGGCTATGTATAGAAGAATGAAACTTTACCATTCTCTCACACCATACACAAAGATAAACTCAAAATGGGCGAAAGACCTCAACATGAGGCAGGAATCTATCAAAATCCTACAGGAGAACACAGGCAGTAACCTCTTTGACATCGGTCACAGCAACTTCTCTTAAGACACGTCTCCAAAAGCAAAGGAAACAAAAGTGAAAATGAACTTTTGGGACTTCATCAAGATAAAAAGCTTCTACACAGCAAAGGAAACAGTCAGCAAAACAAAGAGGCAACCCATGGAATGGGAGAAGATATTTGCAAATGACACTACAGACAAAGGGCTGATATCCAAGTTCTATAAAGAACTTCTGAAGCTCAATGCCCAAAAACCGGATAATCATGTCAAAAAATGGGCAGAAGACACGAACACTGAATTAACTTTAAAAGTTAAATACAGGGTGCCTGGGTGGCTCAGTGGGTTAAAGCCTCTGCCTTCGGCTCAGGTCATGATCTCAGGGTCCTGGGGTTGAGGCCCGCATCGGTCTCTCTGCTCAGCAGGGAGCCTGCTTCCCCCTCTCTCTGCCTGCCTCTCTGCCTACTTGTAATCTCTCTGTCAAATAAATAAATAAAATCTTAAAAAAAAAGTTAAATACACAACTCAGCACCAAAAAAACAAATTGATTAAAAAATGGGCAGAGGAAATTTTTCTAAAGAAGACATACAGATGGCAACAGACACATACAACTTACACTCACAACTTGTGATGAGTGTAGCATAACACATAGAGAAGTTGAATCACTGTGTCATACACCTGAAGTTAATATAACATTGTGTGTCAATTATACTCAAATAAAAAATTTTTAATTTAAAAATAATAAAAATAACACCCAGTGCTCCATGCAATCCATGCCCTCCTTAATACCCATCACCAGTCATATGCAAACAATGAATCATGGGAATACTACATCAAGAACTAATGATGTACTGTATGGTGACTAACATAACACAATAAAAAAATAAAAAATAAAAATTAAAAAATAAAATAAAATCGAATAAATAAAATTTTTAAAAAGGAAATCATTCCAAAAGCTAAAAATAACAATAATAACACATAAAAATGAGATATATAAAAGTAAAAGTAGAAAACAGTAAAGAAACAAAATTACTTGCTTTTATTTAAATGAAATAATTAAAATGTAATTTTAAAATCCAATAGTATCTATAAACAAGCTATTATAACTCAGAAGATAGTTCAATAAAGCCAACAGATAAAAGCTCACTATACAAAATATCACAACATTCCTAAGTACTAGAAATAATCAAGCAGTAAATGTAATTGAATTTTTAATTTATAATAGAAACAAAAAATAGAAGCTATCTGATAATATATCTTACAAAATTTGTGTATGACCTTTATCAAAATGAGTTTCACCAATGGCAACAGAATAGCTTTCATGAATGAAAATATTAATGAACCTTTGCATAACCACCATGCCCAGCCATGGCCACACTGTTAGAGAATTCGTGGACCAGAACTAGGTTCACCAGAAAGGTAAAGATTGGCATTTACATGGTAGACTATTTTACTCATAACTATTTCAAACTGCTTAGCAGTGGAATTCCACTGGTGAAAATTCATCCTATATATTCTCCCATTTTCTCTGCCCAAAATTTATACAATCAAAATACATTTATTGTGTAATATGCATGTTTGAAACTACTTCATGTTCTTGAAAAAGTATCAAAGGTTGCCAGAAAAAGATACTTGATCTCTCTGAGTTTATATTTTCTGCTACTGAGGAGTGCAAAATGAAGGATAAGTAAAGTAAGTAAAAACTAAAAGGTAATTTCAGAAAGAAATAATAATTAATTTTTGACCATATAATTTTAATCTTCCAAATCTCCTTCTCAGTAATTCTCCAATTGTGTTTCATGATCTAAGGGGCCTTTGCTGAAATTCTGTTGACTTCTTTCTAGAGTTTGTTAGATGCACTGCACAGCATTTACTTTCTCACATTCCACCATTTCTGTAGCATTATTAGGGCTGAGTGGCAGAGCTACTTGTCTAACAGTATCTCCCTCTCACAACTGGAAATGGTTGACCATTAGGTAAATGATTTGAAGCTAGATAAGCAAATGTTATCTGCAGTCTCTATTGGACATACATAGGTCCAATAAACAACTTCAAATATCCCGGGTGTCTTTGGATGTCTATACATGCAATTTAATTGCAGTACCAATATACATCTTTTAGGTCTTTTCCTTGCAAATGACAGATCGAATTCTGACTTACTTAAGTGAAATAAAACAAAACAACAATACTAAAGCATTAAAAGAGAAATTCACGAACTATGTCTGGGGTAGCTCATAGCACTAAAGGGATAATCAATGTGTCAAGGCAGTAAAGAAAACAGGCTTTGGAATAAGTCTGTTTGGTTCCAAATTCCACCCCCACCATTTACCTCTCTGAGTCTACTTCCTCTTCTCTGAAACAAGGATAACTAAAGTATTTAGCTATAGCATTTGTTGTGACATTTAAATGGGATAATGTATTTAAAATTCTTGGCACAGTGCCTGACATGATGTAAATATCTAATCACATGCTCTTAATATAATTCATGTTAATCAGGGCATCCAGGTGGCTCAATCCTTTAAGCATCTGCCTTCGGCTCAGGTCATGATCCCAGGGTCCTGGGCTCGAGCCCCACATTGGGCTCCCTGCTCAGCGAGGAGTCTGCTTCTCCCTCTTCCTCTGCCTCTTCCCTGGCTTGTGCTCTGTCTCGCACTCTCACTCTCACTCTCTCATTCACATCGTCTCTCAAATTAATAAAATCTTTCTAAAAAGATATAGGTTTAATTCATGTTTATCAATCTGCCTTGAAAGTATAGAATCTAGGGTAACAGTAGTGTTCTTATCAGGAGAGGCACTGGGATAGGCTATCAGAGTGCTTCAAACAGAAAGACTTATCTCTGCCTCTCTGAATCTATTCTGAAAATTAAAATTCCTGAGGGAGTGGATGGTCTGGCACTGACCATATGCTCATTCCTATACCAGCCACTGTGCCAGGACAAATAAGTGAATAATGAGTGGGGGATGAAAGAGGATTTGGGGACACCATGATTAACAGTCTCTCTGGAACTATACTGAATACATGGAATTTAGTTACTGGAAGAATGGTAAAGATAACATAAGCAAGCAATAACAAAGTCTACCATATTATCTGTAATAAACTAAATGTTTTTATAAGAAAAATTATAAAACAAGAGGTTCTTCCATCCATTTTCCTTTGCCTAGGACAGAACCACTATCATAGGAGGAAAATAACTCCACCTTTTCTTAACCATTTTAAAGAAAAGATGTAAGGTATGTTGCAGATCCTGATATCAGAAAATTCTCCTTAATATTCAGGTACTACTTATTGCAGTTCTATGCAGTTTCTCCCCCTCTTCATTCTGATTCTGTAGTCTCTTAATTGTAACACTAGACACATTTTCTCAAAATTCTTCTCACGGCTGCCTTCACCTCTTTGTTCTTCAGGCTGTAGATGAGAGGATTCAGCATAGGAGTGACCACGCTATATTGCAAGGAGAAGATTAACTCTTGAGTGGATCCTGAATTTGGCATGAGATAGCGGAGTAACCCCGAGCCATAAAAGAAGATCACTGCAGTGAGGTGGGAGGAGCACGTGGAGAAGGCCTTGCTTCTGCCTGTGGTAGAGCTAATGCTCAGGATGGTGGATAAAATGCGAACATAGGAGAAAAATATCAGGAGGAAATTTCCAAAGAAATGCAGGAGGCTAGAGCAGAGAAGGGCAGTAAAACTTGCAGATACATCAGAGCAAGACAAAGGGTAGAGAGACGGCAGCTCACAGCTGAAGTGGTGTATATTTTGAGCCTCACAGAAGTCTAAATTGAGAGCTACAAGGATATTGATAAGAGCATCCAGAAAAGCCAAGCTCCATGAGCCCCACACCAGCCCCATACACAGCTGTCTGTTCATCATCTGGCCATACAGCAGAGGGGAGCTGATGGCAACATAGCGGTCATAGGCCATGACAGCAAGCAGGCAGGATTCAGTGCCTCCAGTGGCAAACACAAAGAAGACCTGAGCCAGGCAGCCCTCTACTGAGATGGTTTTCTTCTCAGACAGAAGGTTCTCCAACAATCTGGGCACAGTGACAGAGGAGTGGCAGAGATCCAGGAAGGACAACTGTCCCAGGAAGAAGTACATGGGGGTGTGGAGGTGAGAATCAGCCCTGATCACCAGCAGCAGCATCAGGTTCCCCATCAGGGTCAGGAAGTAAATAACAAGGAACAGCACAAAGAGCAGAGCCTGGATCTGGGGGTCAGCAGACAGGCCAAGGAGGATGAACTCAGAAACAACACTGTGGTTTCCCATTGCCTTCAATATTTTCTTTGGAATGTAAGAAATAAATCAGATAAAGCTTTTTTTTAAGTCTAATAAATATTCAAGGATTTCAACATTCTTCTCTATTCACAAAGTTTCATGCCTACTCAAAAATTTAAGTTCAGAAATTATAAACTTCCCTAAGTCTCTAGATTTCCTAAAATCTGCAATAATCTTTTCTACAAGATTCCAACCCTAGGTCAACTCCCTGTCCACTTTTATTATTCTTTCTTTAATGTCTTAGAATTTTTTTGTTTTTTTATTATTAAAGCAAATGGAAGATGTTTTGTAAACTCTTGATAATAATCCAGTAGAGACAGAGAAATTGCAGGAGGAATAAGAGGAAATTGCAGAAATAGTATCTCTGAGAGCAGCTGGGTTGCAGAGCAGAAGCAGAGCATGCCCTTAGGTGGGAGCAAGTTTATTTCATCCATCAAACATGCATAGATGTGATGTTGGGAAGGAAGCAGTTCCATGTAATGGCTTTTATTTTTTCATAAATATTTCAATGGGGGCACTAAAGCAAACTGAAAAGAAGTAGTGGCTGGACATTTGGAGAGTGAGGAGAAAGGGAATGAGTTAGAAAGAAGGCAGCATAGAGTCATCCCAGATGCTATATAACTCATCAAGAGAAACTGTTGACCAATATGGGAACATACACTGGTCATAATCTCTATCCCCAGTTTGTGTCATCTATTCAGATTCAGCTCTTTTCTGTGCCTTTATGCCATTTGCAAATATAGACTACCTACTAACTTTCCAAAGCTTAGCCATTTTTCTTTTTCCTGCTTTGGGCTTTCCTATTTTTTTCTACTTTCCTAATATGGGCTGACAACCCATATTATAACCATAGACTCAGAATAACACCACTGACTATACCATCTTGTCCCTTCATGTCCTCTGCAAGACGTCCTGTACTGCAAGATGGGCACATTCAATTTCTCAAAGGACTTATGATTTTTCTCCCATTATTTATCCAAACGACACCCAGAATTAAAGCTATTCTTAGGAAGGAAGTCCACATTACTTGTCCTTCTCACCTAGCTGAGCAATAACTAACACAGAATTAAAGAAAAACTTCAAATCCAGTGATACAGAAGACAAGTTTGAACATCAGTGTGAGAATTTGGTGTTAAGGTAGAGTTCAAACATTTTTGTTGGATATACACCTCTGCCTTGATTTCTAAAAGAGGAAACAGAAGGCTAAATTGTGTGTATTATTTCTAAAAACCTAAATACTTCCAGCCATGTAGAGATTGCATTTTCCATGCTAATAGTTTTTTCTTTAGCTCACCACTGTAGCTCTAGCTATAGCAACCTGGATTCACCCTGAGAATATTACATCATTGGTAGAAGATGCTGGAAAAGCAAGGAATCAAACTATGAAATGCAGACAGAGAACCACCCATTATAATTTTGGAGGGCAACAAAAAGAAAGGCTGCATATCTCCAAACGGGGCCCCACTTACTAGCACTAGAAATTCCTTAAACTTTGGGGAAATTTTCTCTCTTAGAAATAAAGACCAAAGGACATTTTCATGAAAGGCAAACCTGGAAATTTTACTGTATCAGGAGCCATACTTCCTCAAAGGTATAGGTTTACTGTATTAGAGTTATTTGAGAGGTCACGTAAGTAAATAAAATCACTTCTATTTTTACCTGGTGTTGCAATTTCGTTATTCTCAATGCTTTAGTTATTCAGGCTGTGAGTCCGAATTTAGAATGGAAACAGCTCTGAAAAAATTACCAGTATTTTTCAGTTATTATCACAATTAGGTGGAGTTAGCTGACTAGATAATTTCCAAAGAAAAGCTACCTAAGGGAAGCTTCTTTTAAGATGAAGCACACAAACTGTTTTAGGAAGGCTGATTGGAGAATCTCAAGCCTTTTAGTGAACGTTAGTTGTCAAATGGTAAATTTTACATAAAATGTTTTAAGTTGGCTTTGAAAAATATTTTTTTAATATTTTATTTATTTATTTGACAGAGAGAGAGAGAGAGAGAGATCACAAGTAGGCAGAGAGGCAGGCAGAGAGAGAGGAGGAAGCGGGCTCCCTGCTCAGTAGAGAGCCCGATGTGGGGCTCTATCCCAGGACCCTGAGATCATGACCTGAGCCGAAGGCAGAGGCTTTAACCCACTGAGCCACCCAGGCACCCCTGAAAAATATTTTCTAATCACCTATATATTATGTCACACAGAAGTGTGAGTATTATAGAAGAATACTATAAAAGTGTGTGTAGGGTCTTTACTCCTGTCTTTGAAAATACTCTTTTTATGTTTAGTGAGTTTATAAAGGTACGAGAGTTTTGATGTGAAGCTTTGTTGCATTGAATGTGTAAAAACAAAATCTACTTGCAGTTTTTTAGTATGTTTGTGAGGCTAATTTCTTTTTATGTAGCTTGCTTTTGAGTTGTTATAATTGAGCCAGCAGTTATGTTAATTATTAAATTAAACCTCACTTATTAAAAAAATGAAACATACGAGAGTACCTAGCATTATAACTAGCCCAAAGGAATTGCTCAAAAAGTATTATTTACAAATAAAAATGCATACATGAATGACTGAATGAGTACATAAATGAATGAAACTCAGGAGAAGAATAGTCTAGGGCTTTACTACTCACAGGGAGCAGATCTGATTAGGAACCAGTAAGGGATTTGGACACTTGGGGGCTTGCACGAAAGCAGATATATAAAGGATACAGGAAAATTTTGCCAACTAGAAAGGCTTGCCTCAGTGCAGTATTTCATGTCCTGTTCTGAACTTCCACATATCTCAGGGTACAAAATTGCAGATAATACCTATAATTAAAGATGTAATTAGTCTCTGGACGCTGCGCATTTGGAGTACTTGAAGAGGGTTATTTGTGAGTCACAGGGTACCCAAAGTCTATCGTTGATGTCCTATCTCCCCTCACCTTTTACAGACAGCGCTCAGATATTGGCTTCCCTGAACTTCCAGGTTTCTGGTATAATGTGGGGTGTTTCAGCACCAGAAACAATGAATATAACAAGATATAGAAAAGATCTTGTCTCAGTTGTCCCATATGTAAAATGAATGCTAAAAATAATTACCTTGAAAAGTTGTAATGATGTAAGAATCCTGAATGCTAAAGAATCATTAGATTCTCTTTTCTTCATGCCCAATGCAAGTGTTTAATTTTCCCTAAAGAAGGAAGAGAGGTGATTTTGAGGAGCAGACCAAAACATCTCAGGTCACAAAAATGAATGTTATGTCAGAGAGAAACAGGGAGGCCATGATGTCCAGCCCAGGGGAACAGAGATGAGATGAGAAAACTGAAAGAGAAAGGAAGTGCCTGATGAGGGAGTGACAAGTGGCAGGAATTGAGGCAGAAAGGATTCTACACAGGGAACACAGGAACAGAGAAACCCATCAGAGAACACAAGAAAAATATTACCATATTTCTGGGTTTTCCTGGTGCAGAATACATCTTGTTTTTCTTAGTTGGTACATATGCCACGGAGCTCATGTATGAGAGAGATGCAAGAGAAAGAATGTGCCACAACTGTCCAATCATGTGAACTGGTATAGCTTTTTCTATTTAAAAGACTTTTTGTGCATAAAGAGAAATACGTAAGCTCCATCCTCAAGAACCTCTGTGAATAAAGACTTCAGAAAACTCTTCTAAACTTTTATAGTACTTTTACACTTATCCCTTAATGACTGTGAAAAATAACAAAGGAAAATGTCAAATTCCTAACAAGCAACTTCTTTCATATTTCTCCTAGCATAATTATACCATCATTTCTGCACATATCGCTCTGTATGGCTATTAATATATTGCTGAGAGCATCATTATGACAAAGGAGGCTCAGGTCTAGCCATTCAGAAGTGATTGTGGGTTAAGGTGGCCAATGAGATGGCAAATTATGACGACCTGAGAGCCCAGGGGACACTGTGGGTCTGTCTTGATTATTGGAAAGCTCAGCCTGAATCTTACTTTGGACTTAATACCTAAAAATGGTTACTGAATGATCTCACTGGGAATTCCCATTAAAGTTAAGTGATTCAGAGCTCACCTTTAGATCATCTTCCTTAAAGTTGTCATGTATTTAACTATTAAATGTACTCAATACAGAATTATTATATGTGACATCATTACTACTACTGCTGCTACTACTACATGGTAAATGGTAATTTAAATTTATCTACATATTTGACTCTATTTTGCTCAATTTTTTTCTACATCTAGACTTGAAACATTCAATAGCTAAGATTTCAATGGATGAGTTTAACAAATTAGACAAAGCTGAAGAGATGTTAGTGAATCAGAAGATAGGACAGAAGAAAGTAAGAACTTCCACCTGTGAGAATTTTCCTTCTCCTAGAAGAATTTAATTTTTCATTTAATTTTTTCACTTAGTGCTAGTGATGTATCTTTTCCACCTTCATTCATTTTTTAAAAAAGATCTTATTTACTCATTTGTCAGAGAAAGAGAGCATGCACAAGCAGGGGGAGAGGCAGGCAGAGGGAGAAGAGGGAGAAGAGAAGAGGGCTGAGCAGGAGGACCCTGGGATCATGACCCGAGCCAAAGGCAGATGCTTAACTGACTGAGCAAGCCAGGTGTCCCTCACCTTCTTTCTTAAATGATGTTTTACTGAACACAGAATCCTAATGGGAAGTTGTTCTTTTTATTCAGTACCTTGAAGATATCACTTCAGTGTCTTCTATCTTATTGTTAGTCTAATGCTTCTCTTAAGAAGTCAGTTGTTAATCTAACTGTACTTCTCTGGAGTTAATTTGTCTTTTTTTCCTTTCTCTCTCACTGCTTTTAATATTTTCTCATTTGATTTTTAGTAACTTTATCATGATGTGACAAAGTGTGATTTTCTTTTCATTTATCATACTTGGGATTTATTTATAGGACTTCTAGCATTTGTAGATGATATACTTTTTCAGTTTGGAAAATTTTCATCCATTATCTTACACATTGCCCTATTTTCTCACATATTACCTCATTCTCTCTCTCTTCTCTGCAGGTCCATGTACATGTACCTTATTCTTCTCATTCTCTTCTTATTCTATTTATGTATTACATACTCTAGTTTTTTCTTTATTCTGTCTGTGCCTTACTGAATAAATTTTCTTCTTACCTACCTTATAAGTCATTAGTATACTCCCCAATACCACCTAATCGCCATCAAACTTATCCATTAAAATCTAAGTTTCAGCCATTGAGTTTGCTAGAACTTTCACTTAGATTTTTTATAGTTTATAGAAATATTACGCCAAGGTTCTCAATCTTATATTTAATCTCCACAAATATTTTAAGTTTATTTATTTTAAGTTATGTGTCTGAATCTGTTTCTACTCTCTTTAGTTTTGTCTCTCCATGTTGTTTAATTTTTTCTATTGAGAACAAGATGTTATTATGAAAATTATAGAAATAATTTATGGCTCTGGCTTGTATTCTCTTCCTCTAGAGAAAATTTCCACTAGCTTTTGTCAGACAGTCATGGGCATTTACAGGCATGGATCACTCTCACATAATTCCAGGGGCTAAGATGAAGTTGGGCTTCAGTCCTTATAAAGTTGGTCTGCTTTCAATCCACTTTTATTTCAGGGTACTGCCCTTTAAGGCTCCAACTCACCCCCTTGGTTGTCCCTGAATTCCATTTTCCCCACTTACTTCAGAAAACTGTCAAAATAACTTTTCACATTCTCAACCACCACTTCAAGATGTCCTTATGGGAATAACAGACCCCCAAATGCTGAGCTTGCTTTTCTATATTATCTTTTCTTTGGAATGATGATTCCAAAATTCTTTATTGGTTTCTCAGCTTTAAAATATCTTCAAAGCATATATTAAAAATATGCTCATCATGTTGCCTGATTTCAAGATGTATTACAAAGCTGTGATCACCAAAACAGCATGGTACTGGCACAAAAACAGACACAAACATCAATGGAACAGAACAGAGAGCCCAGATATGGACCCTCAACTCTATGGTCAACTGATCTTCAACAAAGTAGGAAAAATATCCAATGGAAAACAGACAGTCTCTTTAATAAATGGTCCTGAGAAAATTGGACAGCTATACACAGAAGAATGAAACTCGACCATTCTCTTACACCATACACAAATATAAATTCTAAATGGATGAAAGACCTCAGTGTAAGACAGAAATCCATCAAAATCCTAGAGGAAAACGTAGTCTGTAACCTCTTCAACATTGGCCACAGCAACTTCTTTCAAGACATGTCTCCAAAGGCAAAGGAAACAAAAGTGAAAATGAACTTTTGAACTTCATCAAGATAAAAAGCTTCTGCACAGCAAAGGAAACAACCAACAAAACAAAGAGGCAACCCACGGAATGGGAGAAGATATTTGCAAATGACACTACAGATAAAGGGCTGGTATCCAAGATCTCTGAAGATCTTCTCAAACTCAACACCCAAAAAACAAATAATCAAGTCAAAAAATGGGCAGAAGACATGAACAGACACTTCTCCAAAAAATACATATAAATGGCTAATAGATACATGAAAAAATTTTCATCATCATTACCCATCAGGAAAATACAAATTAAAACAACACTGAGATACCACCTTATACCAGTTAGAATGGCAAAAATTGACAAGAAACAACATATGTTGGAGAGGTTGTGGAGAAAAGGGAACCCTCTTACACTGTTGGTGGGAATAAAGGTTGGTACAGCCACTTTGGAAAACTGTGTGGAGGATCCTCAGAAAGTTAAAAATAGAACTACCCTATGACCTAGCAATTGCACTATTGGGTATTTACCCCCAAGATACAGATGTAGTGAAAAGAAGGGCCACATGCATCCCAATGTTCATAACAGCAATGTCCTCAATAGCCAAAATGTGTAAAGAGCCAAGATGCCCTTCAACAGACAAGCGGATAAAGAAGATGTGGTCCATATACACAATGGAATATTACTCAGCCATCAGAAAGAATGAATACCCAGCTTTTGCCATCAACATGGATGGGACTAGAGGAGATTATGCTAAGTGAAATAAGTCAAACACAGAAAGTCAATTATCATATGGTTTTACTTATTTGTGGAACATCAGGAATAGCATGGAGGACATTAGGAGAAGGAAGGGAAAAATGAAGGTGGGGGGTGGAAATCGGAGGTGGAGATGAACCATGAGAGACTGTGGACTCTGAGAAACAAACTGAGGGTTTTAGAGGGGAGGGGGTGGGGGAATGGGTTGACCTGGTGATGGGTATTAAGGAGGGCATGTATTGCCTAGAGCACTGTTATATACAAACAATGAATCCTGGAACAGTATATCAAAAATAAATGATGTACTGTATGGTAACTAACAACATAATAAAAAGTAAATTAAAAAATAATAATAAAAATAAAAAATAAAAATGGGCAGAGGACTTGGATAGACATTTTTCCAAAGAAGACATACAGATGGCCAACAGATACATGAAAAGATTCTCAACATCACTCACTAATCATCAGGGAAATGCAAATCAAAACCATAATGAGATACCACCTTACACCTGTCAGAATGGCTAAAATTAAAAACACAAGAAATAACAAGTGTTGGCCAGGATGTGGAGAAAAAGGAACCCTCTTGCACTGTTGGTGGGAATCTAAGTTGGTACAGCTACTGTGGAAAATAGCATGGAGGTTCCTCAAAAAATTAAAAATAGAAATACCATAGGATCCATTAATTCTACTACTGAAGAAAACAAAAACAAAGACATTAATTCAAAAAGATATATGTACCCCATGTTTATTTTTACAATAGGCAAGATATGGAAGAAACCTAAGTGCCCATTAACAGACAAATGGATAAGACAGATGTCATACATACATACATGTGTGGATGTGTATATATATACATATATATATATACACACACACACACACACGTGTGTGTGTATATACGTATATGTATATATACATACACATCCACACATATGTATATACACACACAGCCATAGAAAAGGATGAAATCGTGCCATTTGAGACAATGGATGGACCTATAGAGTATTATATTAAGTGAAGTAAGTCAGACTAAGAAAGACAAATGGTTCCACTCATAAGGGGAATTTTTTTTTTGGAAGTGAACATTTTTTAATTTATTTTTTATTAACATATAATGCATTGTTTCGGGGTACAGGTCTGTGATTCATCAGTTTTACACAATTCACAGAGTTCACCAAAATGAATAAATAAACAAAAAGCAGAATCAGACCTATAAACACAGAGAACAAACTAATGGTTGCCAGAGGGAAAAGGTGTGGGGGGTCAGGTAAAATGGTCGAAGAAGAGAGGGGGAGATAGAGGCTTCCAGTTATGGAATGAGTTAGTGATGGGAATAAAAGGCACAATGTAAGGAATACAGTTAATGATATTGCAATAGCAATGTAACAGGACAAATAGTAGCCATACTTGTAGGGAACACAGCATAATGTATAAACTTGTCAAATCACTAAGTCGTACGCCTGAACTAAGGTATCAACTATACCCAAATAAAAAGAAAAATAATAAGAAATTTAAAAATATGTTCTTCAGGGGCACCTGGGTGGCTCAGCTGGTTAAGCAACTGCCTTCAGCTCAGGTCATGATCGTGGAGTCCTGCGACTGAGTCCCACATTGGGCTCCCTGCTCGGCAGGGAGTCTGCTTCTCCCTCTGACCCTCCCCCCTCTCATGCTTGCTTTCTCTCATTTTCTCTCTCTCTCAAATAAATAAAATCCTTTTTTAAAAACTGTTCTTCAGCTTTTTTGTTTTGGCAATGTGTTAGTCCAATTTATCTAGTTAGTAGTTACCAGAAGTAGAAGTCCTTGATAATTTTATTTTAGTCCATGACTGTTCTGTTATTATTATTTGGTATTGTTAATTTACATATTTTATAATGCTGACTTTTTAGTCCTTCTTTGGTTTACTTTACTTTGTTGTCTACCTTTTCCTCTAACCCCAATTTTTATCATTTGCTCTTTGCTCCCTAATTTTTATAAAGAAATGAATGTTCTTATTATATATTACTATCAACAGAACCATATGCAAAGAATTTGAGGATTTCTTTAGTTTATTTTTCTCCCTGATTACTGCCTCTATCTTTGCATTGTATATCAGTTAGGATGCACTTGGATGAAAATAAAAGATAACCTAAATAGCCATAGTTTAAACATAGTTTAAAAGAATGTTTAATGTTACTCAAGAACTCTGGGGGGGGGGAAATGAGATTTTATGTTTGGTTCAGCATTTCCATGGTAAGTCAAATTACTAGTTAAATGTGACTGTGATTTTTTCCCTTTCCCTCATAGTCTCATTACAGTTTCTGTAGCTTTTAGCATCACTTTCTCAGACATCATGTCCAAATTGAGAGAAGAGTAAAGACTATTCCACCAAAATATTCCCTTTAGACTCACTGGCTAATTCTGTATCACATGGCTACCCTTAGTTGCAAGGAAGACTGGGAAACTGGGCATCCAGCCAAGGTGAGTGGAATTTCATGAATGACTTAGACAATAATAAATCATCCCCTGGTGCTGGGTATCTAACTAAAATTAGAGTTGTTAGGAAGTAAAAAGGTAAAACAACCATGAAATAGGTAAGCAACAGTCTCTACCCATGTGGCATGTTTCTTTCCTTCCTAGTTTTGAATGTCTTTGCTGTAAATGCCAGAATTCTCAATCATATCCTTACCTTGCTCTTTGCTAGAGATTAAGAACTTAGATATTTCACTGTGCACATCTTTTTTTGGTAACCAATATATAAGAATATTTTCACCTATTTCCCTACCTGTGACTAGATACCAATTTATACCACTATTTTTATTCCCTCCTTCAGTTTGATAGATGCTATGAACTGTTAAGGAAGTTTCCTACTATCTCCAGTTTGCAAAAATCTTTATAAATGAATAAGTGCTGAATTTTATTGGATATCTTTTTACATCTATGGAGATAACATGGTATTTTTTCACTTAAAATTTCAATTACTGGATTTATTTTTTTTTAAGGCACACTGGTTCAGTGTCATGATCAGACTATTTCATTTAGCAATCAACAGCATGGGTGCAAAAAAACATTTACATTAAAATGCTTTGTAGGAATGCTTTATACTTTCCACAGAACAGAAACTAAAATAACTTGTTATACAATTAGTCACAAATACAGACCTCGAGTTTTTTGCCCATACACATGAGAATTGTCTAAAACATGTCTTCTTTGTAGTAGCAAGGCCCTGCCACCACTGTGCTTGGCTGAGTTCACAAATCTGTTGTAACCTGTAGCCCTGTCACTTCTCTAGCTCTCTTCTCCTGCTAAGCTTTGTTTCCTGGCAGTAATTAAAACCGTCTGCCACTACTGTAGCTACTGCTGCTGCTGGAACCACCACAGCCACCTTGGTTTCATGGTTTGGCAAAGTATTGGCCTCCATCGCCACAGGGGCCAGAGCTCTGCCACCAAAATTTCCTCCTTTCATGGGTCCAAAATTTGAGAATTGATTGTTGTAATTTCCAAAATCATTATAGCTTCCGCCACCTCCAAAGTTGCTACCACCGCCATAGCCGCCCTGTCTCCTCCACTATTATAGCTGTCATAGCTGCCACCCCCACCATAGCCACTGCTCTGGTTTCCATAACCCTGTCCACCACCTCCATAGCCTCTGCTTCCTCCACAGTAACCAGGGCCGCCTACTCCGTAACCATCATCATTATCAAATGCATTATAGCCATCCCCACTGCCACCATATCCACTACCACCTCAACTGCCACCAAAGCCACCTCAACCACTGAAGTTCCCTCCATGACCAAAGTTGTCATTCCTACCAAAACCACCTCCACGACCACCACCAGAGTTTCCAGAACCATTTCAACCTCTTTGGCTGGATGACACACTAGCCATCTCTTGCTTAGATAGGGCAAGAAAGGAAATTACTTCACAGTTGTGGCCATTCACAGTATGGTATTTTTGAATGACAATCTTGCCTACAGAGTCATTGTTATCAAATGTTACAAAAGCAAAACCCCTCTTTTCACCCCTGCCTCAGTCAGTCATGATCTTAATCGCTTCGATTTTCCCATACCGTTCAAAATAATCTCTTAGATGATGTTCTTCAGTGTCTTCTGTAATGTCACCAACAAAAATCTTTTTCACACTTAAGTGGGCACCAGGTCTTTGAGAATCTTCTCTTGAGACAGCCCTCTTTGGTTCCACAACTCTTCCATTCCCCTTGTGTGGCCTTCCATTCATGGCTGCATCCACCTCCTCCAGAGTGGCAAATGTGACAAACCCAAAGCCTCTGGACTGCTTGGTGTTTGGATCTCTCATTACCACATAGTCTGTAAGTGTTCCCCATTGCTCAAAATGGCTCCTCAGACTCTCATAGGTTGTTTCAAAGCTCAAACCTCTGATGAAGAGCTTCCACAGCCGTTAAGGCTCTTTGGGAGACTCTGACTTAGACATGCTTACTTGGCATCCACGGGCAGAAAGCTCAATTAGTGGATTTAAATAAAATATTTTTTAAAGCTTGAATCAGAAAATTATTGCATTTATGGCATAAATCCAACCACTTTAAAACTAGAGGAATGGAGAAGAAATAATTCCTTCTAAATATATTCATATTCCAAGGTTCAAATAAATTAAGTAATTTGCCCAAACTTTGCAACTGGAGATTTAAAGGTAGTGAAGAACAAGGATTAAAGTTTATTTAAATCTAAGAAACTCTTCATGTTGCCTGTTTCAAATACACACACCATTATATATGAAACATTTAAAGTGAAATATCATATACCTCTTTAGCCATCTCTCTCTCTCTTCATCTATCACACACACACACACACACACACACACACCATTTGTAACTCATTTGCTCTGTCCTTGGGGAAAAAAAATGAAGGTGATACTTCATTCCTCCATTGAACTGACAAGAGAAGTGCCTCATTTTGGTTTAGATAAATTGGAATGAGAGGTTCCTGTAACCCTGAAGCATAATGGCATTATGAGGTCAGGCAACTCCTGTTATTGTTCAGAAATAAGACGATTCCTTTAATGAAATTAATCAGATCCTACAGGTGGAATAGCCATTTTTACCTGAGATAGAAACAAGATGAGATGATCACAAACTGGAGGCACATTAAGAAGGTGTAGGAGATGTGGAATTTGGTTGAGCAAGTCTGATGGTTAAGAATAAAGCCTGTGGGATACTTTTTCTCTTCCTATCCTTTTTCCTCTTTTATTCTTCTTTTACCACAATCTAAAATTAAAGTTATTTAGGATAAGCTAAGAGTTAAGAAAAAAATACAAAATTACACCTTGACTTCCTTTTTAATATCTAAATTTTTCTTTTTTAGGATTGATTACAAATATATATTTATTTATATTTTTAAATTTTTATTCTTTTTTTTTCCCCAGTGTTCCAAAATTTATCGTTTATGAGCCTGGTGGTGGGTATTAAGGAGGGCAGGTATTGCATGGAGCACTGGGTATGGTGCAAATATACTTTTAAAATGGTGTTTGAGGGCTCCTGGGTGGCTCAGTGGGTTAAAGCCTCTGCCTTCCGCTCAGGTCACGATCCCAGGGTCCTAGGATCAAGGCCCACATCGGGCTCTCTGCTCAGCAGGGAGCCTGCTTTCTCCTCTCTCTGCCTGCCTCTCTGCCCACTTGTGATCTCTCTCTCTCTCTCTCTGTCAAGTAAATTAAAAAATTACAAAATAAAAAAATAAAATGGTGTTTGAGTAACTACTGCAACAGATTTACATTTTTTTGTAAATGAAATATGCAAAGCTCAAGGTTATACATCTGTGGAGGCATGAGTAAATAAGCTAGCTGGTTCAGACCTAATGATTAAGACACCACTGCCTCCTTGTGGCACAATTCCAGAATGACAAGTTATGATTATTTTGTTTTTCCTTGTTTATTTTCAAATCAGAGTTTTCAAGCCAATGTCATAGGAGCAATGGCTTGGAGTAGAGACAGAGTTGTTGAAGATCCCAGAGAGACATGAGAAGAATAGTAATTCTGAACAGAGACATAACCAGAGAAAGTTATCCAGGTTTCTCTTTCAGGTCTCCCAGGAATAGGGGCAGAGAGGTTGAAAAGTTTTGAGTAATAAGAAAACTGGAGTTGAGCAGTTCCAGAATAGCTTGCACCAGAGCATGATCTTACATAAAATCTAACAGACACTGAAATCAAGTCTACATTACAGGCATTTCTCTTTTATGTCTTATGCAAAATTATGAAATATGTATTTATATGTAATTTATTTAAAATTTACATATACATTATATTTATAATAATTATTGATAAATAATTTCTATATAAATGATATCTATATAATTTATATACAAATTATATATTTTTATAT
This sequence comes from Ailurus styani, assembly GCA_002007465.1. Classification (NCBI taxonomy): domain Eukaryota; kingdom Metazoa; phylum Chordata; class Mammalia; order Carnivora; family Ailuridae; genus Ailurus; species Ailurus styani. The sequence continues at coordinate 650,222 of LNAC01000053.1, forward strand.
ATATAAAATTTGGGTCTTTCTTTATAAATATATAAAGACCCAGGCTCAAAATATGTCATTTATTGAATGTTTGTCTGTGAATAAGTTACTTAACCCTCTATTATTTAGTTTACTTATCTATAGTGACAATCATACTAACTATTTCAGTGAGTTTTTGCAACTCAGTTTAGTGAGTTTTGCAGTTAAAAATGGTACTAATAATGGGGCGCCTGGGTGGCTCAATGGGTTGGGCCTCTGCCTTCGGCTTGGGTCATGATCTTAGGGTCCTGGGATTGAGTCTCATATCGGGCTTTCTGCTCAGAAGGGAGCCTGCTTCCCCCTCTCTCTGTCTGCCTCTCCACCTACTTGTGATCTCTCTCTCTCTCTCTCTCTGTCAAATAAATGAAAAAAAATCTTTAAAAAAATGGTACTAACATGATTTAGTCTTTACCATGTGCCACAGGCTATTTTAAATATTTTACTTCATCTTATTTCTTCTTAAGACATTTATAAGGCAAGTAAAGCTCTTAGCTCATACTATGTCAGCAATTTGTACTCAATAAATTATATTCTAAGTCTGTAAAGCTTTATATTTCAGTCAAGTAGGAGGAACACACTTGTTAATCAGTTCATCAAATAAGGCTTGTTGTTCAGACACTAAACTGGCTCTGGGATTATAAAGGTGAGTAAAATAGAGTCCCTTCCTTTAAGACACTTACACTGTGTGGAAGAAAGTTGTAATAACAGCTATAATGCAACATAGTAATTTATATTATAACAGTGTGACAAGATTGTTATGGGAGTTCTGAGGAGGAAAACATTCTTTACCAAATGGTCAGGGAAATATTGACTTTGCCTTGTCTAGATTACCAAGTTTTAGGGACAGAAGAGAAAAATTTTCCAGGCAGAAGAAACAGTTTAGTAAAGGGAGAGAGATGTGAACATGTAATATTTGAGATTAAAAAGATGGACCTGGAATTAAACACAGCTGAACTCAAATCCCAGCTCTGCTCTTCACCAGCTTTATGACTCTAGGCAGTCTACTTCTCTTTCACCTGTTTCTTTGCCCAGGTAATGGATATGACAATTGTGTGCTATCAGAGCTTGGTTGTGAGAATTAAGTGAGTTATGCACATAACATGTAGCACATTGCTTAGCCCATTAGTGTTGGTTTATTGATATATTTGCCTCTAAGTTGTCATTTGCTGAAAAAGGTAAACCATCCATTAATTGCTAATATTGTTGTCAAGCAGAATAAACCATGTTAAGTATACAGATTAACTGTAAGATGCATTTGAATTTCAGAAACACTAAAATATAAGAAATGTGCATCTTCAAATCAAGGAATATACGGTACCATAATAATGACAAGCCGTCTGCAAAGAATCTTTAATGCTATCCTGAATATTTAGATTTGAGCCTACTATTAAAATCCTTCTGTTCTTGGTGGTTTCTAGGTATTTTGTTTGTAGTTCTTAAATCACACATTAAGGTTAATTTTAACCTTCTGTCTCATGTGGTCTCTAACATGTCCTCAGCAAACAGCAGACATTCCAAAGAGTATGGAATTAAATGGAATCTGATCAACCTGTGAGAAGTGATCATCAGGGTCTCATTCTAGAACTCAGAGATAAATAAGCCATAAGATCAGTACAAAATAAATAACAAAAAAATGCAGTTTTTGCCTGAACCTAATAGGGGAGAGATAGCTCACCTCCTCCCATTGTGTGCTTGGTAATCCTACCAAAACAGAAAAAAAAAAAAAAGTCAAATCAAAACAAACAAACAAACAAAAAACAAAAACAAAACCCCAACTACATCAGTGGTTACCAAACTTTGTAGTGCATCTGAATCATGTTAAAACACATTGCTGCTCTGCCCACAAGAGCTTCTGATTCAGTGGGTCCAGAGGTGGAGCCCAAGAATTTGACTTGTTAAACTTTACAGGCCAGTACTGATGCCTCTGGTTTGAGAATGACTAGAGGAAATTGAGCCTCCAGAGCCTCAGGCAGGGACAATTATTCTGAAAAGTAAGTTGGCCTCAATGCCCAGAAGCCTGTGAGCCTCTCCAGTCAGCTGCCTTCTCTAGCTTTCGCTCTTCTTTTTGTTTGGCTTTCTCTACATCCACAATGACATTAAATATCCTGGGGAGAAGCAAATGTGATCCCATTGAGCATTATTAGCCACAGCGCAAGAAGAAGGGGAAGTAAGATTCTGCCAGGTATCTTGGGGTCTTGTTACTGCAAACTACACTGGTCTCTTCAGGCTCTAGCAGATTCTGCCTCCTCTGACAGATCATAGGAAGCTTAGGTGAGGAAAATTTGTACAAGAAGGTCCCCAGAGTCCAACCTCAAGAAAAACTGCTTGGGCAACAACTTTAGCCTCCCTCATTTAAAGACTTCTGAAGAAACTGGCCAGATGCCCACTTTGTCTTCAGCTTCTTCTCAGCAAAAGTATCAGAAATGCAAAAAGGAGAGCAGATACCCTTGAGGCTTTCCTAGTGAGCTCCAGCCTGATCTACTATAGCCAATTGCAAGCATAAATTGTCTTCAGCCTCACTCACTGGAATTGTTCAGAAGCTAGCTGGACTTAGAAAACATTAGTTGACTGCTACAGGGGGAGGGAGTATTCCAGTTAAAATCCTGAACTATAAACATTTAAAACACATAACTCAAATAATTAAAAATCCATGGCATTTTACTATTGGGATGTTTGGACAGAATAGACTCCTCCTATCCATAATTGTTTACACATCCTTTCTACTGCTTTGTTATTGTAACAGTGACCACTCTATTGACCTCCTCCCTGATTAACATTGTCAAATACTGCATAGCTCTGCCAAACATCACTGCTTAACTACAAAAGGGCCACTCAAGGACTGGGGCCATCTCCTCCATCTATTTCACTCTGTTTCCATCCTAGTTCTTAAGACATAGCAGCTGCTCAATAAACATTTTTAAAAAATCAACTAAATACTGTTTACATCAACTTCTTGATCTCTCTTCATTATTGTTTCATCCCTGATACACCCTTTCCATGAGGACACCTCATCGCTTTTTTTTTTCTTTAAGAAAACCCCTATCCTGGTGATAGCTCTCTCATTTTAGAAAGAAGATTGACAGTTTCAGCATGGATGAACAGACTCTCATACTTTTTTTCTCACCAAAACATGTAAATCTTCTACTTAGGTTTTCAAACACAGATATTAAGCAGTTAAGTAGAACTTATCAAATCTTTTCTCTTTTTTCTGCTGCTGTGCTTTTCAACAGCACGTCCAGGTATACTGACATCACTTCCTATCCATCAATTCTTTTCTTAAACCCCACTTTCCCTGTAAGCTGGCTTCCATCTATCCTCCTCTTTGGGAACTGCACATTGTTTGTGCACCACTTATTCACTTATTCTTGACAAATCTGAACTACCTCTTTCTTCTTTGATTTCTGTAGTCCCTTGAATGTTATGAAACTGTACTTTTCCAGTTTCCTTATACTTCTTGTAATTTTTTTCTCTGTATGATGGATCCTGTTCTAAATGGAAAATGTCTCAAGCCAGGACTTTCAGATCTTGTAGATGCTGAGGTAATTAGCAATGCTATTCACTGATACTCCAGTTCTCTATCTGACCCCATTACGGGAAAGAATTTCTGAGCTACCTCAAAGCTAAGAGTGCCTATATGTCTTATTTTGGCCAATGAAATACGAGTGGAAGTTACATGGCAGTTTAAGGAAAGTGTTCTTTAAAACAGGCATGATTCATCATGCTTTTGTATTCCTATGTTATAAATTGCTGAAGCATGAAGAAGAAACTCCCTCAGCCTAATAACCTGAGTGAGGATGATATAGAGCATAGCCCTTCCCATAAGCACCCCCCTACACACCAAGAGAGGACATGTAACGTGAACAAAAAACAAACCTTTCCAGTTCTAAGCTGCTGAGATTTGGGACATTATGCTGGGAGTCCCAAGAGTACCCTCAGGCTTGATGACTCACCAGAAAGACTCACAAGACTTGGAAGCTATCCTCATTATGGTCACGGTTTACTACAGCATTAGGACAAAAATCAAAATCAGCAAAGGGGAAAAGCACATGTGGCAAAATCCAGGAGAAACCAAGCATAACTTCCAGCTGTTGCCTCCCAGTGGAGTTGCCTGAAGGCAAAAGGTACACAAGGATTCCAAAATGAAGACACTACTTCAGTGATACATGCATCCATATGTTTACTGCAGCATTATTTATAATAGCCAAGATATGGAAGCACCTAAATGTCCATTGACAGATTAATGGATAAAGAAGAGGTGGTGTATATATAAATAATGGACTATTACTCAGCCATAAAAAGAATGAAATCTTGCCATTAGTAACAACATGGATGGATCTAGAGGGTTTTATGCTAAGTGAAATAAGTCAGACAAAGACAAATACCATATGTTTTCACTCATATGTGAAATTTAAGAAATAAAACAAATGAACAAAGAAAAAAGAGACCAAAAAACCCCTCTTAAACATAGAGAACAAACTAGTGGTTTCCTGAAGGGAAGTGGCAGGGGGAAGGGTGAAATAGGTAAAGCAGTTTAAGAGTACACTCATCTTGATGAGCACTGAGTAATGTATAGAATTGTTGAATCGCTATATTGTACACCTGAAAATAATATAACACTGTATGTTAAGTATACTGGAATTTCAAAAAGTTTTTTAAGAAACTGAAAGCCTAGAAAAATAAAAAATTAAAAAAAAAACTGAAAGCCAAATTTTTCAGACCTTGTTTTGAAATTCAAAGTTAAAGGTGGATTCCTCTAAGTTCATTCTTACTGCCTCTCAGAAGCACTGGATGTTTAATACAATGGGTGGAAGGCAATGAAGCAGCAAAGAAAAAAAATATTACAAATTAAAACTCAAACTTCATAGTATTATCTCACTATTTTATCATCATTTGGACTGAATGGAGCCTGGGATGAGGGTGGGAGGGGAGAGCCAACTGTCTCAGATCTATGATGTCACAGCTGAAGTCACAGAGAGTTGAAAAGGGCAAGGTAGATGAGAAGCAGATGAGGTGGGGTTTCTGTGAGATGGGACTCAAACAGGAGAAATTCTAGGGAGAAAGGGGTGGGGTGAAGTACAACTTGGGAAGCCCAGCTGGGTAACTTTCTGGGCATAACTGGCCTAGTTCTGACTTGGGTTTGGAGGTGGGGAAGGATGGGAGGGCAAAACCGGGAAGCAACTTTTCAGAGGAGGGTTTAACTCTTGTCTAGGTCACTGCTTTAGCCTCTCAGCCCCATGTCTTTTTGACACTATCAACTGTGAGGTTTCCCTCCTCCTCTACAAAGCACTTGAAGCCTGGAGCTGATAAGACTTCTAGCCTGTAGTGCTACCCTTATTTGACCATGAATATTTTGACTGTGGGGTAGTGGGATAAGGAATTTTCCTATCTTGAATTCGTTATACACTATTTCCTATCCTTGCTTTAGAGCCCACCTTCACCTGAAAGAGCTTCTAGCCAGCTCCTTAGCCCCAGCTTCAGCCAGCTGTTATTTTTTTTTTACTCAGGTTGTTTCTCTTTCTTCACCTACTTTCTCACTGGAATTTCTGTTCTCACTAAAAAAAAAGGACAGAGACTTGGGGCACCTGGGTGGCTCAGTGGGTTAAGCCTCTGCCTTCAGCTAAGGTCATGATCTCAGGGTCCTGGGATTGAGCCCCGCGTCAGGCTCTCTGCTTAGCAGGGAGCCTGCTTCCCTCTCTCTGCCTGCCTCTCTGCCTACTTGTGATCTCTCTCTCCCTCTCTCTCTCTCTCTCTCTCTCTCTCTCTCTCTCTCTCTGTCAAATAAATAAATAACATCTTAAAAAAAAAAGGACAGAGAATTACCTGGGGTTGGTTATACTTCTATACTTCCTTACTCTCACCCTTATCTTTTTTACATATATGTGTACACACACACTGACCCATTCAAAACACAGATGCTTCAGGAACTATGGAGACCTCTGTCCTGGTAGTTCTCTAGTAAGTAAATGTTTCTCTTCTCACTATACACCTGTCCTCTCCCCCTACCATTTGCACCTTCCCAGGGCCTAGAGCTATCTCCATCTTCAGCTCCAAAGTTTCTGGTTTCTGTTCAAGAACAAATGGCACAGCATACCTTCCAAGATCAAGAACAAAGGACCTCTAGGCAGAATAGGTAAATGGAGCTAATGATGATCTTCAAAAGTCTTTATATATGCTGTACGGGACACAAACTAGGGTCACCTGTCTCCTGTCCCTCTTCTGGCTGCACCTATTTCCTGATAGAGGAAGGTGGGGACTTCCATGTGTCCTCTCTCTTCGCCACCTCTTCAATGGAAGGAATATTAGATCTTTGTTATTTTAATTTAGAGGGTTGGCATCAATCTGAAATACCTCTAGGAGTTAGTTGGATATACAACCTATAGATATTTATTTATCCCAGATAAACTTTTGCTAGAAGTCCTTACATTATCTATAGTGTAAATCAAGGCCAGCCATCCAAAACCATGCTTCCCTTGGACTAGGGTGGAGAGGAGGGCCAGAATCTGCCCCCAGGAAACTGAGTATGAGAGCTAAGCAATATTATCCATAAAGTTGAAAGGAAGGAGGCTTGGAGTGAGTTTATGGGTTAGGAAAGTTTCAGAAAGGAATTAGGACTTGGCTTGAGCTTTTGAAGTACACAGAAGTTTTGAGATAAGAGTTTGTAGGAATTCAGGAAGAGAGTCAAAGTGTCTTCAAGATTTCTAAGCTGCCTATCTTTGATTAAAGTGCTCAGAATAGTTAACTAGATCTCAAGTCTGAGAGCAAGTGAGAAATTGAGAAGCCTGAAACTTGTAGGAAGATGGAAACCTGTTCTAAGAGTATGAAGTCTCTTGCAGACAGCTGCAGGGCTATAAGGATAAAACAATGAGTAGATATTGGAATCTCTGAGAAATATATGAGTATATGAGAAAGCACATAAACCATCACCAGAGACCTGATTTCTCTGCTGACAAACAGATGTTTTGTCAGTGGGAGTGAGCAAGACACTGAAAAATAGTAATAACTAATATAATATACAATATATAAATATTATAATGTGTAATATAATAATTATATTAATGTAATTATGTGATTATATTAATATATAGTAACTTTTTGTAATAGTATAATATAGTAGTATAGTATAATAGTATAATATATATAATAATCCATATTAGTAATAGTAATTAAATAAGCAATATTTAAAATGAACTTTACAGTTACAAAAGCTTTCATATAATCCAACCCCAAACTATCCTCAAGTATACAGTACAGTATTGTTGTCTACAGGAAATATGCTATACATTAGATCTCTGGAATTTATTCATCTTGCATTATTGAAACTTTGTACCCCTTAACCAACATCTCTTCATTTCTCTCTCACCCATGCCACAGGTAACAACCATCTACCCTGTTTCCATGAGTTTGACAATTTTAGATTCCATGTATAATACAGATCACATAATACTTGCTTTTCTCAGTCTGGCTTATTTCACTTAGCATAATGTCCTCCATAATGTCCATCCATACTGTCATAAATGACAGAATTTCCTTGTTTTTCAAGGCTAACTAATATTCGATTGTATGTATATGCCACATTTTTAAAACACTCATCCGTCATAGACAATAGGTTGTTTCCATATCTTAGCTATTATAAATAATGCTGCAATGAACACAGGAGTGTAGGTATCTGTTAAAGAACAATAATTTCAATTCCATGTATATATACCCAATAGTGGAACGCTGGCTTACGTGGTAATTCCATTTAAAATTTTTTAATACTGTTAACCATGATGTCTGTACCAATTTACATTCCCACCAACAGTGTACCAAGGGTCCCCTTTGTCTACATCTTCACCAACATTTGGTATCTTTTTTCAAAATTGAGGTATAACCAACATAACATTATACTGATTTCAGGTGAACAACAAAATGATTTGATATTTTACATACTGTGAAACAACTGCCACAACATATCTAACATGTCACTATACATAGTTACAAAATGTTTTTCCTTGTGATGAGAACTTTTAAGATCTACTCTATCAGGAACTTTAAAATCTGCAATACAGTATTATTAACTATAGTCACTATGCTGTACATTATAGCCCCATGACTTATCTTATAACTGGAACTTTGTACCTTTTGGCCCCTTAACCCATTTCACCCACCATCTTCTCCCATTCTGGCAATCACCAATCTGTTCTCTATTTCTATGAATTCAGTTTTGGGTGTTTTTTGTGGGTGGGAGAGATTCCACAGATAAGTGAGATCATATGGTATCTGTCTTTTTTTTAACTAAGGTCAATTAGGCAACATATAGTACATCATTAGTTTTTGATGTACTGGTCAATGATTCATTAGTCGGTATCTGTCTTTTTCTGACTTATTTCATGTATCATAATGTCCTCAACTTCCATCCATGTCACGAATGTAAGATTTCCTTCTTTTTTTGACTGAATAATATTCCATTCTATAGATTTATATAGTTATATGTAATCTATATCAATATAGATCACATTTTCATTATCCATTCATCCATTGATGGACACGCAGGTTATTTCCATATCTTGACTACTGTAAATAGTGCTACAATGAACATGGAGGTGCATATACCTTTTCAAGTTAGTGTTTTCATTTTCATTGGATAAATATTAAGAAGTAGAATTGTTAGCTCATATGGTGGTTCTATTTGATTTTTTGAGGAACCCCCATAATGTTTTCCATTGTGGCTGCACCAATTTACATTCCCATCAACAGTGCTCAAGTGTTCCCTTTTCTCTACAACCTTGCCAACACTTGTTATTTCTTGTCTTTTTGATAATCATTCTAACATGTATGATGATTCTCATTGTGGTTTTGATTTGAATTTCCCTGGTGATTAATGAAGTTGAGCATTTTAATGTGCCTGTTGGCTATTTGTATGTCTTCTTCGAAACAATATCTATTCAGATCCTTTGCCCATTTTTCAAATAGGTTATTTGCTTTTTTGATATTGAGTTGTATGAGTTCCTTACATATATTGTATATTAGCCCCTTATCAAATGTATGGTTTGCAAGTATTTTCTCTCATTCCAGAGGGTACCTTTTCATTTTGTTGATTTTTGTTGTGTTGTTGTGTAGAAAGTCATTAGTTTGATCTAGTCCCACTTGTTTATTTTTGTTTTTGTTGCCTGGGCTTATGGTGCCATATCCAAAAAACCATTGCCAAAAATAATGTCAAGGAGCTTTTCCCTTTGTTTACTTCTAGGACCTTTACAGTTTGAGGTCTGATGTTTAAGTCTTTAATCAATGCTGGTTTGATTTTTATGCATGTTATAAAATGAGTTCAATTTCATTCTTTTGCATGTGAATATCCTGTTTCTTCTACACAGTTTTTCTGAAAAGACCATCTTTTTCCCACTTTGCATACTAGTTCCTTAGTCAAAGATTAGTTAACTGTATATATGTGTGTTAATTTCTGGTCTCTACTGTATTACACTGTTTTATGTGTCTGTTTATATGATAATACCATAATGTTTGATAACTATACCTTTGTAATATAGTTTGAAATCAGGGATTATGATGCCCAAGACCAAGAGTCATATGCTCTACCAACTGAGCCAGCCAGATGCCCCAATATATACATCTTTTTATAATGTGTATCCATTAACAAATTATTGTCACTACAGTTACTTTTAGTACTCTTGGGTTTTAACTTTTATACTAGCATTAAAAATGGTTGAAGCACCACCATTACAGTATCGAAGTATTCTGAATTAGACTATATACTTATCTTTTCCAGGGAGATTTAGATTTTCATGTTTTCATTCTGCTATTTAACATCCTTTCATTTCAACTTGATGAAATCTCGTTAGCATTTATTGTACACCAAGTCTAGTGGTGATGAACTTGCTTAGCTTTTGTCTGTCTAGGAAAGTCTAACTTTCATTCATTTCTTTTTTTTTTTAAAGATTTTATTTATTCATTTGACACAGAGAGAGAGAGATTACAAGTAGGCAGAGAGGCAGGCAGAGAGGAGAGAGGAGGAAGCAGGCTCCCTGCTGAGCAGAGAGCCCGATGTGGGCCTCGATCCCAGGACCCTGGGATCATGGCCTGAGCCGAAGGCAGCGGCTTTAACCCACTGAGCCACCCAGGCGCCCTCTTTCATTCATTTCTGAAGGATGGTTTTGCCAGGTAAAGTATTCTTGGTTAGCATGTTTTTTCTTTTAATACTTTGGCTACTTTATTCTACTCCCTCCTGGCCTGCAAGGTGTCTGCTGAGAAGGAAGCTTATAGTCTTTTGGGAGTAGCCTTGTATGTAGCAATTCAATTTTCCTTGCTGCTTTCCAAATTCTCTTTGTCTTTGCCTTTAGACAATTTGATTACAATGTCTCAGTGAAGATCTGTCGATGTTCAGCCTCTTTGAGATTTTTGAGCATCATGAATCAGGATGTTTATGTCCTTCCCTGGATTTAGGGACTTTTTCTGGCATTATTTTATTAAATAAGTTCTCTGTCCCTTTCTCTTTCCCTGTTTCTTCTGAGGTTCTCAAAATGTCTATATTATGTCATTTGATGGTGTCCCATAAGTTATATAAGTTTTCTTCACTCTTTTGAATTGTTTTTTCTTTTTGTTCCTCTGTTTGGATTTCAAATTATCTGTCTTCAAGTTCAGTGATTCTTTCTTATGCTTGAGTCTGCTGTTGAAGCTCTTTAGTAAACTCTTCAGTGAATTCACTGTATTCTTCAGCTCCAGAAATTTGTTGGGTTCTTTTATTATGCTTTCTATCTCTTTCTTAAACTTTTCCTTTTGTTTAAGTATTGCTTTCCTGATTTCCACTAGCTGTCTGTGCCCTCTTGTAACTCACTGAGCTTCTTTAACATGATTATTTTGAATCATTTTCCAGGCAATTCCTAGATTTCCATTTCTTTGGGGCCCACCACTGGAGCTTTATTTCCTTGATTCTTCATGTTCCCTGAATTCTTCCATTGTTTTCTTTGCATTTGAAGACATGGTCCCCACTGTTAATCTTTACTGATCGCCTTTGAGAGTGAAATACCTTCACCAATAAGCCCAGCTAAAAATGTGGGGAGTTTCTCAGGCATTTGTATGGATGTACTCACCCCTATCTTCTTGTTCCCTCTTCGGGAGCATTTAGGATTTTGTGTCTTCTCTTGATCCCATAAAGTCAGTCTGGGTACTAAGAGCCTCCTGTTTATTTTCTCTAGGATGGTGCCCTGGAACATTCAAGACTGTATACCTTCTCTCATTCTTACATAATTGAGCTAGCTGTTGATATCTACATACTGTGCAGATGCTTGCACCTGCCATCTGCAGAAGCTTGTATGCATCACCTCAGGATGTATACAGAGTGTTAGGGGGATTTGTCAGTCAGTTGAGGGGGTGGGTGTATGTGCTGGTAAGGAGTCCCATGGAGTTCATGGGTGGGTCTCTTGGTAGAGTCCACAAACCACCTAGGAGGATCTTTAGCTGGTTTTTGAGATCCATATAGTGGCTTCTGTGAGTGCCTACTCCCTTTCTCCCAAACTATTTAGCTGTGCTGATCACCTTAGTGACATGGTTGGGATGAAACAGAAGTTGGTTTCTTGGGCAATGTCTCACAAGACTGGAGAAACATGGTGCTAATTCTACTTTCACTTCTCCCATGAGAGAAATCACAGGCAGAGATGATCTCTCCTGGCACTGAGTTATACTGCCCTTGGGAAGGGGTGACATAGGCAAAGTGATGCTGTTTTTCTTACCCTCTTCAATGCATCTACTTATGGGCTTTTTGCTCCAGTGAGGTGCTGGAATCTTTTCACTGGACTGGTTTCCAACAGAGGTATTCCCATCCCTGATGGTATCAAAGTTGATATTTGTGTGGGAGGTATGAGGACTGGAATCTCCTTTTCTGCCATCTTGCTGACATCACCTACCTAGTGCCTCATCAGATTTATATTATTCTTTCTTTCCAGAAAATCCACTGGTGACACAATGAGACCAAAGGTGGGTAAGACTTTCAAATAGACTGTTTGCTTTGGGGCTCCTGGTTCCTGGGGAAAATGGAGAAGAAGGAACTGCACTCAGGAGGCAGAAAGCTGCCAAGTAAGGACCATATCTTGGAGGACTTGGGCTTTGTAATTCAGGGTGCTCCTGACCAACTGGTGGATCACAGTCTGCCAAGACTAGGTAATACTTTCAATGCTACTACTGTACTAGATAACTCCAGGGGCAGGCAGTCTATGTGGGTATTCATAAGGGTAAAATATGAGTCTGTTTTTACCTGTCACCCAGCAGCTAGATCAAGAGATGACAAGACATGTGGCCTAAAAATGACTCAGTAGGGCTGAGGGAGACTTTGGGCTATCTGAAAAATAGGGCACCTTCAAGTGTCCATCTCCATTCCAAAAAAAAAAAACAACCCCTATATTCGATCAGTTCCATGACATATCTATTCAGATTCTGGGAGAGTTAGGGTAATGGTCCCAAAATCTGTCTCTTATTTCAACAGGAAATACAGCTAACAATCACTGAAGCTCTGTGGGACCAAGTGAGTACAAAGGGGTCATCTTTGACAGCATGGTGAGAAGTGGGAGAAGGGAGAGAGGACTTAAGAAAGGAGCAAACTCCTTCCTTCCCCTTGAGTAACTGCTGATTGATAGTGAAGGATTCCCATGCTCTCTCCTGTCTTGTTCTATTATTCATCCAGTCCCAAATCCTCAGAAATTCATTTTTGTGCACGTCGGCACTTTCTAGATATTCACCTGTCCATTAGATAATCTCTCAAATATGTTCTTTCTTCCAGCCTTTTAATAAGAACTATAAATCATGGAACACTACATCAAAAACTAATGATGTACTGTATGGTGGCTAACATAACGCAATAAAAGTAAATAAATAAATAAATAAATAAAGTGACTAAATCTCAACCACTAGCAAGAAGTCCATACCCACTTGAGAAATCCATGTATTTTAAATCTTGGATGAGAAGAAGACTAAGTTACAATTTTGCTACAAAAATTAAAGATCTTAATTCCATTTCTGATCCAAGAGAAAGTTATTTTACCTTTGGAGCTACTCAAATTGTCTACAAATACTTGACTGTGGCCTCGATTCCTATATCATAAAAATAATTTTCTGAAACATTTGGCAGCTCCAGAATGAATACAGTTAAAAAGAAACCTCTCAAAGAATAAATGACTCAACCTGAAAAGTAGAGGTGTTTAGTTTTAGCTATTTGAATGCAAAATTAAGCCCATTAAAAATGATTAATTTTCATATAATTACTAGTGAGTTTCACAGAGTAACATGCCATGTGGTCCCATTGCTTCTAAAGGTCTTACCTGGAATGTGATTGGGATTTTGTCATCAGCCCAAAGGAGGACTGTTTTCTCCCTCGCATTGGCTATAGCTGGCAGGTCTGTAGCAAGACAATAAAAGACATCAAAATTGGACTGTCATTCAGATATAATTTCAATATTTGGGACAGCATTCTGCTCTGAATTATTTATAATAAAAATTGTTTTATTACTAAGGCATTTCTATCTGTTGTGAATTTCTTCAGAGTATTTTAACAAAGATTCTGGAGGAGCACAAATACCAGATTCATACCATGGGATCAGAGGTTGCTAACGAAAAAATTTTAAATGCTTCAAAATGTCTTAGACATTCCCAAATTTATTGGCAGTAGTTTAAATGAGAATAATAGCTAACAGTAGAAAACTATGCCTGGAGCTTGCCTGTCCAAATTTATTAGATTTGAGAGACTCAAACCTGCTTTTTGTTGAAGACTTCTAAAGTGTTGAGAAGTAAAAGAATATGAGTCTGTACTTTGTATGTGAAGAATAATTGCCACTTCTGTGGTTAGGAAAAAATATCTGAATCTCATTTAAATGAAATGAGATTAAATCATTTAAATTTATTTAAAGAGATCCAGTCAAAATATCTTCTTTGTTAAATCAAATGTTTGATAATAAATTAAATTGTTGAATCCAATTAAGAGTGTGTTTTGGAATCTGACAGCTACGAATTGAAAATAAAAATAGATCGATTAGGTCACCAATGTAAATTTGTTCCCTTCAGTCTATTTTATTTTAATTTTGTTTTGTTTTATTTTTATTGTGTTATGTTAGTCACCATAAAATACATCATTAGTTTTTGATGCAATGTTCCAAGATTCATTGTTTATGTACAACACCCAGTGCTCCACACAATATGTGCCCTCCTTAATACCCACTACCAGGCTCACCCATCTGCCCATCCCCCTCCCCTCTAAAACCCTCAGTTTGTTTCTACAAGTCCACAGTCTCTCACGGTTCATCTCCCCCTCCAATTTCCCCCAATTCACTTTTCCTTTCCTTCTCCTAATGTCCTCCATGTTATTCCTTATGTTCCACAAGTAAGTGAAACCATATGATAATTGACTTTCTCTGCTTGACTTATTTCACTCAGCATAATCTCCTCTAGTCCCATCCATCTTGATGCAAAAGTTGGGTATTCATCCTTTCTGATGGCTGAGTAATATTCCATTGTATATGTGGACCACATCTTCTTTATCCATTTGTCTGCTGAAGGGGATCTCAGCTCTTTCCACAGTTAAGCTATTGTGGACATTGCTGCTATGAATATTGGGGTACATATGGCCCTTCTTTTCACTACATCTGTACCTTCAGTCTTCTAACTAAAGCAGTGCCATGAGCTGTAAGTCTCAGAATCTGCATTATTCAGCCTTGATTTTGAAATTGCTTTACAATAGATTTAAATTCAATGAATTTGAGAGTAGCTTCTTTTAATTATATAAAAACTAATGTCTTTTCCATTTTCACAAAATGTCCTTGGTTTCCCAGCTATACAAAAATAATAAGGTGGCAAACTCTCAAACACAAAAATGCCAGATTTCACTTTATATTTGAATGGTATATCAGTGCAGAAGCTAACTATGCCCCTTAGACAGCCTGAGTAAGCTATTGTGAATGTTCAAAAGTCACAGACATTATTTGGAGTTTCTGATGACTTCCCAAAAATATCAACTACTTCAGCTTCCCAATCTTAACATTTTAGTTGCATGTACACTTAAACTCTTAGATAGGGATGGGAATCAAAGGACAACTGATCACTCTGAACCTATAATATAAGTTTCGCTATGGAGCCAAGCAAGAAAAGACCATTAAATTAATGACTCTGGATGTTTTATTAAAATGAGCAAAAGTCTCCATAGCCTCTCCTACAAGCTCCCACTAAACAATATTACATGAAATGAGTAATGGGATCAACTTTTTTATTCTCTGATTTTTCAATGACCCTTCCTATAAGTTTTACAGAAAAACGTAATCTTAATTAAAATGGGTAGGATAGAAAATTACTTAGAGGGAGGAAAGAAAAGATGGCAGAGGAGTAGGGGACCCTATTTCAACCAGTCCCCTGAATTGAGCTGGATACTTACCAGACCATTCTGAACACCCACAAATCAGCCTGAGATGTAAGAAGATATATTTGGATCTCTACAAACAAAATATCTCCAACAGTTGGTCTGGAGGTATGAAGCAGGGAGCCATGATTCTGCAGGCAGGTATCAGAAGATAAATGGAAGGGGGGAGGGAGATTCTGTGATCTTGCGCTGGGAAAGCAAAAGTCTCCCATGCTGGGGACCAGGCCCAGACTTGCAGACCAGTAGCAGCAGGGACAGGACTTTAGGGCAGCTCCCTAGACTGAAACCTGAAGCTATGGGGGTTGCATGCAAACCAGGGGCAGCTTGCGGTTTTAGAAGCACAAAGGGCAGAGATGTGCCCAGCCCTAGGAGCAAGGGCTGGGAGTGCTTCTGTGGGTGCACAACCCAGGACGCTGAAGTTTTTAGCAGCACAGTCAGAAATGGAGACACTGTGGCCTGGAGAGCTTAGTGAAGAGCGGAGGGTGATCTCTCTGTTCTGAGATAGAGGTTTGGATACAGTCACTTCTGCTTTGACTCTTGGAAGAGACGCGGAAAGCCGTGAGAGAACAAAAGCCCCCAAAAAACTGGTTTTCACTGAGCCCATCCCCCCACTACAGGGGGCAGGGCAATTCTGCCCAAACAGAGTTACCTAAGTAACACTGCAGCCGGCCCCTTCCCTAGAAGACAGGCTGGAAGAACAAGAGGCTGACAACCCTAAGGTCCTATAAGACAGGTGCATCTTGCTTGGGTTGTGGTCAATAATTTGGACTCTTTACATTCCTTCAACCTCCCCTCAACAGAATGGCTAAGAGGAGGAACCCCCAACAAGTGAAAGAATCAGAGAATGTAGCCTCTGCCACAGAACTAATGGAGATGGATAGAACCAAGATGTCAGAAATAGACTTCAGAGTAACAATTATCAAGACAATATAGAGGCTTGAGAAAAATATTAACAACAATATAGAATTTCTAAGGGCAGAAATGAGACCTAATCAGGCCGAACTTAAAAATGCTATGAATGAAATGCAGTCTAAACTGGATACTCTGACAGCCAGGATAAATGAGGCAGAAGAATGAATTAGTGAACTAGAAGATAAGATGATGGAAAAGAAGGAAACCAAGGTGGCATGGGAAAAACAAATTAAAACCCAAGGAATCAAACTGAGAGAGACTAGTCACTCAATGAAACATTCCAATATCAGAATTACTGAGATCCCCACGGGGGTGGAAAGAGAGATCTAGAAGATATATTTGAGCAAGTCTGTAGTTGAGAACTTCCCTAACCTGGGGAAGGAAAGAAGCATTCATGTCCAAGAGGCAGAGAGGACCCCTCCTAAGATCAATTAGAACAGACTGATGCCATGACATATAATAGTACAATTTGTAAATCTTAGATCCAAGGAAACAATCTCAAAAGCAGTGAGGGGAAAGATATTTCTTACATACAAAAGGAGGAACATCAGAATAGCATCAGACGTGTGCAGAGACCCAACAAGCCAGAAAGGGCTGGCAAGATATAGCCAGGGTACTAAATGAGAAGAACATGCAGCCAAGGATACTTTATCCAGCAAAGCTGTCATTCAGAATGGATGGAGAGAAAAGGAGCTGCCAAGACCAGCAGAAACTAAAAGACTATGTGACTACCAAGCCGGCCCTACAAGAAATATTAAGGGGGGTTCTATAAAAGGAAAAAGACTCCAAGAGTGATATAGAAACAAGGACTTCACAGGCAACATGATGACAATAAAATCTTATCTTCCAATAATCACTCTCCATGTGAATGGCCTATATGCTCCCATAAAGCAGCACAGGATTGCAGATTCGATAAAAAGACAGGACCTGTTCATATGCACTTCACAGGAGATTCATTTTGAACCTAAAGATATATCCAGACTGAAATTGAAGGGATGGAGAACCACCTTTCATGCCAACAGACCACAAAAGAAAGCTGAGGTAGCAATGCTTATATCAGACAAATTAGATTTTAAGCTAAAGACTGTAGTTAGAGATACAGAAGGACACTATATCATTCTTAAAGGGTCTATCCAACAAGAGGATCTAACAATTGTAAATATCTATGCCCTCAACATGGGAGCAGCCAACTACATAAACTAACTGTTAACCAAAATAGACATACTGATAATAATGCATTAATAGTAGGAGACCTCACCACTCCACTCTCAGCAATAGATCTTCTAAGCACAAAATCAACAAAGAAACAAGAGCTTTGAATGATACACTGGACCAGATGGACCTCATAGATATATACAGAACATTCCATCCTAAAACAACAGAATACTCATTCTTCTCAAGCGCACATGGAACGTTCTCCAGAATAGACCACATACTAGGTCACAAATCAGGTCTCGACTGATACCAAAAGGCTGAGATTATTCCCTGCACATACTCAGACCGTAATGCTTTGAGACTGGAACTCAATCACAAGAAAATATTTGGAAGAAATTCAACACTTAGAAGCTAAAGATTATCCTGCTCAAGAAAGTTTGGGTCAACCAGGAAATGAAAGAAGAACTTGAACAATTCATGGAAACCAATGAGAATGAAAACACAATGCAAAACCTATGGGGTATGGCAAAGGCGGTCCTAAGAAGGAAATACATAGCCACCCAAGCCTCACTCAAAAAAATACAAAAACCCTGAATACACAAATTAATTTTACACCTTAAAAAACTGGAGAGGGGCACCTGGGTGGCTCAGTCAGTTGAGTGGCTGCCTTCAGCTCAGGTCATGATCCCAGGGTCCTGGGATCGAGTCCTGCATCAGGCTTCCTGCTTGGCAGAGAGCCTGCTTTTCCCTCTCCCTCTGCCTGCTGCTCTGCCTACTTGTGCTCTCTCTCTGTCAAATAATAAAATCTTAAAAAAAAAAAAAAGAACTGGAGAAAGAACAAGAAATAAAGCCTAAGCCATGCATAAGAAGAGAAATAATTAAGATTAGAGCAGAGATCAATGAATTAGAAACCAGAAATACAGTAGAACACATCAACAAAACTAGAAGCTGGGTCTTTGAAATAAATGATAAGATTGAGCAACCAGTGGCCAGACTTTTCCAAAAGAAAAGAGAAAGGACCCAAATTAATAAAATTATGAATGACATGGGAGAGATCATGACTAACACCAAGGACACAGAAACAATTATTAGAAATTATCATCAACAACTATAAGCCAATAAATTAAGCAACCTGGGGTGCCTGGGTGGCTCAGTGGGTTAAAGCCTCCGCCTTCAGCTCAGGTCATGATCTCAGGGTCCTGGGATCGAGGCCTGCATCGGGCTCCCTGCTCGTCAGGGAGCCTGCTTCCTCCTCTCTCTCTCTGCCTGCCTCTCTGCCTACTTGTGATCCCTGTCTGTTAAATAAATAAAATCTTTAAAACTAATTAATTAATTAATTAATTAAGCAACCTGGAAGAAATGGATGCCTTCCTGGAAACCTATAAACTACCAAGACTAAAAGAGGAAGAAACAACCTAAATAGACTAATAACCAGTAACAAGATGTGATCAAAAACATCCCAAAAAAGAATCTAGGACCTGATGGGAGTCCCTGGGGAATTCTACCAAACATTCAAAGAAGAAATAATACCTATTCTTCTGAAGCTGTTTCCAAAAATAGAAACAGAAGGAAAACTTCCAGACTCTTTCTATGAAACCAGAATTACTTTGATTCCCAAACCAGGCAAAGATCCCATCAAAAAGGAGAATTTCAGACCAATATCCCTGATGGATATAGATGCCAAAATTCTCAAGATCCTAGCTAATAGGATCCAAAAGTACATTAAAAGGATTATTCATCACAACCAGGTGGGATTTATCCCTGGGATGCAAGGGGGGTTCAACATTCGCAAATCAATCAGTGTGACAGAACACATTAATAAAAGAAGAGACAAGAACCACATGGTCCTCTCAGTCGATGCAGAAAAAGCATTTGACAAAACACAGCGTCCTTTCCTGATTAAAACTCTTCAGAGTGTAGGGAACATTCCTCAATTTCATAAAAACCATCTATGAAAAGCCCACAGCAATTATCATTCTCAATGGGAAAAAGATGAGAGCTATCCCCTTAAGATCAGGAACACGACAAGGATGCCCACTCTAGCCATTATTGTTCAAGATAGTACTAGAAGTCCTAGCAACAGCAATCAGACAACAAAAAGAAATAAAAGGTATTCAAATTGGCAAAAAAAAAGAAGTCAAACTCTCTCTTTTCACAGATGACATGGTACTTTTTGTGGAAAGCCCAAAAGACTTCACCCCCAAATTACTAGAACTCATACACCAATTCAGTAATGTGGCAGGATACAAAATCGATGCACAGAAATCAGTTGCTTTCCTATACACTAACAATGTGACTCTAGAAAGATAAATTAGGGAATCAATTTCATTTACAATAGCACCAAAAACCATAAGATACCTTGGAATAAACCTAACCAAAGAAGTAAATGATCTGTACTCTAGAAACTACAGAACACTTATGAAAGAAATCGAAGAAGACACAAAACGATGGAAAAACATTGCATGCTCATGGATTGGAAGAATAAACATTGTCAATATGTCTATGCTGCCCAGAGCAATCTGTACTTTCAACATCATCCAGATCAAGATACCATTGACATTTTTCAAAGCGCTGGAACAAACAATTCTAAAATTTGTATGGACCCCGAATCACCACAGAAATGAGGAAAAAGAAAAACAAAGCTGGGGGCATCACGTTGTCTGATTTCAAACAATATTACAAAGCTCTGATCACCAAGACAGCATGGTACTGGCACAAAAACAGACACATACATCAAAGGAACAGAACAGAGAGCCCAGATATGGACCTTCAACTCTATGGTCAACTATTCTATGACAAGGCAGGAAAACAATATCCAATGGAAAAAAAGACAGTCTCTTCAATAAATGGTGCTGGGAAAATTAGACAGCTATATACAGAAGAATGAAACTTGACCATTCTCTTACACCACACACAAAGATAAATTCAAAATGGATGAAAGACCTAAATGTGAGACAGGAATCCATCAACATCCTTGAGGAGAACATAAGCAGTAACCTCTTCAACATCAGCCACAGCAACTTCTTTTAAGACACATCTCCAAAGACAAGAGAAACAAAAGTGAAAATGAACTTTTGAACTTCATCAAGATAAAAAACCTTCTGCACAGCAAAGGAAACAACCAACAAAACAAAGAAGCAACCCATGGAATGGGAGAAGATATTTGCAAATGACACTACAGATAAAGGGCTGATATCCAAGATCTCTTAAGAACTTCTCATACTCAACACCCAAAAAACAAATAATCAAGTCAAAAAATGGGCAGAAGACAGGAACAGACACTTCTCCAAAGAAGACATACAAATAGCTAACAGACACGTGAAAAAATGTTCAACATCATTAGCCATCAGGGAAATTCAAATCAAAACCACACTGAGATACCACCTTACACCAGTTAGAATGGCAAAAAATTGCAAGGCAATAAACAACAAATGTTGGAGAGGTTGTGGAGAAAGGGGAACCCTCTTACACTGTTGGTGGGAATGGAAGTTGGTACAGTCACTTTGGAAAACCACGTGGAAGTTCCTCAAAAAGTTAAAAATACACCTACCTTATGACCCAGCAATTGCAATATTTACCCCCAAAGATACAGATTTAGTGAAAAGAAGGGCCACATGGGCGCCTGGGTGGCTCAGTGGGTTAAAGCCTCTGCTTTCGGCTCAGGTCATGATCTCAGGGTCCTGGGATCGAGGCCCGCATCGGGCTCCCTGCTCAGTGGGGAGCCTGCTTCCCCCTCTCTCTGTCTGCCTGCCTCTGCCTCCTTGTGATCTCTCTCCCTCTGTGAAATAAATAAATAAAATCTTTAAAAAAAAAAAAAAAGAAGGGCCACATGCACCCCAATGTTCATAGCAGCAATGTCCACAATAGTCAAATTGTGGAAAGAGCAGAGATGTCCATCGACAGATGAATGGATAAAGAAGATGTGGTCCATATATACAATGGAATACTACTCAGCCATCAGAAAGGATGAATACCCAACTTTTGCATCAACATGGATGAAACTGGAGGAGATTATGTGAAGTGAAATAAGTCAAGCAGAGAAAGACATTTATCATATGGTTTCACTTATTTTGTGGAACACAAGGAATAATATGGAGGACATTAGGAGAAGGAAAAATGAAGGGAAGTGAGTCAGAGGGGGAGATGAACCATAAGAGATATGGACTCCAGGAAACAAACTGGGGGTTTTAGAGGGGAGGGGAGGGAGGGAGAGGGGCTAGCCTGGTGATGGGTATTAAGGAGGGCATGTATTGCATGGAGCACTGGGTGTTACATGCAAACAATGAATCATGGAACACTACATCGAAAAGTAATGATGTACTGTATGGTGACTAACATAACATAATAAAAAAATTTAATAAAAAAAATAAAATAGGATAAATAAAATAGGTAGATAACTATTTAATGTTCTTACAATTATTGTATTAACTAAAGACTGAGTTGCTTATGTAATCATCAGAAAACCATGCTTTTGGGAAATAGTACATAACTGGATACCTATGACATAAAAAGGGATGAATGTGATACAACAAAGAGTGAATAAAGGCAGTATACTAATAACTGGGATAGTCCACCCCATTGACTATTCAGCTTCCATATGCATCCATAAACACATGTTGAAACTCCTGAGTATCAGCAAAAACAAATCTTTACTTCCACCAAATAAGATACAATTATCTATCTCAAAATCCTCATCCTTTCCCCAAAATGAGACAACTCAGATTTCCAACAATCATTACATCTATCCATAGCTTGGTGCAGGTGGAGGTTCTTATTTAGTTTTACAAAAAATGCCAGAGCTTTTTCCAAATTGATCATACAATTCTATACTCCTTCCAACATTGTATGAGTTCTAGCTATTCTGTATCCTCACCAATATTTGGTGTTGTCCTTCTGTGTATTATCATTTAAATATAAATATGTGTCGATTTTAACAGCTTCAGAATAAGGACCAATTAAACAAATGTAGTTGTGGGCTTCATTTTCATTCCTTTCACAACTCAGTCTTCTTTAAATAACTTCCTGCATTTTACCCATTTACCACATGGAGAAACGGTAGCCCAGAAATATATGTAGAGTAGAAGTCAGTGGGATTTATTGCAAAAGCTAGGAAGCCATAGTCCCCTTGGCATTCACACCCTACAGCCTAATAGCTGGAAGATTCTGTATATAAAATTCCTTTGTAATAAAGTCTATAACATTAATTTTTCATAATTTTATGTCTTCTTTCAGGTGTTAATGGCTTTTAGGGATATACAAAAGGAGGTGAGATTCAATTTCAATCCTCTAAATTCCCTGGCCATATCACTTTCCCTTGCTTCCATTCTTACTATACTCCACTGTGACGTTGACCCTGATCAAGGTTTTAGTTTCACTCCTTTATCTAGTGACTTCTCCCTTTATAGAGTAGCACTGACTTGTCAGTTCAGGAAGCTAAGGAAAGAAGAGGCTTAACAACCCCCTTGTGGAAATATGATAACAGAGAAAATTGTATCTACCAGATTCCTCTCAGCAAGAATACTCTGTGTAGTTATACAAAACAATGATAAGTGACTGAGTTAGGAGGAGTCCCCAGCTGACATGGTAAATTTCCTTAGTGGGCAATTATGTCTACTAACTGTAGGCAAGTGCAAATTAGAGGCCAGAGTAAATGTCTTTGCTAAATAAAAACATTCCTCTTCCTCTGCTCTTCCTCTATGCAGATTTCAGCCTTTTTTCTATACACTGGTCAATATTTTAAAAATATAGTCAAACATGCACTATATTATTGGCCTGTCCCAGACACTGGGTTATTATATTAGCTTGCTCAAGGTGTTGATATATCTGGGTCCTGCCAAGCTTGCTCTCCCACCCTTTTTTTCTGTCTGGTACAGTGGAGAACCACAGGCACTCTCTACACAATTTCTTATCAGTGACTATTTATATAAGTAAACACATAGCTCAGAACAAGTACAAATATTATAAAACCAAGGTACACGGGAAACTTTTAGACAGATGTCTTAACTTTTGTTTTTCTGACTAAAGATACAGTTTCACTAAAATTATCGTCTAAGTATAATATAAACCTCCCATGATCTTAGAAATAGTTCTCTCTTCCTAGTTGACAAGAGGTGATGTATAAATTAATTGAGAAGGCACTGAAAATAAACTTCCTCTAATTCACTATCTGAACCTCTCTTGGCCTTAGAACTGAAAATATTCTATAGTCCCAAGAAGCTATGTCTTTGTATTCTGTTGCTATGTCTGGGATTTTAAGGAAAATTATAACAGTTTTTGCCTCCATCTGGTTTCAAATAAAAGGGGGTACTGGGTAGAGATCAGAAACTTGGTATTTTTACCCAAGTTTTGCCTTAGGGTTGGAGTGCCTCCACCCTACTTAGAATTTTAGTCCCCTGAGGCCTGCATCTCCTCCAGATAGCACTTCAGCTAGTAAGAGGAAGAAGCCTGTCTATAAGTGGGACGTGTGTGTGTTGATTTCCACCTTCTCAGGGCCTATATATGAAGTTAAAAGTCCCATCTGATGTCCTCCATGCTGAAGCTCTCTTCTTGTGCTTCTTCATGGAGTCCACCAGAGAAATCCCTGCCCTCAAAGATCCTCCAGGCTGGTATAGACAAAACAAACACCCTAGTCACAAACTTAGTAAGAACAATTTTTATACTTAAATACTGAGAGAATAATGTTAAGCAAAAGATATCAGGAAGAGATAGAATGTACTTTCTTTTTGATTAGACAAAGATTAGGACCCATGCCTAGAGCACTGTTATGTAGAGAGATGATCGACCAGACCCCTGTTCACTCAGGGGAGAGGCCGCAAAGTGTATATCATCAGCAGCTGTTTACTCTAGGATGGGTAAGAAGAATTTTTTGAAGGTCTTTCATAGATATTTAAAGGTTCTCAACAGAGAATGACTGGAGGTGCAGAGAGGTAAAAGGGGCCAGAAAAAGGTGAGCAGAAAGGCCAGAAAAAATAAGAGAGGCCACTAAATGAGCAATCGTGACCATAACTAATGAATTTTATGTCTCCTACCCCTAAAGAGGCCACACCTCCTCTTATTTATTTATTTATTTATTTATTATTCAACAAACATTTTTTGAGCAGCTGCTGTATGCAGGGTATTATGGTAAGTGGTTTGGTATGAGGAACACAAAAACAATACAAATTCTGCTTTCAGGAAACTTAGAATTTAATTCTATTCTCTAAAACCCCATAATTTCCCATGTAGACATCACTACATTTGACCAAGTGTACAGCTGTTATACCGAATATTCAGAGGAGACTGGCCTCTAAGTCTCTGACTCTCTCTGAATTCTCATTATTTTTCAGCTGCAGGAAGATGCTCGGACTCGAGGTAAAAGAACAGTATTCCAAGGTTTGGGTAAGCCAAGAGTGGTGGGAGGAAATAAGGAGGAGTTTAACCCAAAGTCTTATCTTCCATTTGGCTAAGAGCTGGAGCTGAGGTGCTCTTTCCTTCCCCTCCCCCCACCTTCAGCCAAGTGAAACACTGGCTTTCCTTGAACTCCCATGAGCACTGCTAGTCTCTCCTCTATCCAATCCAATTCGCTGGACAGGTTCCTCCCCTGGGATGCCTGCAGAGGGCCTGAGGATACTCTCAGCCCTCAGTAAGACATGGCTCTTTTCAGTAGAGGAGAGACAGCAAGCATAGCGGTGAGCAGCTTCCCAGTTCTCCTTTATGTGCTTAGCGGGGCTGGTATAGGGACTAAACAGTGGGGAGGTCAGAACAGAATGCTTATTCAGAGTGCTCAAGTTAGAGTTCTCAAATGACCAGATGCAAATTCCAGTGTTTAAGGAAAATATTCAAAACACCCAGAAGCCTAGAATTACAGCATAAAAGCCATATCTGGAGTGCCTTCCTTCACCCATCCAAGAAGGAATTTATAAAACAGGGCTTTTCAAACTTCATTATTTTGTGCAAGTATACAAATCACCTGTGTATCTTGTTAAAAGGCAGGTTCTGATTCAGTAGGTCTAGCATGGACCTGAGATTCTATATTTGTAACAGGTTATAATGTGGTTCCAGAACTGCTGATTCATTCACCAGTATCGAGAATATTAATAAATAAGCCAAGTGGGTGGAGGAATTAAAAGGAGGAGGAAATCAGAAGAAGAATCTGACTAGTCTAGAGGTCTTTCTGGGAATTAAATCTACCCTATGCTTTTCTAGCCTCTCCCCAAAAGACAGCTAATAAGAGGCCAAAAGTTCTTGGATCTTTAGATACAGCCAGTCCAGAGAGAACCTCCTCCACTCCCCAATCTTTCTCCAAGCCTGTTTAATCACCTCCATTCCAGAATGTAAGGAATTATGATCAGACAGCATGCAACATGAGATACAGAGGATATTTTCTTGGCTGCTGATCCCTAAGGGTCAACAGGCCAAAAGAGCCAAACTTACCTCAGCTTAAAGGATACTCTCCTTTATCTAAGGATGGTTGACTTTCAAAGAGGTCACTTCAGGGCTTTGAGAATAACCACCTGATGACCTAGAATGTAAAAATGTTGACTTATGATCCTAATGGTTACTGCTACTAGTTTTCTGCTTCCTAAAAGGTGGCGGGAGCAGAGGGGTGGGGGGAGAGTTCAGAATAGGATGAGAATTCAAGCCTCATTGTGTCCATTTTCCAAACAAAAAAGGAGACAAGAAGTGAGATATCCAAGGACCTAGGCCCCAGTGGCAGTGCCCTGGGACTGAAATATTTTGCTAACTCCTAATGTCCAGCCATGATTAAACAGAGATCTGATGACCATAATTCGCTATTCTTTGGCAAGTGACCAGATGTCTGGTGCCACATTCTGCAACTGCCTCTCTGACAGGCCTGTAGATTTTCAGTTTAGTTTAAGTTCTAACCTCTCCTTCTTTGACAATAGTCAAATTAAGGATGTAAGCAGGGCTCAGGGCTCTCAGGGAAATGTTTCTAGACCCCTTTAGCAGAATGACTCCTTCATGTGTCCACCTCAGGGATGAGCAACTGCTCCATGACACCCAGGTCATCTACATCCTGGACTGGGTAAGTAGCTCTCTTATGATAATCCCCAAAGGAGAGGGCAACCACCAAGATATGGATATATGGCTAGGAATATAGCTGGCTCTGAGTCTTGAGCTTTCAGAAGCCTATACTTCCAACATACAACTCTCCTAAAGGGGCAAGAGGTGCTCCCCAACTTTCAAATAATGGTGAACTACATAACCAGGGCTTCTTCGTCCGTCCTCAGCCCCATTAGAAATACCTGTAATCTCAGAATCAGTCCTGGACCTCCCCATATTAGATATGGGGAGATTCTCATCATTCAGTTGAGAGAATAAGGGAACACAGAAAGAATGTCAGATAAGAAAAGAAAGCCATAAAAAAGGAATAAAAAATTAGTCATAAGAAGGACTTAGAATAAAATTAGTAAAAATTTGAAAGTGCAATGCCCCAACACTGGGAGATGTCAATTTCTTTTCCAAAAGAAAAAGATTAGGATTTGTTGGCTGGGAAGATGGCAGAGTAGAACCCTAAGCTCACCTCATCCCATGAACTCAACTAGATAACACTCATAATAGCATAAATAACCCAGAAAATGATCTGAAGACTGGCAGAACAAACTCCACAGCTAAAGGTAGAAAAGAGGCCACATCAAAGAAGGTACGAAGGGTTAAGACACAGTTTGGGGATGACACAGACCATAACTGTCGAGGTGGGGAGGGAGCTGATGGTGCAGAGAAGGGCAAAAAAACACCAGGGAGCCAGGAATGGGGAGGATGTATCCCCATAACATTTGCCTTTGAAAGTAAAAGGGGCTGAATTTCTTGAGTTCTCAAAACCATCAGGCCTTAAAGCCTGAAATTTAAAAAATCTGCTAACTAGGCTCTGGGAGAGCCCAGAGGATGTTAGGAAGCCAAGTTCTTAAAGAGACAGCATGACAAACAGGTTGTACAGATACAGTGTAGAACCATCAGTGGTTCTACCAGGGCATTAAGGGAGGGAGAGCAATTTGTTCATCTCAGAGTATGGCCCACAGAGACAGAGATCACATGGAGACCCCCTAAAAACAAAGGAGCTGTGAGGCTCCATTTCCCTCCCCCATTCCCCCTGCAGAACCACCTGTGGGAACCAGCATTGGCGCCAATACTGGTTACCTAACTTGCTTACACCAAATCCCCATAACCCCAAGCTTCAGCAGATCCACACTTCCCAGTCATACTACCATTAGTCCCATCACTCCAGGACCCCTTCCCCAGAAGGCCAGTGCAACACATCTCCCAACCTGTGCATTTTGAGAGAACTTAGTTCTATTGGCAAGGCAGGTCTCATTTTACAAGCAGATCACCAGACATGTTAAAACACCCCCTCCCCCCGACTCTGCTGAGAACCAAACACTGCCCACAATAGGCAAAGAGAGCCTCTGCATACAACTGGACTGAAGGAAAAAGAGGACAAGACTCAACAGCAGGGCATATGCAACACACTTAGGAGACATCCCCTGAAATTCCAAGCCCTGGGAAAATGGGACACTGCATTGCAGGGTACTTCAGGTCTTCTTCTTTGTAGAGCAATTATCATTAAGAGCAAGAGAAATAGCTGACTTTCCGAACATAGAAACAGACACAAGGAGTTAGACAAAAGGAGACTAAGAAATAAGTCCCAAATTAAAGAACTGGACCAAACCACAACAAGAGACCTAAGGGAAACAGATATAAGTTATATGCCTGATAAAAAATATAGGGTAATGATCATAAAGATACTCAAAGGATTTGAGAAAAGAGTGCAGGACATCAGTGAGACCCTCAGCAAAGATTAAAAAAAAAAGAACCAATCAGAGATCAAGAAGATAATAAATGAAATTTAAAATACACTTGACAGAATAAATAGCAGCCTAGATGGAGCAGAGGAACAAATTCATGACCTGGAAGACAGAATAATGAAAATTAACCTAACAAAGCAAAGGAGAGGAAAGAAAATTGTGCGAACTGAGAATAGTCTTAGAGAACTCAGTAACTCCATCAAGCATAATAACACTCAGATTATACGGATCTCAGTAGAGGAAGGGAGAAAAAAAGGTAGAAAAAAATCTTTTAACAAATAGCAGCTGAAAACTTCCCTAACCTGGGGAAAGAAAGAGATATCCAGATCCAAGAAGCACAGAGATTCCCCAAAATATTCAATCCAAAGAGATCCACACCAAGACAAATGGTAATTAAAATGGCAAATAGTAGGTATAAAGAAAAAAAATATTTTAAAGCGGCAAGACAATAGAAAACAGTTACATACAAAGGAAATCCCATAAGGCTATAAGCAGATTTTCCAGCAGAAACCTTGCAAGCCAGAAGGGAGTGATATGATATATTCAAAGTGCTGAAGGAAAAAGTCTACAGCCAAGAATACTCTATCCAGCAAGGCTATCATTCAGAATAGAAGGAGAGATAAAGAGTTTCTCAAACAAAAACTAAAAGAGTTCGTGACCTCTAAACCAGCCCTACAAGAAATGTTAAGGGGACTCTTTGAGTGGAAAGATGGTAAATGAGAGAATGGAAAGTAAAAAACACAAAAGTAGTGAAATAAGTATTTCTGTAAAAATCAGTCAAGGGATGCATAAAATAAAAGGATGTAAAAATATACCTAAGACATGGTGGGGGAGGGGAGTAAAGAATGGGTTCAAACCTTTTTTAAAAATATTTATTTATTTATTTGTTTGTTTATTTATTTATTTATTTGAGAGAGAGAGTGAGAAAGCACAAGCAGGGGAGAGGCAGATGGAGAGGGAGAAGCAGGCTCTCCACTGAGCAGGGAGCCCCACGTGAGGCTCAATCCCAGGACCCTGGGAAAATGGGTTCAAAGTTAAGCAACCATCAACTTAATACAGACTTCTATATGCAAAAGATGTTATATACAAACCTAATGGTAACCACAAATCAAAAAACCAGTAATATATATGCAAAGAATAGAGAAAGAAATCCAAGTATATCACTACAGAAAGCCAAAAAACCATGAAAGAAAACAAGAGAAGGATCAGAGTAAATCTACTGAGACAACCAAAAAAACAAGTAACAAAATGGCAAAAATACATATCTATCAATAATTACTTTGAATGTAAATGGACATAACGCTCCAATCAAAAGATATACGGTGACAGAGTAGATAAAAAAACAAGACCATCTATATGCTGCCTACGAGGACTCATTTCAGAGTAAAAGACACCTGCAGATTGAAAGTAAGGAGATGGAAAAATAGTTATCATGCAAATGGAAGTGAAAAGAAAGCCTAGGTAGCAATACTTATGTCAGAGAAACTAGACTTTAAAACAAATACTATATTCCCACCAACAATGTAAGAGGGTGCCCCTTTCTCCACATCCTCCCTAACACTTGTTTTTTCCTGTCTTGGTAATTTTTGCCATTCTAACTGATGTAAGGTGGTATCTCTGTGTGGTTTTGATTTGTATTTCCCTGATAGCTAATGATGTTGAACATTTTTTCATGTGTCTGTTAGCCATTTGTATGTCTTCCTTGGAGAAGTGTCTGTTCATGTCTTCTGCCCATTTCTTGACTAGATTTTTTATTTTTGGGGTGTTTGAGAAGTTCTTCAGAGATCTTGGATACCAGCCCTTTATCTGTAGTGTCATTTGTGAATATCTTCTCCCATTCCATGGGCTACCTCTTTGTTTTGTTGGTTGTTTCCTTTGCTGTGCAGAAGCTTTTTATCTTGATGAAGTCCCAAAAGATCATTTTTGCTTTTGTTTCCCTTGTCTTTAGAGACAGGTCTTGAAAGAAGTTGCTATGGTCTATGTTGAGGGTCACTGCCTATGTTCTCCTCTAGGATTTTGATGGATTCCTATCTCACATTTAGGTCTTTCATCCATTTTGAGTTTATCTTTTTGTATGGTATAAGAGAATGATCTACTTTCATTCTTCTGCATGTGTCCAGTTTTCCCAGCACCATTTATTGAAGAGACTGTCTTTTTTCCACTGGATATTCTTTCCTGCTTTGTCGAAGATTAGTTGACTATAGAGTTGTAGGTCCAGTTCTGGGTTCTCTATTGTGTTCCATTGATCTGTGTGTCTCTTCTGTACCAGTACCATACCATTTTGATGACTACAGCTTTGTAATATAGCTTGAAGTCAGGCACTGTGATGGTGTCTGTTTGAAGATTCTCTCTCCTCTCTCCCTCTGCCCTTCCCCCTGCTTTCTCTCTCTCTCTCTCTCTCTCTCTCTCTCTCTCTCTCTCTCTCTCACTCACTCACACACACACACACACTCTCCCAAATAAATAAATCTTTAAAAAATAAAATAACAGTGCTTAAATATCATTGAGATGAAGGTAGAGCATCCAGAGAAAGGTTATCAAGAGCCAAACAAGGGGTGCCTGGGTGGCTCAGTCATTAAGCTTCTGCCTTTGGCTCGGGTCATGATCCCAGGGTCCTGGGATCAAGCCCCGAATCAGGCTCCCTACTGAGAAGGAAGCCTGCTTTTCCCTCTCCCTCTCCCTCTGCTTGTGTTCCCTCTCTACTGTCTCTCTCTCTCTCTCCCTTTCTCTGTCAAATAAATAAACTATGAATCTTGGATCACTGAAAAAATAAAGTTAAAAAAATACCTTTAAAAAAATAGAGAGAGAGCGAAGTGATAGAGAAATATTTGAGACAAACCACACTAAGACATTTTGGAAAGTAAAAGCTTTACCCTCAAAGTTAGGCCATCATTCTAGAAATGCCACTTTTTCTTAGTCATAAAGAATATAGACATCTCACTTCTGATCATGTAAGATTGGCTTGTATCTGATCAACATTTCTTTTGAGAACTATAAGAAGATAAATGCAAAAAACATCTGTTTCAAAGTACTGGAATGTCTAAAAAGGGTGTCAAGAGTCAGAGACCAAGACCTCAGAGGGAAGAGAAGTGCACTGAAATGAGCTTGATATTTATATTACTCTATGTTATCCTCAAGGCCTTTGTCTATTTCCAAGTGGTACATGGCCAAGAGACTAAGAAGCCTAGCAGAAACTGATAGCTAAGAGGCTGAGAACTTTAACTTAATTTCTGGTGGTTCATAGGTATATAGACACAAAACTTGAAATTCAGGGCTACCAAGGCAGCCAGGACGTGTTGGGCCAAGATCCCCAGAAGAAGCAAAATGCTTTTAAGGTAAGACTAACATTCTATATCAATTCTTCCCATAAGATATTTGCCATTTCCTAAGTAGCACTGACAAGAATATAAGAAGATGAGCAAAAAGTCGTGCCTATGAGGCTGAAAAGCCAAGCAGATCTATAGTTCAAAGTTGGAGCTCAGGGTCTATCAAGAAAAGGTGACTGGTGATGACTTCTCTAGTTAGAGCTATGGAATGTCATGGAAGCATTACACTCTAGAAGTAATACTGAGCAAGAAATAGACCATCACAATGATAGAAACACAATTTTGAAACAACTCAATCCTAGCAAAAATGAATTATTGGGACTTCATCAAGATAAAAAGCTTTTGCATAGCACAGGAAACAGTCAACAAAACCAAAAGACAACCAAAAGAATGGAAAAGATATTTGCAAATGTCTTATCAGATAGAGGGCTAGTAACCAAGGTCTATAAAGAACTTATTAAACTCGACATCCCCAAAACAAAAAATCTAGTTGAGAAATGGGTAGAAGACATGAATAGACATTTCTCCAACAAAAACATATATGAAAAAATGCTCCACATCATTTGGCATCAGAGAAATACAAATCAAAACCACAATGAGATACCACCTCACACCAGTTAGATTGGCTAAAATTAACAACTCAGGAAACAACAGATGTTGGCAAGGATGTGAAGAAAGGGGAGCCCTCTTACACTGTTGGTGGGAATGCAAAGTGGTGCAGATACTCTGGAAAACAGTATGGAGGCTTCTCAAAAAGTTAAAAATAGAACTACTCTATGACCCAGTTATACAGTACTAGGTATTTATCCAAAGGATACAAACATAGTGATTCAAAGGTGCACATGCACCCCAATGTCCACAACAGCCAATACAGAAAGAGCCCAGGTGTCCATCAACAGATGAATGGATAAAGAAGATGTGGTATACATATATACAATGGAATATTACTCAGCACCAAAAAGAATGAAATTTTACCATTTGCAACCACTTGGATGGAACTAGAAGGTATTACGCTAAGAGAAATAAGTCAATCAGAGAAAGACAAATACCATATGATTTCACTCATGTGGAATTTAAGAAACAGATGAACATAGAAGAAGGGAAGGAAAAATAAAATAGGATGAAAACAGAGAGGGAGGCAAACCATAAGAAACTCATAACTATAGGGAACAAACTTTCTGGAGGGAAGGTGGGTGGGGAATTAGGTAACTGGGTGATGGACATTAAAGAGGGTACTTAATATAATAAGCACTGGGTGTTGAATGCAACTGATGAATCACTAAATCCTACCTCTGAAAATAATAATACACTATGTTAACTAAATTGAATTTAAATAAGAAATTTTTTAAAAAAGAAAAATTCAAAAAGCAGAAAGGGGACATTATGATGACGCAGATGTAGTAATTATAGGGAGTAGTTACCATCCTTAGGGCTGGGGATACAAGGAGATGAATTTGGATGGCCAGCCACTAGAAGCCTGCAGGAGATTCTCTGAGAGCTGGGATTCAGATCCCTGAGGGAGGCACAGTGCCCATCTGTGTTGCTATCTCAGGAGTTCAGAGAAGGGACCCTGTGGAGCTGAGAAGGGGAACTTTCTTGCTGCTGCCACGTCTAAGAGGCCATAAGGAGACTAGCTCTGGGAGTGCTGAGAGAAAGTGGAACCCCAGCTATTGCTGGGGCACTAACAGAAAAAGCAAGTAGTCTCCCTTTAGTGCCAGAACCTAAGAGAAGTCGGTTGCCAAATATATTTCGAGAACCTGCGCATCACAAAGCAAAATGGTGGGTTTGAAGATGCAGAGCTGCTTAATAACTATGAAACTCCAGCAGGACAAATACAAAAGAAACCACAGCTCACCACTTCATAGTAAATTACTGAAAACCAAAGACAAGGAGAAAATTAAAAAAAAAAAACAGTCAGATACAAAAGACGAATAACTTTAAGCAGCATGACCTTTAGGCACAGGCAACTGTGGTCCTGCCCTGGACTTGTGCTTTGGGGGTTCGTGTTCGGCTTCCTTCCCACCTGTCACTCTCCACAGGGTGAGGGCCCTGCAGTCCGGCTAATACGTCCACCCGCAGCCAGCACCCCCTGTAACTCGGGCTCCAAACATCGGGGGCCTCGAATTCCCTGCCCGCAGAGCCTCAGGTCCACCTCCAGCCGGCACAGGCCTCTTCCAGCTGGAGTGCCGGGAGCGCGTTGGTGCCGGCTCAATTCCTAAAGCACGCAGACACCCTCATCATTCAGAACGACCCAAGGGGGAGGCAAGAAAGGGCCTTGGGTCAAGGGCCTCCATTTTTTGGCCTGGGAAAGAAGTAGGGACAAGACCGCCTTCAAAAGAACCACCAACCCGTAGACTCAAAACTTTCCAACAGACGTGACGGAAGCCTTAAGGCAATGGGAGGATATTCTGGAAATGATGAAAGAAAATAAATGCGGACGAGAGTTCTCTATCTCCAAATGTACCGCAGAATGAAAAAGAAGGTACCTCGGAAACAGAGAGAGCGCTCCACCTGCGCCCGGCACCTCGCCCCCCGCCCCCCGCCGGAAGGGCAGATGGGAGGTCCGTGCGCAGGCGCGCAGGGCATGCCGGGCCTAACAGGCGGTCCCAGGCGGTACTGCGCTGCGCGGTCGACTCTTCCCAGTCCGGTGGAGGGTGGCGCAAGGGAGAAGACTGTGGAGAAGGCCCAAAGTTTAAAAGGCAGCCCTCCTCAGGGCCTCCAAGAGGGGGCGCCGCCTGGACGAAATGCCACTGCGGCTGGAATGGCGGCGGCAGGCTGGGACGACAGCCCCTTACTTCTTCAAGGTGGCGGAAAGCTTTTTCGACCACGAGGCCAGCGTCCTGGAGGGCAAGCTGGTGGCACATGTCCAGAACAGCGAGAGCGAGGAGCAGAAGCGGAACGAGGTGCGTGGCATCTTGCGTATCCTCAAGCCCTGCAACCACTTGCTGAGCCTGAGCTTCCCCCATCCTGCAGGAAAACAGCGCCAGGGAGGTCATCGGGGTTATGGGGCCTAACACAGCCGGCACTGCACGCTCCTGTTACAGCTAAGATGTGAATGTAAAGTAAGTAAAAGTTTTGGCTTCCTTTGTGACATCTAAATGTGCTGTGGTTGATGTGCCTTGGGGGGGGGGGCTAATACTGTTGTTAATACCAAGAAATACACCAGTAATGAACTGGAAAAGATCACAAGGGGGTTCACCATGGAACTCACCAAAAAGGGTTTTATTCGTCCTGACGTTAATGTGCCTTCCCCAGACATGGGCACATGTGAGCCAGAGATGTCTTAGATTGCTGACACCTATGCCAGCACCATAGGGCATGTAAAATAATGCACATCCCTGCCATCCTGATAAATCCATCCGTTTGGGTTGCATCCACCCACATCTCTCTGCTACTGGCTGTAGTGTTTTGCATGGTATTGAAAACTTCCTTAATGAAGTCTCTTTCACGAGCATTTTAGGAATAACACCAAGGTTTGGAAATAAAATATTTGGTTTTTAGGGATCTGGCAGTTTTGCAGTCTATATTTACATTGTAATTTTGCTAAATGTGTTGGTGTTGCTGAATCTGTTGGGAGTGTATGGAGCACAAATTGCAACACGGATCAGTCCTGAATTTCTTCAAGGCAAAGCCCTAGGAAAGAAGCATCCTGCAAGCAAACTGACATACTCATCCCTATTGCCAATGAGAAACAGGTGACCAAATCCTGTACACTCAGAGTCAAAGCCAAGATCATTGCTGAAACTGCCAATGAACCAACAACTCCAGAAGCTGATAAGATTTTTCTGAAGAAGAACATTATGGTTATTCCTGATGTATACTTGAATGCTTAAGGAGTGACAATATCTTACTTTGAGTGGCTGAAGTATATAAGCTATGTCAGCTATGACTGTTTGACCTTCAAGTATGAAAGTGATTCTAACTACCACTTTCTCATGTCTGTTCAAGATAGTTTAGAAAGAAAATTTAGAAAACACCATCAAACTTTTCCTGTTGTATCCACAGCAGGGTTCCAAACAGAATGTCCAAGAAAGACACTGTGCTTTCTGGCTTATCTTACACTTTGGAGTTTCCTGCCAAGCAAATCATGCACACAGCCACAAAGTATAACCTAGGCTTTGACCTGAGAACAGCTGCCTGTGTAAGCACCACTGAGAAAGTCTTCAGAGTGTACAATGAAGCTGGTTTGACCTTCAAATAAATGAATCGTAGCTGATTTCTTCACTTTCTTCATCTGTAACTTCCACAAACTTATCACAAGTTAAATTTAACCACAGAGAGATTTTTTTCTAATGGACATCATTCTCAATAAGTCTGTCCAGATCAGCCCTTTAAGGAGAAAGAAACTGGGGGGAGGGGAGCGGGGGGAGATTACATGCACATTGGTGACTGTGAAAGTAGAAATTGCCTGTGCCAGAGGGCCACTTGTGATAATTTGCCTTTATTTTTTTCACATCTTCATTTTATTTTATTTTTTTCAGTGTTCCAAGATTCATTGCTTATGCACCACACCCAGTGCTCCATGCAATACGTGCCCTCCTTAATACCCACCACCAGGCTCACCCATGCCCCACCCCCCTCCCCTCCATAACCCTCAGTTTTTTTATCAGAATCCGCAGGCTATCATCTTTTGTCTCCCCCTCTGCTTTACCACAATTCACTTTTCCTTTCCTTTTCCTAATGACCTCCATTTATTCCTTATGTTCCACAAGTGAAACCATATAATTGACTTTCTTTGCTTCACTTATTTCACTCAGCATAATCTCCTCCAGTCCCATCCATGTTGATATAAAAGTTGGGTATTCATCCTTTCTGATGGCTGCATAATATTCCATTGTATATATGGACCACATCTTCTTTATCCATTCATCTGTTGAAGGGCATCTTGGGTCTGTCTTTAAATAAAAAGTCTTTTCTTCTAGCTATGTGCTCCCTTGCTCCATAGCCTGTTTCCCAACCTGTTAATTATCTTTTGTTTCAGCTGAGCAATCAGTCACTTGCATAATTTTGCTCTGGCCAAAGCTGAGATGGTACATGCTATAAATCTGATACATTTAAGAAGTGGGTGTCTGACATTTTCAGGAGGTAGAATTGTTCTAAAATTAGTTATTATTTTTTCACATGAGAAAAATAACTCAATTTCACAGGTTGCAAACAAAAACAAAAGCTGTTTCTTATATGCATTTTATTTTTTAAATGATAGAAGTACATGTTGCTATAATAACATTGTCTTTAGGGCGCCTGGGTGGCTCAGTGGGTTAAAGCCGCTGCCTTCGGCTCAGGTCATGATCCCAGGGTCCTGGGATCGAGGCCCGCATTGGGCTCTCTGCTCGGCGGGGAGCCTGCTTCCTCCTCTCTCTGCCTGCCTCTCTGCCTACTTGTGATCTCTCTCTCTGTGTCAAATGAATAAATAAAATCTTTAAAAAAATAATAATAACATTGTCTTTAATCATTTAACAAGCCTAACCTTGACTCAAGCAGCTAGTGCTTATAAACATAAATGAAAAAAATCTCATATTTAGTGACATAAAATAGTATCATTTATAGCTCATCAGTTCTGTATTATTGTCCAGCAAAGATAAAAAGCCAGATGGATAATCATTATCTTCATAACTACAGATGGTGGAGGCTATTTTTATTGTGGCCATCTGAATTTGCTAAATATAATTATGACATGTAGTCCAAATAATGCAGTAACCACTTTATCATATTAATTTTTATTTCTTTAAAAATATGTGGAGTAATTGAACAATAATTCAAGTAGAATATCCCAGAAAAAAACTATTTGGTCTTGCTGTCTGGAGTCTGACTGACAGCATAAGTACTGGCAATGTCTCCAGCCCTGCCTGATTCCATGACCCTTTTCTTTTAGAGGCCTCATATTCTCACAAGCTTAATTAACAACGTGA
This sequence comes from Ailurus styani, assembly GCA_002007465.1. Taxonomy (NCBI): domain Eukaryota; kingdom Metazoa; phylum Chordata; class Mammalia; order Carnivora; family Ailuridae; genus Ailurus; species Ailurus styani. The sequence goes on from LNAC01000053.1 coordinate 687,729, forward strand.
GGCTTAAAACATTGGATTGAGTATTTTGTTTGAGACTTTTTTTGGCCAGGACCTTTTGAACGGTGGTATACCAAAGAAATACTAGACATTAAGTATGTAATGAATGAGCCTTTTTTATTTATTTAAATAATACTCTTTCAGAAATTGCTAATTACTTTGTAACTTTATGACTTGGTAATAAAAACAGTTATTAAAAGTCTGCCTTTTCAAAAAAAATTGAAGGGGAAACATTTTCAGACAAACAGCAGCTAAGGATATTTAGCATCAGTATACTTTCACAACAAAAATACTGAAAAGATTTTCTTACATAAATGGAATATATTTCTAAATGATAACATTAAAATAAAAGGATGAATTAAGAGCAACGGAAAGTTTGAACATGTAAGTTTATTTTTTTATTTGTACCTTTTTTATTATTAAGTTCAATTAGCCAACATATAGTACCTCATTAGTTTTTGATGTAGTGCTCAATGATTCATTAGTTGCATATAACACCCAGTGCTGATCACATCACGTGCCCTCCTTAATATCCATCATGTAAGTTTAGTGAATATTGATCTGTATAGTAACAATAATGTCTTAAGGATTATATATATTCATATATATGTATACACACACATATATATAATCAAAATACATGACAATAACAGCACAAAAAGTTGAAGAGGGGTAAAAAGTGTTAAAACTATGCTAAGATCCTTACAAAACCCAGGAAGTGGTAAAATACAAATTTATAGGACACATGTGGTAATATCCAGGGTAATAGCTAAAATAAGAGGAAAAGATTGCCTCCTAATAAAAATGAAAGAATGAAGTTATTAAAAAAAAAGGTTAATCCAAAAGAAAGCAAGAAAGGAGAGAAAAAAGAATATACAACAGATGTGACATTTGTGGAAAGTTAAATGATGTGACAGATGTGGGAAGTTAAATCCAACTACATCAGTAGCTATGTTAAATTTAAATAGACTAAATTCTTTGACTAAGAGTTTATTAACTAAATGCTACTTAAAAGAATTATGCCTTAAATACCAGATACAGAAAGGTTGACAATAAAAGAATGGGACTCTGAGAAACAAACTGAGGGTTTTGGAGGGGTGAGGGTGGGGGGATGGGTGAGCCTGGTGGTGGGTATTAAGGAGGGCACGTATTGCATGGAGCACTGGGTGTGGTGCCTAAACAATGAATCTTGGATCACTGAAAAAATTAAATTAAAAAGATAGAAATACAAAAAAAAAAAGAAATACTATACAAAACAACAACAAAGGATGGGAAATGTTGCGTCTTATAAATGATAATAGAGAAAGCTTATAAAGTGCCAATAGGAAACTTGTCAGCACCTCTCCTTTGTCCTATTCCCATAGAGAGATATTAGAGTTAGGGAGGTAAACCATCATAAGATCAGCATAGGGTGACATGTATAATCAGTTCCAGTTTGGCTGCATAAGGCAAGTCAATATTCAACCCAGAGGTGCCTTAGGAATAAATACAGTCTAATTCAAAAGAGTAGAAACAGTATTTTGAGAAGCTACATTTCCTTTGGCTGAAACATGCAAATGTAGTTCCAGGCCTGGGATACCAGAGCTGAAAACAAGAACCACTACCACAACAAAAACCTCCAATGTCCAGAAATCTCTTTAAAAGGGCTCCACTTTGGGGCGCCTTGGTGGCTTATCAATTAAGCACCTGCCTTCGGCTCAGGTCATGATTCTTGAGTCCCAGGATTGAGCCCCAGTCATTGTCTCTGCTCAGCAAGGAGTCTGCTTCTCCTTCTGCCTCTGCCCCTCCCCTTGCTCCTGCTCTCTCTTGCTCACTCTGTCTCTCTCTCAAATAAAAAAATAAAATCTTAAAAAGAAAAAGGGGGATTCCACACTTACCATTCTTCATTTTCTTGTGAGGCATACATTGACCCAATTAGGCTAGAAAGACCTTCATGATCTAACCATGTCTTTAATAAAAAACATTTGAATTTCCCATTCTAATTGTTCAATTAGGTCACTGCCCCATAGGTTTAAAGGGTTCTTTTGACCCATTTTTGTAATGTGTTTTGAAATGTGTTCCTTGATCCAATGAGATGTTGGTTATGTCGTCTTGGAGATGACATAAAATGCCTATTTCTAGGACCTTTATGGTGGTGTTTCAGCTGCTGTTTCTCTGAAAGAAGTAATTTTTGAATCCTTCAGAGACATTAGCAGTGGCCCTGTGTCAGTCAGCCTTGGGTCATTCTTTGTTCTTAGAGATTTTCCCAAGGCCAATTTCAGGTAGCTTTTCTCCCTTTAACATATAGGAAATTACATTTGTAACTTCTACAACAGTGACTAATGGATGACAGTGGAATATGTTTTTGTAAATTCATTGTTGTATGGCTTGGACACTACCATACCTGCTCATTTCATGTATCCAAGTGGCTACATACAGGCAGTGGACCAAGGCATCATCTTGGCATTCTGATTCTCCTCTGAGACAGTAATTGGGTTCTTTTGGTGAGCATTCATAATTTCTTTCTAATTTAATTTTCTTTCTAAAATTCCACACACCAGCACACCTGGGTGGGGCAATCAGTTGAGTGTCCAAGTTGGTTTGGATTCGGGTTGTGATCTCAGGGTCATAAGATTGAGCCCCTGTTGGGCTCCATGCTCAGTGGGGAGTCTGCTTGGGTTTCTCTCTCTTCCCCTGCCCCTCACCACCCCCACTCACTCTGGCTCTCTCTCTCTCTAAACTAAATAAATAAATCTTTTTTAAAAAATGATAAAATTCCACAAGACTTCCACAGTTATATTCTTCACATACAGTAGTCTTTAATTATTCATTCATTAAAACATTTATCAGCTATACCCTTGGGCCTTTGTCTCTGGACTAAAAATTTGTCATACCCACACTTTTTTTATATAGCAATAGTCAGTGTTAAATCGTCTTTAAACATTTGGTAGAATTCACCATTGAAGCCATCTGGTCCTGGGATATTTTTGGCTGGGACTTTGAAATACTGATATGATCTCTTTTCTTGTCATAAATATGTTCAGATTTTCTATTTCTTTTTGAGTAAGTTTTGGAAGTTTGTGTGCTATCCAGAAAATTCTTCATTTCATGTAAGCTATCTAATTTGACATTTGGATATTCATAGTATTCTCTTAAAACTTTTTAAATTCCTATAACATGATAGAAATGTCCCCACTTTCATATCTGATTTTGTTGAGTCTTTTTTTCTTGCTCATTATAATTCAAATTTTATCAGTTTTGTTAATCTTTTCAAAAAGCCAGATATTGGGTTTTTTTACTCACTCTATTGTTTTTCTATTTTCTATTTTGTTTCGCTCTACATTAATATTTATTATTTCCTTTCTTCTTGGGTTTGGTTTGCTCTTCTATATTTCATTCCTTAAGGTGAAAAAATATGTTATTCATTTGAGATGTTCCTTCTCCTTCCATGCAGGTATTTACAGCTACACATTTCCCTCCAGCATTGTCTTTACTGCATCCCATAAGTTTAGTATGTTGTATTTCCATTTTCATTCTTCTCAAAGTATTTTCTAATCCCCTTGTTTCTCTTTTGACACACTGATCAAGAGTGTGTAGTTTAATTTCCATATATTCATTAATTTTTCAGTTTCTTCTGTGCTGATTTATAGCTACATTCCACTGGAGTAAGAGAAGATACTTTGTATGATTCAATCTGTTTAAATTTATTGAGAGTTGTTTTGTGACCTAACATACAGTTGATCCACAAATGGCCAATAGGTGCTTAATATTAATAATCATCAGGGAAATGCAAATCAAAACCACAATGTGATAAAACCTCACACCTGTCAGAGTGGCTACTATTAAAGAAAAACATGATGGCAAGCACAGGTGAGGGCATAAAGAAATTTGAATCCTGGCACACTACTGGTAGGAATGCAAATTTTTGCAACCACTATGGCTGACAGTATGGAAAATCCTCAAAAAATTAAAAATAAAGGGACACCTGGGTGACTCAGTCAGCTAAGCATCTGCCTTCAGCTCAGGTCATGATCCCAGAGTCCTGGGATTGAGTCCCATATTGGGATCCTTGCTCAGGGCTAGCCTACTTCTCACTCTGCCTCCCTACCACTCCCCCTGCTTGTGCCCCCTCTCTCTCTGACAAATAAATAAAATCTTTTTTAAAATTAAAAATAAAACTATAATACTATCCAGCAGTCACACATTTGGGTATTTATCCACAAGTATAAAATAAATAAAATAAAAAAGTGTTGATATCAGTATCTCAAAGAATATTAGCTCTCTTATGTTCATTGCAGTACTCTCTACAATAGCCAAGATGTGAAAATAACCTAAATGTTTATCAGAGGATGAAAAGGTGATGAAAATGCGATATCTACACATAATAGGATACTATTTGGCATTTAAAAAGAAGGAATTTCTTTAAGGAAAAAAAAAGGAAATTCTTCAGTATGCAACAACGTGGGTGAATCCTGAGGACATTATGCTATGTAAAATAAGCCAGCCACAGAAAGACAAATACTGCATGGTTCACTTACATGAGTTGATATAAAACAGTAAAATTCGTAGACTCTGAAAGTGGAATACTGGTTTCTAGGGAATGAGGAGAGATGGAAATAAGTTATTAATAAGTAGGCATAATGTTTCAGATCAGCAAGATTAATATGCACCAGACATCTGCTGTACAACATTGTACTTACAGTCAACAATAATGTGTTAGACACTTGAAATTTGTTAAGAGAGCAGATCTCTTGTTAAGCATTCTTACCATGATAAAATAAAATGTTAAAAACTAGAAAAGCATGCTCAACCTTTTGTAATTCAGGGAAATACAAATGAAAATTATAGTTAAAATCATATATGTATTCACATATTGGAAAAAATGTAAAAGGTTGAAACTACAAAGTATTATTGAGAGTATGAAATAATGAGAATCCTATGCCAGTTGTAGTGGGGATATTAACTGGTATAACCTTCACTGGACTGAATCTGCTGTACCACAAGTGGGCTGAAGCATCATAGCTTTATCAATCTAGGATGCAGAAAATTGATTAGACATATAAAAACTCATTGTCTGTTGATTGAGTCCTCTGATCACCACAATTTGTAACCCTGGTGTTTATATTCTCCAACTCATATGGATGTAGGAAAATAATTTGGAAGTAAGCTGTGGGTCCCTGAATAAATTCCCTGTGATTTCCTAAATGAATCATCCAGTACCTTAGGAAACTGGGGGCTTCCACCTTTCAAAGTCCACTAGATATTAAGGATCAAAAGCCTTTGCTTTGACCCAAAAGGTCTGAACAGAGAGAATGCTCTGTGGTTCTTAGAAGTTTCAATTCTTCTAGTTAATTAAAATTTGGCATTTGCTGGTGACTTCAGGGAATTCAGAAATTCATGTCTCCTGAGCCACCCAATTCAGTTGTCCAATTTCCTGATTGCTTTTCTAATGTGTTATATTTCAGAATTGCTTGCTTCACTGATACTTTGGCTCAGTATTTAGAATCATAAAGGCAGCTAAAGTAACAGATGCCCATGTGATTTTATCTAGATCACATGAAAGAAGTTTCTCAGATACTTCTTGTAGGAAGTTCTTCTTGAGTTTTTTTCTACTGTGGTTAGTTAGTAAGAAAGACCTAAGCGTGTAAGTTATTTGAAGTTCCTTCATCAGAGACAGTCCTTTTTCCTGCCATCATTGAGACTTCTAACTAAGAAAAAAATTTGTCCCCTAGTTCAATAATTGGGCTCTAAAAGTACTGGTTCTTGCATGTGCAAAAACAGCACCTGACTATGGATGACTCCTTACGCTATGGAAAAACCAGAGCAGACAGATATCTTCTGTGCCAAGAAGTGTCAAGAGCCGGGTAATGTCCTCCATGGTTTCTATAATGGTCTTCACCCTGCCCCCCCCCGCCAACCCCCATTGGAGACTTCCACACTATATTTGTCTTTTCTCGTTTGGCCTTCTCCTGGCTCTTTGAGACCACCCTTCTCCTCTGTGCCCTCTCATCACTATTTCCCTGTGCTGGAGCTGAGCTCCAAACTCTAAGCACCAGTTAGTTACATCGTGGCTTTAAGAATTTGTCCTCCACCAAGGGTTTTGTCATCAGCTACTCTTACTATCTTCTCAATAGTGCTTGCTGATGCTTCCAGAGTATTGTTAAAAGTGGGTTTTGTTGATTTCTTGCATTCTTTCTGCAAATTTTGCACTAGTCTGGAAATTTCAGGTTTAAGGGAAACTGAAACAAGCAGGTGAGAGTTTCCTATTCTGGAGACCTGTGGGGAAATATTTCGGATTAGACAGGGAGTTCCTGGAGGCCTAGAATCTTCCTTTTATAATAGTCTAATTACATATGCTAGAAAAAAGAGTTCATTTTTTTGGCTGTATCTACCTCCCTATCAACGCTAGTCTCCAGTAATGGAGGTGGTAAAAGGAAAAGGAAAAAGGAATAAAAAGATTTCATGGGGAAATACTAAGATAGGCGAAGTCTAATTTCTATGCACATTGCTTCTCCCCATTCCAGGTGCCTCCCTGGATATCAGGGGCAGAAAAGTTCTGCCTTTCAGCACTAGCCTGTTTTTCTTTCTATCCTCATTACTCTATCTTCTCAGACATTTCTTCCAATTATTAACATTTTCTGTATAATTCCGCTGGGCAGATGAAGTGTTAGATGTGGAGCAGTCTTCAGCTACCTCTATCTTTGGAAATAATAGGATAAAATTATTAGACCTAAAGAATTTACTAATTTGTAAATAAAATAATGTGCTATGTCTCCCAGAGCTGATTGAATTTTAAATTTAGGCACAAATTATTTTAAGAAATGTGAGTTTCCAATAGTGAAATTGCAGCAATAAATCTCCTGATTTTTTCTTAAAATGAATGAATATTTTTCTTAAAATGACTCAATAAAATAAACCTCCTGCCCCACTTCTCTTTAAGATAGAATGTGAAAAAATATAGACAAGATAAGTGGCCGTCTGAGAAGTGCTCAAGCTCCCTGGAAAATTGGTAAAACAAGTATATAAAGAGGAAAACCCTGGGCTCCAACTGGACCTACCACTCTTCTCTCTGTAAGCAAAGAAACCAGTCTTTGCTCCCTTTTTTCTGAATTTCAAAAATAGTCATTCAGACTTCAGTGTCAATTGAATCCACTGTGTTCCCTCTTCAAAGGTTAGTGAGCAGAATTTGGAATTTGTGTTTATATTTCTAAAATAAACCTTGTCCTCACTTTGTCACCAAAGGATCTTGGGGACAGAGGTGAGAAAATCTAGACTCTCTCAGTATCTGATAGGTTGTGTGGTCTTGATCTATGCTGCATGTAAATGGTACAATGGAAGTAATTACCAGCTCAAAGTTAGGAAACCAATAGAAAGTGCTTAGAAATTTTTCAATTGAATTGAATAGATTTAATTCACTAATGTGGAAGTCAGGGAGAATGTTTATTCAGCAGGATTTTACAAGCACAGGGATAAGAAAGACACCTTATGGACCTTTCCATCTGATATTTCTTCTTCACTGCAGAGTCTGAATTGATGCAGTCTACCACCCTAAACCATGCATTTACCCACCACTGGACGTAACTGAAAGGTAACCTGTATCTGATCTCTTAGAAGGGCATGGAATATGGGAAAACACCTACGTACTATATTGCATGAGTAAGGAAAGCCAGGAAGAGCAAGGAGTAATTCATAGGCTATCAATGCAGAAACAGACCTTGTTATTTTGAGTCCTATGGGCAATACCAACATCAGACACTTTCATATCAGGTTAAAGCCAAAGGATTCATGGCTGAGTCAGAGTTTCAGTGGATAAGTTAGGGTTATGGTGAGAAGTCACCATTCTAGGTAAGAGGGTACATGAAGGAGCAGAGTTTTGAGTTATAATAGTGGGTCACATATCAAGTTTGATATGAAGAAAAAGGCTAACAAGGGAATTCAGCCCTGGATATTGGGAGAGTGCTATTAGAAATCTAAGACACATAAGTGCATGCATATAATAACTCATCAGAGGTTTATGCCAGGCTGCCAATCAACCTATCTTAAGCACAACACTCTATATAATGCAATCTATAAATATCTGTTGCTTACATGAATGAATGAGTGAATGAATGAATGGATAAATAGAAATATGGGTGGATAGATGGATAGACGAATAGATGACTGGATTGAATGGTAGATTGGATGATGGAGCTAATAAGTGAAAAATTAGATGGATAATTAAGTAATAGGTGTAAGGTTGAATAAGTGAATAAATGAATGAACATTATGGTTTTAAGCAACCTTCCTGATGTGAACTAAAATGAGGTAGTTTGTGTGATCTTCTCCCTGTGGATCAGGGATCTGTAAGCACTGCTGAGTTATCAGATAAGTCTTTTTCTAATTCCTTATAGACACAAAAAGAGCTCCATACTCCCCTGAATTTATTTTCCTTCCCAATCTCCTTCATGTTTGTTTGTTTTTGAAAATGAAATTCAAGCTGGGCCTATTCCTCAAGGAGAGGTCTACATAGTCTGTCTTATTTGCCTCATCCTTCTCAGTCTTCTTACGTTTCATAAATCTTGATTAAGGACTTACCTTGTACCTTACACTGCAGTGTGTGTTCAGAGTATCCAGAGTAACATTGAGCTCAATCCTATCCTCAAGGAACTTTAGTTTAAATGAAGAAGAAAAGAAAAATACCTATTATTAAATATTTTAGATACTAATCCTTTATCTGATCTGTCATTTGAAAATATCTTCTCCATTCCATAGGTTGCCTTTTAGTTTTGTTGATTGTTTCCTTTGCTGTGCAGAAAATTTTTATTTTGATATAGTCCCAATAGTTTATTTTTCCTTTTATTTCCCTTGTCTCAGGGGATCTATCTAGAGAAAAATTTGCTGTGGCCAATGTCAGAGAAATTACTGCCTGCGCTCTCTTCCAGAATTTCTATGGTTTCCTGCCTCACATTTAGGTCTTTCATGACATTTCAAATTTATTTTCGTGTATAGGGTAAGAAAGTGGTCCAGTTTCATTCTTTTGCATGTAGCTGACCAGTTATCCCAAAACCATTTGTTGAAGAAATTGTCTCTTTCCCACTGAATATTCTTTTCCTTGTGGAAGATTAATTGACCATATAATTGTTAGCTTATGTCTGGGTTCTGTGTCAGTACCATACTGATTTGATTACCACAGATTTGTAATATAACTTGAAGTTTGGAATTCTGATGCCCCCAGCTTTGCCTTTCTTTTTCAAGATTTCTTTGGCTAGTCAGATTCTTTACTGGTTTCATACGAATTTTAGGATTCTTTGTTCTAGTTCTATGAAAAATGTTGTTGGGGGCGCCTGGGTGGCTCAGTGGGTTAAAGCCTCTGCTTTCGGCTCAGGTCATGATCTCAGGGTCCTGGGATCGAGGCCCGCATCGGGCTCC
>LNAC01000053.1:697181-845153 GCA_002007465.1 Ailurus styani
CTTCCCCCTCTCTCTGCCTGCCTCTCTGCCTCCTTGTGATCTCTCTCCCTCTGTGAAATAAATAAATAAAATCTTTAAAAAAAAAAAAAAAACCTCTCTAAAAAAATGTTGTTGGTATTTTGATGGGGATTGCATTAAATCTGTAAATTGTTTTGGGTAGTATAGACATTTTTTAAAGTATTTATTTATTTGAGAGAGAGAGTGGGGGAGGGGCAGAGGGAGAGAATCTTTTTTTTTTAAGATTTTATTTATTGACAGAGAGACAGCGATCACAAGTAGGCGGAGAGGCAGGCAGAGATAGAGGAGGAAGCAGGCTTCCGGCTGAGGAGGGAGCCCGATGCGAGGCTTGATCCCAGGACCCTGAGATCATGACCTCAGCCGAAGGCAGAGGCTTAACCCACTGAGCCACCCAGGCACCCCAACATTTTAAAAATATGTTTTGTCTTTCCATTACTTTGTGTTGTCTTTAATTTATTTCATCTGTGTTTTATAGTTTTTAGAGTATAAGTCTTTTACTTCTTTGGATCCTTAGGTATCTTATTATTTTGGGTGCAATTGGAATTGGAATTGTTTTCTTAATTTCTCTTTCTGCTGCTTAATTATTGGTTTATAGAAATGCAGCAGATTGCTGTGCATTGATTTTTGTATTGTATTGTGTTACTTTACTGAATTTATCAGTTCTAGCAGTTTTTTGGTGGAGTCTTTAGGGTTTTCTATATAAAGTATCATGTAATCTGGAAATAGTCAAAGTTTTACTTCTTCCCTGCTGATTTGGATGCATTTTATTTCTTTTTGTTGTCTGATTGATGTGGCTATGACCTTTCTTTTTTTAATGATTTCTTTTGATGAACAACTTAGTTTTGTTTTACCTTTATTATTTCTTAGCTCTATTTTTTAACTTCTTTTAATTTTATTTTGTCAGTGATCCAAGATTCATTGTTTATTTCATAGTTTCCTCCCTTACCTCTACTCCACATCACACACACTCACATAAACACACACACGCACACACACACACGTGCACACACACACACACACACACACACACACACACACAGATTTCAAAGTATCTTAGAGATAACTAAGCCCAAATGTTCCAAATTTCTGGAAGATAATAAAGAGGGAAATGACAAGGCAAATGTACATAAATAATTCATAATGAACTATTACAAAGTCTTTAATGGAAAGGGAAAGACAGACTGAGGAGAACAGGAAGGATTATAGTATCTTCTGCAGAAAATGAATTCTTGACCAGAATGTCATAGAACAAAATCAATGGCCTAGTTTGAAAGGATAAAAATTATTCAATGGCCAGATCTGAAAAATTACATAAATTTCTCTAGAGCTGTTTGTAAGAAAAGAGCAACAAATTGAAAGAGCACAGAAGGTTCAGGGCTTGTACAGCTGACAGAAGGGGAAGGGCATGCTTCAAGGGACTCCAAGAGAAATATTAAACAACTGTAGCAATAATGAGAGATGAAAAAAAAAGTGTGTGTACATAGAATAGGTAGAAATTTTGGGTTGCCAGAGGAAGTGGTTGATACATTATTTCTCTTTCTGTTTTCTTCCAAAGTATTATCATCTTTAAATGGCCTTGGGAAATCACAGCACCACTGAGTTCCTCCTTCTTGGATTGCCTGCTGATCATCATACCCAGGCCCTAGTCTTTGTGCTTTTCCTAGTAATTTACCTCCTAACTCTGTCGGGGAACCTGTTGATGATCTTGGTTATCAGGGCCAATTCTCACCTTCACACACCCATGTACTTCTTCTTGAATCACCTCTCCTTCCTGGATCTCTGTTACTCTTCAGTCACTGTGCCCAAGATGCTAGAGAACCTCCTGTCTGAGAAGAAAACCATCTCAGTGGAAGACTGTTTGACCCAGGCCTTCTTTATACTTGCCTCTGGGGGAACAGAGCTCTGCCTCCTTGCAGTGATGGCATATGACCGCTATACTGCCATTTGCTACCCTCTACTCTATGGTCAGATAATGAGCAATGAGCTGTGTGTGGGACTGGTGTGGGGATCTTGGAGTCTGGCCTTTTTGGATGCTTTCATCAATACCCTCCTAGCTTGGAATTTGGACTTCTGTGAGACTCAAGTCATCTCCAACTTCATTTGTGAGATTCCATCTCTTTTCCCTTTATCCTGTTCCAATAGCTCTGTTAACTTTGCAGTCCTGCTCTCCTCTGCCCTCCTGCATGCCTTTGGGACCTTCCTTCTGGTCTTTTTCTCTTACACACGTATTGTTGCCACCATCCTGAGCATCAGCTCCACCTCAGGCAGAAGCAAGGCCTTCTCCACCTGCTCCTCCCACCTCACCACAGTAAGCTTATTTTATGGCTCAGGTTTTCTTCGCTATCTCATGCCAACGTCAGGTTCCCCATGGGAGTTGGTTTTTTCCATGCAGTACAGTGTGGTCACTCCCCTAGTGAATCCCCTTGTCTACAGCCTAAAGAACAAGGAAGTAAAAACAGCTCTGAAAAACATGTTGCAGAGAAGTTTACAACATCTCAGGTAGCAGAGAACAAGCAGAGGATGATTGGAAAGCAGGGCAAAATTATAGCAAAATACCCAAATAATAGATATTAAGGAAAATTTTTGTTTGTTCATCATGTCAGATATGACAAAATACCTTTCAAAGCCTCCTTTGTTTGGAAATCTACAAAAAATAGCAAGATATTTTCTTGCTTTGGTTCATATTTTATCTTTCTTAGAGGTAGAAAACATGCATCAGATAACTATTTCTATTCAAGTAATTTGATTATAGACATAGATTATTCCTTTTATTTGTAAAACATTAACAATGTGCTTAGCATGGAGAAAATTGTTTGTGTTCTGAATTCTTACATGGATTACTGTGGGTATTAAACTGGGGATAAATTTTTGCTAAAAGGTAAAAAGCCAGGGTCTCTAAAGGAAGAAAGATATAGACATGAGACTTGTGGAAGGGTGAGTGGAAGATGAGTTTAAGATGAGCTCTGATTGAAGAGGGTCTTAGTGGCAAGGCAGATGTAGCTGAAGGTGTCTGAGAAAGGAAGTCAGTCTGTTGGGCTAAAGTCCAGGTTAGAAGACATCTTCCACAAGTCTTGTGAAGCATTATCTGCTATGGGGCAAATAGCAGAGAATTTCATTTATTCTAGGGTAGTACAGCAGGCCTGCTTCTTTCCCCTTCTAGGTTTTACTGATGGCTCAGAAGACTTAAGTCTGGTAGAAAGCGATGGGGTTTAGAAAAGAAGTGCATGGAGTAGGGGAATCTTGGGTAGGAATTTCCTAGGGGGCGGTGAGGAGAAGGATGGTCATGGAGAAGACTAATCAGAAAAGCTGCATAAACCATCTATCAACGCATCCTAGACATCTATAAAACCACTTGTTAAGCATCCTAGAAATCCTAGAAATACAAATACAAAGCCACACAGATACTGTACCTTACTCTACAATATCTTAAGTGAAGGTAGAATTATTTTTTAAAAACTTCAATTCAATTTAATTAAGAGTGTGTTATTAGTTTCAGAGGTAGAATTCAGTGATTCATCAGTTGCATGCAACCCAGTGCTCATTAGTTCAAATGCTTTCCTTAATGCCCATCACCCAGTTACCCGATCCCCCTACCCACCTCCTCTCCAGTTACCCTCAGTTTGTTTCCTATAGTTAAAAGTCTCTTACGGTTTGCCTCCCTATTTTTGTCTTATTTTATTTTTGCTTCCTTTCCCCTATGTTCATCTGTTTTGCTTCTTAAATTCCACATACGAGTGAAATCATATGGTAATTATCTTTCTCTGACTGACTTATTTCACTTTTAGCATAAAACTCTTTAGTTCCATCCACATGGTTACAAATGGCAAGATTTCATTCTTTTGATGGCTGAGTAATATTCCATTTCACATATGTGTGTTGAAGGCTGAGTAATATTCCATATATGCATGTGATATATATGTGTGTGTGTGTGTGTGTGTGTGTATAAGTTCTTTATCCATTCTTCTCTCAATAGATAGCTAGGATCTTTCTATATTCTGGGTATTGGGACATTGTTGCTATAAACATTGAGGTGCACATACCCCTTCAAATCACTATGTTTGTATATTTTGGATAGATACCTAATAGTGTCAAAGAATAGTTGACCATAGAGTGGAATGAACATCCACTTCTGGGTTCTCCATTCTGTTCCATTGATTTATCTGTCTGTTTTGTGCCAGTACCATATTGTCTTAATGATTACAACTTTGTAATACAGCTTGAAGTCTGGAATTGTGATGCTTCCAGCTCTGGTTTTCTTTTTCTTTCTTTTTTTTAAGGTGAATAATTTTATTTTTAAAGCAGTTTGTACAAACCTTTACATTCTGCCAGCCAAATAATCTTCTTGTTTTCTTTTTCAACATCCATTTGGCTATCCAGGGTCTTATCTGGTCCATACAAATTTTAGGATTATTTGTTCCAGCTCTGTGAAAAATGTTGATGGTATTTTGATAGGGATTATATTGAATGTGTAGATTGCTTTGGCTAGGATGGCATTTCAATGATATTTGTTCTTCCAATCCATGAACATGGGGTGCTTTTCCATTTCTTCGTGTCTTCCTCAAATTCTTACGTAAGTATTCTATAGTTTCCAGAGTACAGATCCTTTACCTCTTTGGTTAGGTTTATTCCTAGATATCTTATGGGTTTTGGTGCAATTATAAATGTGATCTATTCCTTGATTTCTCTTTCTGCTGCCTCATTGTTAGTGTATAGAAATGCCACTGACTTCTGTGTATTGATTTTATATCCTGTGGCTTTGCTAAATTCCTGTATCACTTCATGTCACCTGCAAAGAGTGAAAGTTTGACTTCTTCTTTGCTGATTTGGATGCCTTTTATTTCTTTTTGTTTACTGAGCCTATGATTTCCAGTACTATATTAAACAACAGTCGTGATAGTGGACATCCCTGTTATGTTCCTAACCTTAGGGAGAAAGCTCTCAGTTTTTCCCATTGAGGGTGATATTAGCTGTGGACTTTTTGTAGATAGCTTTTATGATATTAAGGTATGTTCCCTCTATGCCTACACAGCAGACAGTTTTTATCAAGAAGGATGTTGCATTCTGTCAAATGTTTTTTTCTGCACCTGTTGAAAAAATCAGATGGTTCTTATCCTCCCTTTTATTAATATGGTGATTCACATTGATTGATTTGTGTATGTTGAACCACCTTTCCACCCAAGGAATAAATCCCACTTGGTCGTGGTGAATAATCCTTTTAATGAACTGTTGGATCCAATTAGCTAGTATCTTGGTGAGAATTTTTGCATCCATGTTCATCAGGAATATTGGTCTGTAATTTACCTTTTTGGTGGGGTCTTTGTCTGGTTTTGGGATCAAGGTATTGCTGGCCTAATAGAAAGAGTTTGAAGTATTCCTTCCTTGTCTACTTTTTGAAACAGTTTCAAGAGAATAGGTATTAATAGGTATTAATTCTTCTTTGGTAGAATTCCTCTGGGAAGCCATCCAGCCCTGGACTCTTGTTTTGTGGGGGGAGTGATTTTTGATTACTGCTTCAATTTCCTTCAATTTCCTTCCTGGTTATGGGTCTGTTCAGGTTTTCTATTTCTTCCTCTTTCAGTTTTGGTAGTTTATAAATTTCTAGGAATGCATCAATTCTTCCAGATTGCCTAATTTGATGGTATATATTTGCTCATAATACTTTCTTATAATTGTTTGTATTTCTTTGGTATTGGTTGTGATCTCTCCTCTTTCGTTCATGATTTTATCTATTTGGCTCCTTTCTCTTTTCTTTTTGATAAGTTTGGCTATGGGGTTTATCAATCTTATTAATTCTTTCAAAGAACCACCTCCTAGTTTTGTTCATCTGTTCTACTGGGGTGTTTTGGTTTTTTGTTTTTATTTTTATTTTTGTTTTACTTCTATATCATTGGTTTCTGCTCTGCTCTTTATTAAATCTCTTCTCCTGCTTTATTTTCTTTCTTTTTCCATCTCCCCTAGGTTTAAGGTTAGGTTGTGTATTTGAGACTTTTCTTGTTTCTTGAGAAAGGCCTGTATTGCCATATAATTCCCTCTTAAGACCATCTTTGCTGCATTCCAGAGGCTCTGAACTACCATGTTTTCATTTTCATTTGCCTCCATGCATTTTTTAAATTCTTCTTTAATTTCCTTGTTGACCCATTCATTCTTTAGTAGGATGCTCTTTAACCTTGAAGTTATATTTAATACTAAGTTGTTGGAATGACTCAATGGCCAAAAGGAAGAAGGATGAAGAGGGTCTTAGAGAAGCAAAAAGAATGAAGAAGTTATCCCAACCCTAGGCTGAAGCTGATAATTCTACATTGGCTACTGTGCTGCTGGGGCACCAGGGAGAGGACCACTGAGGAGAGGAATCACAGTGATGCCAGAACTGCTGAAAAATTGCTGCACTACTCCTGCCATAATCAGAATGTGGCTTCAGTGTTCCCACCACTGCCTCCTCTGCCTCTTCCTCCTCCTCCCTCCTCCTCTTTTTCTCCTTGTCCTTCTTATTCTTGTTCATATACTTAAACAGGCCACTTCTCCCAATTGGCTAAATGTAACCAGAAGCCTATTAGCAAAAGAATCTGGGAAATGTCCTATGGAGGCTTGTAGCCCAAGCAATGTAAAATCAAGGACGTAAGGGTGAATGTAGGGTTTGTAAATGTGACAGTCCTGGGTCAAGAAAAGAAGTTTTCCAGACCTTGGAAACCTCGGTCTGTACATGCCCTGCAGAACAATCAGTTGCTTAACTTAAAGGATGGATCTCAGGCATTCACTGCCCCCAGTGAATGCATAGAAATGTAGGCAAAGGACAGATGTGATTTCTGTAACTCTGTAAGGCAAAATATTGTAATTTGGAGTTCTAAGAGGCCTGTGAGTTCTTCTCCAAACTCTGCAAACTTTGGAAATTACCAGGCAGGCTTCCAAAAGAGGCTGTTTAAGGCTTTCTCTTACTTTTTGTACCCATCTTACACACTTTATAGTGCCTCTTTTCCCACCTAGGCAGTGCCCTCTATAGTCCTCTCCTGGCTCTTCCACTCATCCAGCAAATTCACCTAAGGTTTTGTTCTTTATTTTTTATTTGTTTTATTAGTAAAGGAAATTTGGCTAAAACAATTTTGCCTAATAATCACCTCCACTAATGAAACATTTATTGAATATCTATTGTTATTTAATTTCAGAATTTCATGTAAGATAGACCTGTTCCAGCTCTTTCCAATATTTTGCCCTATTTTATTTTTATCATTAAATTTATCTTAGATTTTATTTTTTTAATCTAAATTTAGTTAGCCAACATATAGTAGTACATCATTAGTTTCAGATGTAGAGTTCAGTTATTCATCAGTTGCATACAATACCTAGTGCTTATCACATTACATGTCCTCCGTAATCCCCATCACCCAGTTTCCCCCCCAGCCACCTCCCCTCCAGCAACCCTCAGTTTGTTTCCTATAGTTAAGAGTTTCTCATGGTTTGTCTCCCTCTCTTCTTACTCAGTTTTCCCTCCCTTCCCCTATGATCCTCTGTGCTGTTTCTTGTATTCCATATGAGTGTAACCATATGATAATTGTCTTTCTCTGACTGACTTATTTCACTCCACATAATACCCTCCAGTTACATCCACATCAACGTAAATGGTAAGATTTCATCCTTTCTGATGGCTGAGTAATATTCCATTGTATATATATACACCACGTCTTCTTTATCCATTCAACTGTTGATGGACATCTGGGCTCTTTCCATAGTTTGGTTATTGTGGACATTGCTGCTATGAACATTGGGGTGGAGGTGCCTCTTTGGATCAAGAAATGGGCAGAAGACATGAACAGACATTTCTCCAAAGAAGACATACAGATGGCCAACAGACACATGAAAAAATGCCCCACATCACTTGGCATCAGGGAAATACAAATCAAAACCACAATGACATAGCGCCTCACACCAGTCAGAATGGCTAAAATTAACAAGAGAGGAATTAACAAATATTGGCGAGGATGCAGAGAAAAGGGAACCATCTTACACTGTTGCTGGGAATGGAAGCTGGTACAATCATTTTGGAAAACAGGATGGAGGTCTCTTAAGGAGTGAAAAATAGAGCTACCCTACAACCCCACAATTACACTACTAGGTATTTACCCCAAAGATACAAATGTATTTTGCCCTATTTTAGATCTGTTTTCTACTTTGGAAATTCCAAAAGTTTTCAGCCACCTTGCTTTTCTCATTTAATGGCATTTTAAAAAGTGTATTTATCAAATATTGAATTCTTAGTATTTGATTGATTAAAGTTACAGTTTATGAGGGCTCAACTTCTTTTAGGTATTTGTCTCATATTTGTATATATTTTTGTAATACATGGATTTCTGAAGCAAGTCAGTATCTATTTTTCTTCATATTAAAGACAACAAGACTGAAAATACTCCATGGACACTGCTACATAGCTTAAATTATTTTTCACTTCATGAAGTATTAATGCTTCATGTAAAATACTAACATTTTTCTTTAAATATTTTTAAATTAGAAATTATTAAAATACAGGTAAATGGTTCTACTACACAGTGAAGACCACTAACTAACATTTAACATTTAGGTATATCTCAGTCTAAATTTCTATGAAAAATGTCTTTATGGTTATTTGTGGTTATATATAGCCATAATTCTTATACTTAGCCATAATTATAATTTATAAGCAATTTTGTTTCTGTCATTTTACCTAACATAAATCAAACATTTTCCATTTCCAAAGACATTTCAGTCTCTATTTTATTTTATAAAGAACAAAAGAGGCCATAGTTTATTTAACAGTTCCCCTAGTATTGAACATTTCATTTATCTAGCAATTGTTCCAAAGAGTTTTCCCTCTTCCTCCCTGCCTGTTTCCATGTGTTTCTCCTTTCTTTCTTATTGCCTTTTTATTTTTTCCTTATTTAGGAAATCAGAAGCATAGGATTGAGTTACTCTTAATTCCTTGTTCATAATACACTGTCATAATCAGTCCACACATATACTCCTTTATTTAATTTACTTTCTTTTTGTTAGGCTGTTCGTTTGTTTCTTGAGGTATTTCAAACCATGCCTCCCAACCTAAAAACTTAAACTTATTCATAATTAAATTTACCTTTGATTTCCTCCCTATTCCTATCATCTGAGAAGTTACACATCATCTTAAATTTTGTGGGTTTTTTTATTATGTTATATTAGTCACCATACAGTACATTATTCATTCTTTTTAAAAGTATACATATTTTTTACATTTTATTTTTTTATTTTTTCAGTGTTCCAAGATTCATTGTTTATGCACCACACCCAGTGCTCCATGCAATACATGTCCTCCTTAACACCCATCACTGGGCTAACCCATCCCCCCCTCCTCTCTAAAACCATCAGTTTGTTTCTCAGAGTCCATAGTCTCTCATGGTTCATCTTCCCCTCTGATTCCTCCCCACTTCCTTTTCCTAATGTCTTCCATGCTATTCCTATGTTCCACAAGTGAATAAATGGGCAGAAGACATGAACAGACACTTCTCCAAAGAAGATATACAAATGGCTAATAAACACATGAAAATTTTGTGTATGAATTTCCTTTAAAAGTTTATAAACTTCCTTTCATATGTTATTATTGTCTGATTTTGTTATCAAAAACAGGCTATGCTTACAACTTTACACTAATATTACCTTCAAATGTCTTTGAAAATCACTCAATTGATTTTGGTGATTACTTGTATAAATCCCAGATATGACCAAACCCAGGTATCTACATACCAGAAAAGAAAAAGAAACACCCATCTAGCTGGTTATTTTCCTTTGAATTCAGGAATAGGTCTTGATGTGGTGTGTGCCCTGCTTGCTTACCTGATGTCACTCTCCAGAGAAGGGCACAGCCTTCTAACAGAATACTAGATTTTGCTTTCTGAGTCTCCACTCTCTTCATTCTGTATCTACAGCTCCTTTACTGTCTACAAGAATATATATATCACAAACTTTAAACTCAATTACCCCATTTGAGACTATTTAGCATAGTGATGAAAAACAGTTTTTAAGGCTTTATGATAAATATTTTTATCCTGACTCCACCACTTAATAACTTTATAAACTTGGACCAGATATTCCACTGTGCCTCAGTTTCCTCATCAGGTAAATGAAGGAAATAAAGGTTCCAGCTCATAGAGTTGTTCTGGGGAATTAGTTATCATGCCTAAAATGTGTGTGTTAATACCTGGAATTTGGTATGTAATTAATAAGCCTTCATTATTATTTTTGTTCTGGTCTCATTCTCTTCTAAAACTTTGAAAACATGCCAGTTTTTATCATCAATGAACATCTTTTGACATGATTATCTGTTTTTTGGGCATTGAGTTTGAGAAGTTCTTTATAGATCTTGGATATCAGCCCGTTGTCTGTAGTGTCATTTGTGAATATCTTCTCCCATTCCGTGGGTTGCCTCTTTGTTTTGTTGACTATTTCCTTTGCTGTGCAGAACCTTTTTATCTTGATGAAGTCCCAAAAGTTCATTTTCACTTTTGTTTCCTTTGCCTTTGTAGACGTGTCTTGAAAGAAGTCGCTGTGGCCAATGTCAAAGAGGTTACTGCCTATGTTCTCCTGTAGGATTTTTATAGATTCCTGCCTCATGTTGAGGTCTTTCATCCATTTCGAGTTTATCTTTGTGTATGGTGTGAGAGTATGGTCAAGTTTCATTCTTCTACACATATCTGTCCAATTTTCCCAGCACCATGCCAAAAAATGCAGAGGGCATGAACAGACACTTCTCCAAAGATGACATACAAATAGCCAACAGACACATGAAAAAATGTTCATCATCACTAGCCATCAGCGAATCTCCAATCAAAACCACATTGAGATACCACTTTACAGCAGTTAGAATGGCCAAAATCAACAGGACAGGAAACAACAAGTGTTGGAGAGGATGTGGAAAAGAGGAATCCTCTTTCACTGTTGGTGAGAATGCAAGTTGGTGCAGCCACTTTGGAAAACAGTGTGGAGATTCCTCAAAAAATTAAAAATAGAGCTACCCTATGACCCTGCAATTGCACTACTGGGTATTTACCCCAAAGATACAGATGTAGTGAAAAGAAGGGCCATATGTACCCCAATGTTCATAGCAGCAATGTCCACAATCACCAAACTGTGGAAAGCTGAGATGCCCTTCAACAGACAAATGGATAAAGAAGACGTGGTCCATATATACAATGGAATATTACACAGCCATCAGATAGGATGAATACCCAACTTTTGTATCAACATGGATGGTTCTGGAGGAGTTTATGCTGAGTGAAATAAGTTAAGCAGAGAAACTCAATTATCATATGGTTTCACTTACTTGTGGAACATAAGGAATAACATGGAGGACTCTAGCAGAAGGAAAGGAAAAGTGAATTGGGGTAAATTGGAAGGGGAGATGAACCATGAGAGATTGTGGACTCTGAGAAACAAACTGAGGGTTATGGAAGGGAGGGTGGAGGGGGGATGGGTGAGCCTGGTGGTGGGTATTAAGGAGGGCATGTATTGCATGGAGCACTGGGTGTGGGGCATAAACAATGAATCTTAGATCACTGAAAAAATAAAATTTAAAAAAAATACACATCTAAATCTTTTTCAATCTGTTCACTGTTCCTTATAGACAGCAATACACCATAAGTCTAAAATCCAATGGGTATTTTGTATTTCTAATCATTCAGAATCAAACTGCTGCATTTGTCATTGTTGATTGCTCAGTCTTCCACCATCTCTTCCTTGGCTTTCGTGACCTGCCTTCAGCTGTTCCCCTGAAAACCTCCCTGATTGTTGATGCAACTGATCACTAAAATATTCATCTGAGAGATGTTTATGAATTCAAATCACAAGGACAAAGGAAAATAACCTGAGATCAATGCACAGCTTCTCTTTGCTTTCCCAAATGTGACATACAGAGACTGAGCTCACAAAGGATGTTGCCACCTACTTTGCCTCCTTTCAAACTCACTAAACACCTGAGAGTTTTCATCAAAGTTAAAGCATCAACATAGAAGTTCCAAAAGCCCACACTAAATAGCATCCCTTGAGCTTTTAAAAATTTGTTTGTTTTGTGTGTGAGTCTAAAGTTGGGCCTCAAGCTATGACTCCAGAGAATAAAAGACATTGGCTCTTTGGTCTCCTGGGGTTCCAGGCTCTGCTGGTCAAATACTGACAGCCTAATCTACACTTGTTCTTCTGAAGGGTTATATCTGGGAATCACTCACTTCATGGATTCTCCTAGTACAACAGTAGTTAGAGTCAAAGAGAAAAAAACAAAACAAAACAAAACAGATGCCTAAGGAGTTGGACCTAAGACAACCAGAGAGAAGCCCTCCACAGATTTTGTGGAGGATTTGAGAGTCTGTGCATCCAGTAGGAGAAAAAAGCAGGACCAAGTTAAAGCTCGGAAGATATGTGCCTTGAAGCTTCAGACTTTGAGAGTAACTAGCTGTTAGGTAAATGATTTTCATGAGCTTACTGTAACTTCCCTTAGAAAAAAATTAATAATCTGAAGTTCCTGTAATTAGTCCTCATGAACATAGAGATCTCACGGCCTGAGGTAAAAATCAGAGTGGCAGGAAATCTTTTGAGCCACAGAAGCCCAGAGCTCGGTAATGTCTCAAGGACCACTTGGGAGTCTCTCTCTCCCTCTCTCACCTGATAAATTCTTTTCCTCTCTTCATATACCTTCTCTTTCTGGCACTCTGAGGTATGTCTTTTCACCCTGAGTCTTCTTTTTTTTTTAAGATTTTATTTATTTATTTATTTTTGACACAGAGAGAGATTACATGTAGGCAGAGAGGCAGGCAGAGAGACTGGGAGAGGAGGAAGCAGGCTCCCCGCTGAGCAGAGAGCCTGATGCGGGCCTCGATCCCAGGACGCTGAGATCATGACCTGAGCCGAAAGCAGAGGCTTTAACCCACTGAGCCACCCTGGCGCCCTTCACCCTGAGTCTTAATACAATTTTTATTTGCTGAAGATTGAGCCCCCAAATCTAGGCAAATTCATATTCTCCACATATTGAGGTCTAGTTTCCGTAGTGTAGTGGTTATCACGTTCGCCTGACATATATTGAGGTCTATGTGTTCGCCAACTGAACTCCTGAGCAACTACTTGGGAAAAACTCTCTGGTCTTGATGACTGATATTGGGCAACGGGAATGGGGATTTCATGCATTCTGGGTACAAACTCTGCATTGCTGAGGCCCTAAGAGTATGAAATTAGAGTAAACCAACTGGGATCATAACAGTCAGGAGGATTTGGCAAAGTACATCATCAGAGTAGATGGTTTATGTTTTATCCTTTTTGAGGATCCACTTATATGTGCTACAGAATGTTAACTTTCCTGCTATTAATAACTCCCTCAATCTCCCAAATGGTTCAAACTGATGCAGGTGCTGAAGCATACAGGGAAAGGGGCAGAAGTCAAGAAATATTTAGGAAAAATTTTTTCTCATGCTTTTTTTCCATGCCCTCCTACTTTCAGCTCTTCTCCCAGTTCAGGGAACTCCCAGGTTCCTAGGGGATTTATAATGCTTCTGAGTATACAAACTTTTCTACCTTTGGTCAGTAAATAGAGGAAATACTGAATCTCTCTCTCTCTCTTCCTTTTCTCATTAATCTATCTGTCCCAGCATTTGTGAAATTAACTAACATTTTAAAATTAAATACCTGTGAGATTGACAAAGTGTTAATAAACCTATGTTTGTTCTCTTAGTCAAGGGAGGTGTCCCAACTACTCGTCCTTTTGGAAAGGATGTTATTAAGGTACATTACCAAACTGCCTGTGCTCAAATTCCAAGTTCTCCACTTGGTGCCTATTTGACCTTGGGCAGAGTTCTTAAATGCTGTCTGCCTCAGGTCCTCATCTCTTCAAAAGAAAGAAAAGGGATAAGGAGATAAAATGGCTGCATCATGGGACTCTTACAAGAAAGAAGTAGGTTAATATATTTAAGGTGTTTGGATTAAGCAATATATTTTCAATATCATCACCATCATCATCATTATTAGATCTAAAGAGGTTAATATTGTGACTGATTTGAAGTGCCAGTCTATGTTTAAACACAGTCATTCCAGTGGAATAAATATCCAATGATAAAATGAGATGACTTTTAAAAAAACATCAGGAGACCTGCGTGGTTCAGTCATTTGGGCATCTGACTCTTAATTGCAGCTCAGAGCTTGAACTCAGGGTCCTGAAATTGAACCCCAGATTGGTCTCCACACTCAGCAGGGAGTCTGCTTCTCTCCTCCCTTTCACTCTGCACCCCCCACTCCCACTTGCACACACACGTTCTCACTCTCTCGAATAAATAAATAAATCTTTAAAACAAAAACACAAAAATCTGCACCTTGTTGATCTGTAAAGCAGATCAGACAGAACTGAAGGTTGCAGACGTGTTTAACAAGTGCTTATATATGACTCTCTAATGCAAATTAGAAAGCCCAGCTAACTTCTAAATTTTGCATTGACCTATCTTTTCTCTTTAAGGATCTAGGATGTCCCTTGTCCACCTACTCTGAATCTACGCTGTATCTCACAAACTTCAGTGTGAATTGAAGGCACTGTGATCCTTCTGGACAAGTAAGTACACACAATGTAGACAGAGTAAATGTGAAAGAAATGAAGCTATTATAAGCCTAATTCATACTGAAAATCCTAAACACAGAAATGTTCATATTCTTGAAGAAAGCAGTCTCAATTTACTTTTTAATTTTGTTTTATTTACTAATGTAAAGAACAGAAAAATCATTTTCTTCTAACAGGACTTGACAAAAGCAGAGATAAGAGGGATCACTGAAACATTTTTTTCAAGAGTTTGTTCTCCTTCCCTGTTAAATTTAAGTTGACTTCAGCCATCTATGCTGCATATAAGTCTAGTAGGCAGAATGGGATGGGAACTGAATTTAAGAAAATCCCATAGCCTGGAAAGTATTTAAATATTCAATATTAATAGTGGGGAAATAATCAGAAAGGACAAGCACTGGGAAGGTGGCTGCTCTACAGGATTAAACTCATTGTGAGCCCTTTGGGCAACATCAAGGTCAGACTCTACAGTATCAAGAATACAGGGCAGATTCTGAGCACAAAGGGACAGGCCAGAGTTGGTGTGGCATTCAAAGCCAGGCAAGATGTTTCCAGAGGCACAACCTAAGTATATAGCCCCAGGCAAAGGCTAAACAGAATCCCTGAATGCTAGACAGGAGTGACAAAATCAGAGAAAAGAAACACAAGTATTTATAAAATAGTTAAACAGCTGTATATACAATGTTGTCTTCTTCTCAGTGCCTAGCATAGCCTGGCATATAACAGTCCACCTGTAAATATCTGCTGTCTGGATTATGGGCTTATGGAAATATGGTAGAAGTATAAACAAGTGAAAAGAAGGATTGTGAATGAATGGGTAAAGTCCACTACCAGACCCTCCATAACACCAACAATCTGACTCCTCTTCCTCTTCCTCTTCCTCCTCCTCCTTCTCCTCCTCCTCCTACACACACACACACACACACACACACACACACACACACACACACAGTATTTCTTTCTCTTTCACTTATCTTTAATATTGAATCTTTATCAAGCTTATGGGTCTGGAACCTTTCCCAAAAATGTTACCTATATAATCTATACTCTTCATTTCATTATTTTATTCTTTATTCAACAAATACTTATTAAGGTTCCACTCTATGCATGTCCCTTCACTAGGCTGAGTGTTCTGGATGCCAAATACTGTAGAGCACAATCACTGCCTCCATGAAATTACAGTATCATGAAATGGAAAACATTAATACATTATAAATGTGCACTAACACTAACTATGACAGCAAAATGGATTCTTTAGATAGGGTTTGATCTATAGATAAGGTATTCCAGATAGAGCCAATGCTTGAGCAAAGGCAAAAAGAAAGGATGTCCATAAAGTACTTGGAGAAAAATGCACTAATTTGTCCTCAGAATTAGGACTCTCTAAGGGATAATATATGGGCAATTATATAGGTACCTAGATGCCAGATGTTGAAGGACATTCACTGCCAAGCCTTGGTTGGAAGACATGGTATGATAGGGACACCTCTTATTTTAGAGTCCTGCATAGTGCAACCAAATGCTGACTATTCACATTGGCAATTTAGATAAGTAACGTAACCTCTAATACTCAATTTTCTCTTCTGTAAAATGGATTTAGCAAGCTCTGCCCTCATTCATTCTACTCCACTTTCCAACATGCAAAGGCAAATAAGACACTTGTACACATACAGGCACACATACACTAAGATTCATGATAACATGTTTCAGTCTTGCCCCAAAGATGAAGTTGACAATATATGTGAAGTTGATTGTAAAAAAGCTAAAGGAAGACAAAATAATGTCATTGAGCAATTTAACTAAGTTTTAAATGGGACTAAGAAACTGAGTGATAATGGTCAACAAAGCAGGAAAGAATGTCCAATGGAAAAGACAGTCACTTCAACAAATGATGTTGGGAAAATTGGACAGCCACATGCAGAAGAATGAAACTGGACCATTTCCTTACACCACACACAAAAATTGACTCAAAATGGATGAAAGACCTCAAAGTGAGACAGGAATCGATCAAAATCCTTGAGGAGAACACTGGCAGCAACCTCTTCGACCTCAGCTATGGCAACTTCAACCTAGAAACATTGCCAATGGCAAGGGAAGCAAGGGCAAAAATGAACTATTGGGACTTCATCAAGATAAAAAGCTTTTGCACAGCAAAGGAAACAGTCAACAAAACCAAAAAACAACTGACAGAATGGGAGAGATATTTGCAAATGACATATCAGATAAAGGGCTAGTATCCAAAATCTACAAAGAACTTATCAAACTCAACACCCAAAAACAAATAATCCAATCAAGAAATGGTCAGGAGAGGGTTCCCCTTTCTCCACATTCTCTCCAACACTTGTTGTTTCTTGACCTGTACATTTTGGCCATTCTAACTGGTGTAAGGTTATCTCAATGTGGTTTTGATTTGAATTTCCTTGATGGCTAATGATGAACACTTTTTCATGTATCTGTTAGCCATTTGTATGTCTTCTTTGAAGAATGTCTGTTCATGTCGTGGAACATAAGGAATAAAATGGAAGACGTGGAGAAGGAAAGGAAAAGTGAATTGAGGTAAATCAGAGGGGAAGATGAAAGAAGAAAGACTGTGGATTCTGAAAAATAAACTGAGGGTTATGGAGGAGAGAGTGGTAGGGGGATGGGTGAGCCTGGTTGTGGGTATTAAGGAGGGCATGTATTGCATGGAGCACTGGGTGTGGTGCATAAACAATGAATCTTGGAACACTGAAAAAAAATTAAGGTGTTAAAAAAGAAATGGGCAGTAGACATTTCTGCAAAGAAGACATCCAAATGGCCAATAGACACATGAAGAAGTGCTCAACATCACTTGGCATCAGGGAAATACAAATCAAAACCACAGTGAGATACCACCTCACACCAGTCAGAATGGCTAAAATTAACCAGTCAGGAAACGACAGGTGTTGGAGAGGATGCAGAGAAAGGGGAACCCTCCTACATTGTTGGTGGGAATGCAAGCTGGTACATCCACTCTGGAAAAGAGTATGGAGGTTCCTCAAAAAGTTGAAAATAGAACTACCTTATGACCCAGCAATTGCACTACTGGGTATTTACCCTAAAGATACAAATGTAGTGATCCGAAGGGGCATGTGCACCCCAATGTTTATAGCAGCAGTGTCCACAATAGCCAAACTGTGGAAATAACCTAGATGTCCATCAACAGATGAATGGAGGGGCACCTGTATGGTTCAGTTGATTAAGCGACTGCCTTCGGCCCAGGTCATGATCCCAGGGTCCTGGGATCAAGCCCCACATCTGGCTCCCTGTTCCTCGGGAAGTCTGCTTCTCCCCCTCCCACTTCCCCTGCTTGTGCTCCCTCTCTCACTGTATCTCTCTCTGTCAAATAAATAAATAAAATCTTTTTTAAAAACCAGATGAATGGATAAAGAAGATGTGGTATATATATATATAATAGAATACTATGCAGCCATCAAAAAACCAAAATCTTGTCATTTGCAATGACGTGGATGGAACTAGAGGGTATTATGCTAGGTGAAATAAGTCAGTCAGAGAAAGACAGTTATCATATGATCTGTCTGATAGGAGGAATTTGAGAGGCAGGGCAGGGGTTCATGGGGGGAAGGGAGGGGAAAATGAAACAAGATGGGACCAGGGAGGGAGACAAACCATAAAAGACTCTTAATCTCAGGAAACAAACTGAGGGCTGCTGAAGGTGGGAGGGGAAGGATTAGGTAACTGGGTGATGGACATTGGGGAGGGTATGTGCTATGGTGAGTTGTGTATTGTGAATTGTGTAAGACTGATGATTCACAGATCTGTAACAAATAATACATTATATGTTAATGAAAAAAAGAAACAGTGATAGAGAAGAAATGACAAGTTGTGCACCATCCACTATAGACAGT
Organism: Ailurus styani; assembly: GCA_002007465.1. Taxonomy (NCBI): domain Eukaryota; kingdom Metazoa; phylum Chordata; class Mammalia; order Carnivora; family Ailuridae; genus Ailurus; species Ailurus styani. The sequence goes on from LNAC01000053.1 coordinate 715,665, forward strand.
CCTCTAAAATATTGAAATTATAGGTAATATTGCTAAGCAGTTTCAATTGAAGGAAACTGACTAAATTAGTCATGGTCCAGGTCTGGATGAATTTGTGAATTCCTTCAGCAAGCTCTGAGATAGAATATCAACTATAGGATAATGCCATACTGAGATTGACCTATTCAGAACTGAAGCAGAACATCAGTCTGGGAAGAAAGGATCAAAAAAATCAATGAGGGAAAAATAAGAAATATAAGCTAGTTGTGTTCAACTCTCCCTCTTCTGGTAATTGAGTGTGGTCAACAGAGGTTTGAGGTTTATGCCTATTTTTATTTCTAGGGAATATCTTCTTTAAATGGCTTTGAGGAACCACAGCACCATCACGGAGTTTATCCTTCTTGGCCTGTCTGTTGACTTCCACGTCCAGGTTCTGCTCTTTGTGCTTTTCCTTGGGATTTACCTCTTGACTATAATGGGAAATCTATTGATGTTGTTGGTCATCAGGGCAGATTCCCAACTCCACACACCTATGTACTTCTTCCTGAGTCACCTCTCTTTCATGGACTTTTGTTTCTCTACTGCCATAGTGCCCAGGCTGCTGGAGAACCTCCTGTCTCAGAGGAAAACCATCTCAGTAGAGGGCTGTCTGGCTCAAGTTTTCTTTCTGTTTGACTTTGGAGGAACAGAAGTTTGCCTACTATCAGCAATGGCCTATGACCGTTATGCTGCCATCTGTCACCCACTTCTCTATGGTCAGGTAATGAATAATCAGCTGTATATGAAGCTTGTGTGGGGCTCATGGAGCCTGGGGTTTCTAGATGCACTCATTAACATCCCCTTGATAATGAACTTGGATTTCTGTGAGACCAAAATCATCCATCACTACAGCTGTGAGCTGCCCTCCCTCTTCCCCTTGTCCTGCTCTGATGTCTCTATCAACCTCACTGTCCTAGTCTGTTCCACACTCCTGCATGGCTTTGGAACATTCTTCCTGATCTTCTTCTCCTATGTGCACATTGTCTCCACCATCCTGAGCATCAGCTCGACCTCAGGCAGAAGCAAGGCCTTCTCCACTTGCTCCTCCCACCTCATTGCAGTGAGTTTCTTCTATGGGTCAGCTTTCTTCCGTCATCTCATGCCAACCTCAGGCTCACCTCTGGAGCTGATCTTCTCCATACAGTATGGTGTGGTCACTCCCCTAGTGAATCCCTTCATTTACAGCCTGAAAAACAAGGAGGTTAAAAATGCATTGAGAAGAACCTTGGGCAAGTTTTTGCAAAGTACAGGTAGCAAACTGTGGTTGGAGATGATTAGACATTAAGCTTGAACTACATGCATGATAGTATCTGTTGAGTTGATGTTAAGTAAAATTGCTGAATGCACATCTTGTTAAATGCTGTCAGATGCCTTAGTAAACAATTTTACCACCCAAGTTCAGTATATTTTATTCTAATTTTTTATACCTAGGGATTTTAATTGAACAAATTATTGAGCAGTAATGTAAGAGCATGAATCATTTTAATTTTCCATCATTGAATATAGGTGAGTTCTATAAATGACCTTTACCTATTTCTAAATAGATTTATAGCACATTTTTAGCATTTTGACTTATTTTTATTAAAATATAACATACAGAAAAGTGCACCACATAATGAGGATACAGCACAATAAATTTTCTCAGAGAATATGATCAAAAAGCTAGTGACCAGATCAAGTCCCCCTTTGCAACACTATCCCAGCCTCACAAGTAATCTATTGCCATCCATTACTTTTACCTTCTCTTGTTCTTCATATAAGTGAAATCTACCATCTATTTTTGTGTCTGACTTAATTCACTCAGTATTGTACTTAGCTAACTCTCCAAGTATAATGTATTTGTACATTGTTTGTTCTCAGTGTTGCATCATTTTCCATTGCATGAATACATAATTTCTTGATCTGTTTCTGTTGAAGGATATATATGTAACTTCTGGCTTATGGCTATTCTGAGTAGTGTAGCTATCAGTATTCTTGTACATGTCTCTTAGTGGCCATAGACACTTTTGTTTTTCTTTGTTTTAGTATATATCTACAGGTGATTTTGTGTGATCATAAGATGTGCATTATGCTTCCAAACACTTTTCCAAAATGGTTATCAAATTGTGTATTTCCATAGTAGTTTATGAGAATCCTAGTTGCTCTATATGGTAATTACACATTATATTTTGGGGTTTTTTTTCATTTTCCAATTCTAGTGGATGAGTTTTGATTGCATCAGAAGTTGTCTTTGTATTTCTCTGATGGCTAATAAAGTTAAGCACCTTTTCCTCTTCTGCCCTCTGTATTGACTTTCATTCTCTTTTTTTTTAAGATTTTATTTATTTACTTCACAGAGGAAGAGAGATCACAAGGAGGCAGAGAGGCAGGCAGAGAGAGAGAAAGAAGCAGGCTCCCTGCCGAGCAGGGAGCCCGATGCGGGCCTCGATCCCAGGACCCTGAGATCATGACCTGAGCCGAAAGCAGAGGCTTTAACCCACTGAGCCACCCAGGCGCCCGACTTTCATTCTCTTAATGTTGTTTTGATGAAGAGAAATTCTTAATTTTCATAAAGTCCAAATAATCATTTTTTCCTTTATAACTTGCTATTTTTGTGCTAAGTTAAGAATTTTTTCTTTACTCCAAGCTTATGTAAATATTCTGGGTTTTTTTTAGTATGCTATGTTAGTGACCATAGAGTACATTATTAGTTTTTTATGTAGTGTTCCAAGGTTCATTGGTTATGTATAAAACCCAGTGCTCCATGCAATACATGCCCTCTTTAACACCCATCACTGGGTCAACCCATCCTCCCCACCCCCTGCCCTTCAGTAACCTTCAGTTTGTTTCTCAGAGTCCACAGTCTCTCATGGTTTGTCTCCCCTTCTGATTTACCCCAATACACTTTTCCTTCCCTTCCCCTAGAGTCCTCCATTTTATTCCTTATGTTCCACAAGTAAGTAAAACCATATGATAATTGACTTTCTCTGCTTGACTTATTTCACTCAGCATAATCTCCTCCAGCTCCATCCATGTTGATGCAAAAGTTGAGTATTCATCCTTTCTGATGATTGAGTAATATTCCATTGTGTATTTGGATCATGTCTTCTTTATCCATTCATCTGTTTAACATAGTACTAGAAGTCCTAACAACAGCAATCAGACAATAAAAAGAAATGAAAGGTATTCAAATGGGCAAAAAAGAAGTCAAACTCTCTCTCTTCACAGATGACGTGATACTTTATGTGGAAAACCCAAAAGATTCCACCCCCAAATTACTAGAACTCATACAGCAATTCAGTAATGTGGCAGGATACAAAATCAATGCACAGAAATCAGTTGCTTTCTTATACACTAACAATGAAACTGTAGAAATGGAAATTAGTTCCATTTATGGAATCAGTTCCATTTATGATAGCACCAAAAACCATAAGGTACCTTGGAATAAACCTAACCAAAGAGATGAAGTATCTATACTGTAGGAACTACAGAACACTCATGAAAGAAATTGAAGAAGATGCAAATAGATAGAAAAACATTCCATGCTCATGGATCGGAGCAATAAACATTGTTAAAATGTCTATGCTGCCCATACCAATCTATACTTTCAACGCCATCCCAATCAAAATACCACTGGCATTTTTCAAAGTGCTGGAACAAAAAATCCTAAAATTTGTATGGAACCAGAAAAGACCCCAAATTGCCAAGGAAACATTGAAAAAGAAAAACAAAGCAGGGGGCATTATGTTGCCTGATTTCAAGCTATATTACAAAGTTGTGATCACCAAGACAGCATGATACTAGCACAAAAACAGACACACAAACCAGTGAAACAGGGTAGAGCACCCAAATATGAACCCTCAAGTCTGTGGTCAACTAATTTACAACAAAGCAGGAATAAATATCCAATGGCAAAAAGAGTCTCTTCAACAAAGAGTGCTGGGAAAATTGGACAGCTATGTACAGAAGAATGATACACAATGATTCTCTTACACCATACACAAAGATAAACTCAGAATGGATGGAATACCTCAGTGTGAGACAGGAATCCATCAAAATCCTAAAGGAGAACATAGGCAGTAACCTCTTCGACATCGACCACAGCAACTTCTTTCAAGACACTTCTCCAAAGACAAGGGAAACAAAAGTGAAAATGAACTCTTAGGACTTCATCAGATAAAAAGCTTTTGCACAGCAAAGGAAACAGTCAACAAAACAAAGAGGCAACCCACGGAATGGGAGAAGATATTCACAAATGACATTACAGACAAAGGGCTGATATCCAAGATCTGTAAAGAACTTCTCAAACTCAACACCCAAAAAACAAATAATCAAGTCAAAAAATGGGCAGAGGACATGAACAGACAGTTCTCTAGTGAACACATACAAATGGCTAACAGACACATGAAAAAATGTTCATCATCATTAGCCATCAAGGAAATTCAAATCAAAACCACATTGAGTTACCACCTTACACCGGTTAGAATGGCAGAAATGAACAAGGCAAGAAACAACAAATGTTGGAGAGGATGTGGAGAAAGGGGAACCCTCTTTCACTGTAGGAATGCAGTTTTGTGCAACCACTTTGGAAAACAGTGTGGAGGTTCCTCAAAAAATTAAAAATAGATCTACCCTATGACCCAGCAATTCCAATACTGGGTATTCACCCCAAAGATACAGATGTAGTGTAAAAAGGGTCACGTACATCCCAGTGTTCATAGCAGCAATGTCCACAATCACTAAACTGTGGAAAGAGCTGAGATGCCCTTCAACAGATGAATAGATAAAGATCCTTTCATAAGAAAAGATGAATACCCAACTTTTACATCATCATGGATGGGACTGGAGATTATGCTGAGTGAAATAAGTCATGCAGAGAAAGTCAATTATCATGTGTTTCACTTACTCGTGGAACATAAGGAATAGCATGGAGGATATTAGGAGAAGGAAGGGGAAAATGAAGTGGGGGGGGCATTGGAGGGGGAGACAAACCATAAAAGACAGGACTCTGAGAAACAACCTGAGGGTTTTAGAAGGGAGGGTCATGGGTGTATGGTTTGGCCCAGTGATGGATATTAACAGGGGCACGTATTGCATGGAGCACTGAGTGTTATATGCAAACAATGAATCATGGAATGCTACATCAAAACTAATGAAGTACTGTATGGTGACTAACATAACATAATAAAAAATAATTTAAAAAGAAAGATAAAAATCATATGAACATCTAAATAGATATAGAAAAAGCATTTGACAGAGCACAACATCCTTTCATGATAAAAAAACCCTTAACAGATTGATTACAAAAGGAACATACCCCAATGTAATAAAGGCCATAGGTAACAACACCTAGCTAACATTATACTTATCATGAAAAGTTGAAAGCTTTTTCCTCTAAGACCAGGAAAAAGACAAAGGTGCACATTCTCACCACTCTTATTCTGTATACTACTGGAAGTTCTAGCTAGAACAATTAGATAAGACAAAGAAATAAAAAACATCCAAATCAGAAAGGAATAAATAAAACTGTCATTATCTGCAGATGATATGATCTATATATTGGAAATCCTAAAGGTTCAACCAAAAATACTGTTGGAACTAACCAACAAATTCAGGAAAATTGCAATATATAAAATCAACATACAGAAATTAGTTGTGTTATATACACTAACAATGAAACATCTGAAAAATAAATAAAGAAAATTCTTCCATTCACAAAACAGTAACATACTTAGGAATAAATTTAACCAAGGGAGTGAAGGATTTGCACAATGAAAACTACAAGACTTTGTTGGAAAAAAAATCAAAGAAAACAGAAATGAAAGACATTCCATGTTCATGGATCAGAAAAATTCATTTTTTTAAATGTCTGTAGTACCCCAAGCATCTTTAGATTCAAACATAATCCCTATGAAAGTCCCAATGATATTTTTCACAGAAATATAATAAACATTCCTAAAATTTGTATGGAACCACAAAAGACACCAAAGAGCCAAGGAAATCCTGAAACAGAAGAACAAAGCCAGAGGCATCACATTTCCTGATTTCAAACTATACAACAAAGCTATAGTAATTGGAACAGTATGGTATGGGCATAAAATAAACACTTTGACCAATAGAATAGACTAGAAAGCCCCTGTTATTTGACAAGGGACTGAAGAACACCAAATGGGGAAAAGTTCTTCCGATCCATGAGCATGGAATGTTTTTCCATTTCCTTGCGTCTTCCTCAGTTTCTTTCATAAGTGTTCTATAGTTTTTAGAGTACAGATCCCTCACCTCTTTGGTTAGGTTTATTCCTCGGTATCTTATGGTTTTTGGTGAAATTGTAAACAGGACTGATTCCTTGATTCATCTTTCTTCTGACCCATTGTTAGTATGTAGAAATACAACTGACTTCTGTGCATTGGTTTTACATCCTGCTACTTTGCTGAATTCCTCCATGAGTTCTAGCAAATTTTTGGTGGAGTCTTCTGGGTTTTCAACATAGAATATCATGTCATCTGCAAAGAGTGAAAGTCTGACTTCTTTGCTGATTTGGATACCTTTTATTTCTGTTTGTTGTCTGATTGCTGAGGCTAGGACTTCCAGTACTGTGTTGAACAACAGTGGTCTGAGGGTTACTGGGGGGTGGGAGGGTAAGGATAGGGTAGGTGGGTTATGGACATTGGGGAGGGGTTGTGCTTTGGTGAATGCTGTGAAAGATGTAAGCTGGATGATTCACAGACCTGTACCCCTGGGGCAAAGAATAAAAAATAAAAAATAAAAAACAACAGTGGTGAGAGTGGACATCCCTGCTGTGTTCCTGACTCTCAGTTTATCCCCATTGAGCATGATATTCACTATGGGCTTCTAATAAATGGCTTTTATGATATTGATGTATGTTCCCTCTATCCCTACACTGTAGAGAGTTTTTATCAGGAAAGGATGTTATATTTTGTCCAATGCTTTTTCTACTTCTATTGAGAGGATCATATGCTTCTTGCCCTTTCTTTTATTAATGTGGTGTATCACAATGATTGATTTTTGGATGTTAAACCACCCCTGCAGCCCCAGAATAAATCCCATTTGGTCATGGTGAATAACCCTTTTAATGTATTGTTGGAACCTATTTGCTAGTGTATTTGGTGAGGATTTTTTAATCCATGTTCATCAGCGATATTGGTCTATAATTCTCCTTTTTGATGGGGTCTTCATCTGGTATTGGGATCGAGGTAATGCCGGTGACATCGAAAGAGTTTGGAAGTTTTCCTTCCTTTCTATTTTTTGGGAACAGCTTCAGAAGAATAGGTATTAACTTAAACTAATAATACACCATATGTTAATTAATTTTAAAAAAAGACTAGAGCCAAAAGATGACTTTTGTGCCAGAAAAATTCAGTCCTCTATAATTTCTCTAAACGTTCCCCTCATTGCCATTTGGTGATTTCCAGTCTGTTTTCATTTAGCCTTCTGTTCCTAACTGTCTCAGGCAATTCCTTTTACAATGAGTTCTCTCATCATCTTTTGCTTGTGCTACAGACTAAGTTCCAGATGCGAAGAACTTTGTGGTTATTTCTCTCTTTTGAGGTTCTTATCCTTAGGTGTTTTTAGTATCAATTAAATAAATCTTTCTGTACTCTCTAGTGTTTATTGCACACTGGCTATAGATTTCTGCATTAGTCTGGGAAGCTGAAGCCAAGAGCTAAGAGGTTCTTGGTCTCTGGGAAGTGGGTTAAAGCACATTATAATAGACTTTAGTGGTCTGAGATCCTCCTTCTTCTCTTAGACCCTAAGTGCATGTGCTAAAAATAGTTTACTTTTCTGGTAATATTAACCACTCCATCAACTCTGGTCATCAATATTAGTGGTAAAAGGGGAAGAGGAAAAGCAGAATTCAGAGATTTTAAGGAGAGTATTAATGGTATGTGAAGTTTGTCTTCCATGCAAACAAACCACAGACATTGGGACCCTTCTTCCTATTTCAGGTGACCTTGGAACATGAAAGGTCTTATATTTTCCAGTAATAGTTGCCCAGACCATCACTGCCTTCTAGCACTGGACATGCCTCTCATCCTATCTTCATTAATATATCTTTCCTGTCACTTATGCGATTAATATTTTCTGTGTGATTTTGCCAAGTAGGAAATTTTGAGACTTTTTTTTCTGGGAATATGTTCTTGGGAATGATATAAGATCATTGTATCTAAATGGCATTGATATTCTTTGCCTGTCCAAATTAACTGAATCTTAAATTTAGGCAAATGTTCATTTAAGTAAAATGAATTCACAGTAGTGTAAACTTCAACCAAAAAACATAGGATGGAAGGTAATAATTATCTGTAACTATTTTTCAAGTGATCCAGAAAATGCAATTTCCTGCTCCACTTCTCTTTAAGATAATATCTGACATAAACATATATGAGATAGCAAGAGGTGACCTATTTGAGAAGTTTCCAACACAGCTACAAAGACAAAGTGGTAAATAACACATTTTGTTAAGAGGGTTCCCCTGGGCTCTTTTACCTACCACTCTTCTCTGTGTAAGCACCCAAACTTCTCTCTCTCTCTCTCTCCTTTTAAGATTTTATTTACTTATTTGACAGAGAGAGAGAGATCACAAGTAGGCAGAGAGGCAGGCAGAGAGGAGGGAGAAGCAGGCTCTCTTCTCAGCAGAGAGCCCAATGCGGGGCTCAATCCCAGGACCCTGAGATCATGACCTGAGCCACAGGCAGAGGCTTAACCCACTGAGCCACCCAGGCACCCCCAAACTTCTCTCTCTTTGCCTTTTTCTGAATTTCAGAATAGGCATTCAACTTCGATGTGAATTGAAGCCACTGTGTTCCCTCTCACAAGTTAAGTGGAAAGAATTTGAAATTAGTGCTTATCTTTCACTGCATGACTGAAATGAAGCCCTGTCTTCAGGTGGTCACAAACAGAGGATCTATATTAGAAACAAGGGGAGCAAATCATGGAATCTCACAAATTGGGCCTCCATCTGGCTTCCTGATGGGTCGTGTGGGCCCTCAGCATAGCACAGAGATTTTCAAGTACTTGATCTCTAACTCCCAGTTGCTCCAAAAATCCTTTGGTTATGCTAGAGTTTGCTTAGTCCTAGTGATGGAAATAAAAACAGGATTATAGCCAGGTCTACAGTGAGAGTAAATATGGAGACAAACCATTAGAGACTCTGGACTCCAGGAACCAAACTGAGGGTTACAGAAGGGAGGGGGGTTGGGGGGAGGAGTAACCAAGTGATAGGTATTAAGGAGGGCACATATGGTGAGAAGAGCTGGGTGTTATATGCAACTAATGAATCATTAAACACTACATCAAAAAATTATGATCTACATGTTGGCTAGTTGAACATAATAAAAAACTCTACATCAAAACTAATGATGTACTGTAGGGTGACTAACATAACATAATAAAAAACAATTTAAAGAAAATAAGAGTAAATATGGAAAAACTAGAGAGTAAATATGAAGAAAGTGGCCAAAATCCATGAATTATGAATCTTGATAAATTTTCCAGTTAAAGTAAATGTACTGAATTGAGCATTTACTTTGCTGAGGAAGAATACAAAGAAACTGTTTATTTCAATGAGATTTTACAAACTCAGAGACAGGAAGAATTGACCTTCCAGTGTGGTCATTCATCTTCACTGCAGAAGCTGAATTAATTAGGGCCATCCTGCTGGGCTGCAAGTTACTGATCAGATAGAACAAACAGGTGATTTGAATACAAGTTCTGATAAGGAATGGGAATATAAGAACTTGTCTGAATAAGAAATAAGAAAAGAAAGGAAAAGCAGGGCATTGGCTAACCCTGCAGGAATACAATCTGTCCTGATGAGTTCTCTGGGCAAGAACAATATCTCATTGTGGTGAAATTCCCTAGATGAAAGCTGGGAAACTCAGAGTCAATTCAGAATTCTGGGTGACAGGTCAAGATTACTGTAAGGAGTTAAGGTACCAGGAAAGAGAACTTATGAAAGAATAGCATCTGAGATTTCAAGCTGGGTATAAAAAAAATTAACCAATGCAAGAATTCAGCTCTCAATACTAGAAATGTATGACTGGAAAAGCAAGACAAATAAGTATATTCACACAACAGTTCAACAAACATAAAATAAGGTTGTTTGGCCAATCTATTACAAGTAGGAGCCCTTGCACAAAGTAGATCCATAATATTTTTAATAATTAGATAAAAGAGAATTGATAAATTTACGGATAAATGATTGAGTGGAAACAGATGGATAGATGATTGAATTGACAGACAGGATGGATAATGGAGTGCATACCTAAATGTCATGGTTTTAAACCACTCTCCCAGCATGGAAAGAAATGAACTAGTAAATATGAGCTGCTCTCCGGGGGAAAGGAATCATTAGGTACCAGTTATTACAATAGAAGATAAGTCTTCTGCCTTCACAACCAGTACAAAATGAGCCTCTCAACCCCACATAGCCTTTCCTTCCTCCACAACTTCCCAGTCATTCTCAAGTTTTATTTCTAGTTAGAATTAAAGCTGGGGATATTCCTCTAGCAAAGCATAAATGTCATAGTTGCTTCATTCTTTCATTCTTTCTGCATTTAACAAATATCAAGGACCTATTATTGCCTTTTGTTCTGCTGTATGTTCAGGATTTAAGATAACATAGATGATTAAATACCAAATCTATTCTACAAAAAAGCAACACATTTGGAGAAAAAATAAATACTATTCGTATCCTAGTAAAAGCCAGAGTAAGATAGATATTCAAGTGGAAGCCCAAAACAGTTTACAGAGTAAGGGGTAAAAAAGAACGTGGAGTGGAGAGAAGTAGATATGCTTAAGCAAATGAATGTCAGCCAGTCAGAGTGTGAAAATCATAGATATGGAAGCTTCATAGATCTGGGAGAGATGTAAAGCTTATCCACTAATCCTCTCAACATCAGCAAGTTATCACAACATTTTCAGATTCAATTTCCTTATGCTAAAATTTGAAATAATGCAGCCCCCATAGTTTTGTTGAGATCTTCAAATAGAGAAAAAGCTAAATGTTTGATAATACCTAGATATAATTGGTATCGATGAAATAATAGGTGTCATTATTTTCCATAATCTGTGCAGGCAGAGAAGGAGGTAATCAAGATTCATATATAAAAATGGAAGAAACAGAAATTAAGGTATGATGGAAAAATAGGTAGGATTTGGGTCAAGATTTGAAGATAAAAATTTCAAGAGTATCAGTTGAAGTCAAAGCAGAGAATAGGAGAATAATGAGGGCACCAGAGCAAGTCTGGTCTGACCAATTGGTGCCTGATTCTATAGCACAGAGGCACCCAGAACCACCTGAGGAATGTTTAAAATACCCTAAGAGACTCCTAATCTCACAAAACAAACTGAGGGTTACTGGGGGGTGGGAGGGTAGGGATAGGGTGGATGGGTTATGGACATTGGGGAGGGTTTGTGCTTTGGTAAATGCTGTGAAAGATGTAAGCTGGATGATTCACAGACCTGTACCCCTGGGGCAAAGAATATAAATAAATAAATAAATAAATAAATAAATAAATAAATAAATAAATAAATAAATAAATAAAATACCATCTCCAGGATCCAGAAAAGACCCAGGAAACAGGTTCTCTGCAGGTAGAGAAATTACTTCGAAAATTAGTTAATTTTCAAATGCCAACCAGAGAGGTTTATCATTATTCAGGAGAATTGTAGAATTAAAGTTCTGGCCATAGGCTCATATAGAGTAGATGTAAATCCTGACTGTTCAAATTGAGGAACTGAAGAAGTCTTATAGATCTGAGTTTTGGGGTAGAGGGAGAATTAACTGTTAAAAATATAGACTAGCAATATCCTTTCTTAACCCCATTCCCCACCACATACATATATTTCAAAATTGTCCCTTGGATCAAATAACCAAATATACTAGAGAGAGACACATGAATACTTAGAAATATAATAAATGTAGCATGTTATTATTAAGTAATATTAGACTATTGCAAGCTTTTGAATGCAGAGTAAAAGACTGTGTAGCTCAACAAACCAGAGATAATTAGAAGCGCTTCTCCAAGAAGTGTATTGGATATAAATAGACTGGTAATTTTGCAGGGTAAAATCAAAGGACAGTTCAAGGAGATGAAACGGATCTGTCATAAACTAAGCTGAAAAAATATGTAAAGGTCTCCAGAGCTATTTGTGGGAGAGGATCCAAGAGGGAAAAGAACACAAATGGACTGGTTCAGGGTCCAGGAGCTGTGCAGTTGGCAATCAAGTGAGGGAAGAATTCTCGGGGGGGGGGGGTGAAGATTTTTTTAAAACCCATGCAAAAGATGAGCACACTGAAGAGAGAGATGTATGCCTACATAGAATGAAGTAAAAATCCTGAGGTGGCACAAAAAGAAGATGAATATTTCATGCTTCTTTGTGCTTTCATTCCAGTGGAACATCTTCTATCATGGTCTTAGGAAACCACAGCACCATCACCAAATTTATCCTCCTTGGACTGTCTGCTGACCCCCACATCCAGGTTATGCTCTTTGTGCTTTTCTTAGAAATTTACCTCCTGACCACCATGGGGAACCTGATGATGATGGTGGTGATTTTGACTGACTCCCATCTCCACACCCCCATATACTTCTTCTTGAGTCACCTCTCCTTTCTGGATCTTTGTTTAACTTCAGTCACTGTGCCCAAGATGCTGGAGAATCTCCTGTGTCGGAAGAAATCAGTATCAGTAGAAGATTGCCTCACTCAGGCATTTTTTGTGTTTTTCATTGCAGGAACTGAAGCTTTTGTGCTCTCTGCCATGGCCTATGACCACTACATTGCCATCTGCTACCCTCTGCTCTATGGCCAGCTGATGAGTAAACAGTTGTGTGAGGGTCTGGTATAGGTCTCATGGGGACTGGGCTTTCTGGATGCTCTCATTAATACCCTCATGGCTTGGAATTTGGACTTCTGTGAGGCTCATGTCCTGCCTCACTTTAGCTGTGAAGTGCCATCTCTATTTTCTCTATCTTGCTCTGACATCTCCACCAACTTTACACTTCTGGTGTGCTCTACCATCACTCATGCCTCTGGAACCTTACTCCTGATTTTCTTCTCCTATACTTGCATTGCTTCCACCATCCTGAGCATAAGCTCCACCTCAGGCAGAAGTAAGGCCTTCTCCACCTGCTCCTCCCACCTCACTGCTGTGAGCTTTTTCTATGGATCTGCTTTTCTTCGCTATCTCATGCCAACCTTAAGTACCCCACTGGAGTTAATTTTTTCCATACAGTATAGTGTGATCACTCCTCTTGTGAATCCCCTTGTCTACAGCTTGAAGAACAAGGAAATAAAAGTAGCTCTGAAAAGAATGTTGCAAAAAGGTTTACAACATCTCAGAGAGCAGAGAATAGGTAGAGAAATTTTTCATTGTTCATAACAGAATGACAAAGTATCTTATAACAACCAGTCTCCTTTGAAATGCCTGGGAAGATCCAAGAGCTACTGCTTACTTTGGTTCATATTTAATTTATTCATGGACAAAACAATGGACTTACTCTTCCTTTTAATTATGAAACATTCCCATTGAGATTAGAATTGAGAAAATTGTCAAGAAACTGAATTCTTTTTTTTTTAGGATTTTATTTATTTATTTGTCAGAGAGAGAGAGAGAGAGCACAAGCAGGGAGAGCAGCAGGCAGAGCAGGCAGAGCAAACAGAATGAGAAGCAGACTCCCCAGTGAGCAAGGAGCCCAATTCAGGACTTGATGCCAGGACCCTGGAATCATGACCTGAGCCAAAGCTCAGGTGCTTAACTGACTGAGCCACCCAGGCATCCCAGGAAACTGAATTTTTATTGGGTCTAATATTTAGAGGGGAAGGTTTGCTAGAAATAAAAGCACCAAGGCCACTGATAATAATCATAAATTTCAGGCAGAGTTGGGAGGAAGGTTGAGGATAAGTTTGGACTAGATAGGTGCTTGTAGAAGAGATAGAAAGACCTAAAAAATGGCTGACAGAGGCAAAGCCAGGCTCACAAACACTTTCCAAACTTTGTGCCTCTCCTGGTACATTTACGTGCTTGCAATAGAGAGAGAATCCACTCTTTCTGGGATGGCCATCAGCCCTAGTGTGTCACTGAGTCACCATTGCTGGGATGCTGAGGAGGTGCTGAGGCGGAGTGGCACATCATCAACAAGGATGCTGGGGATGCTGAACAGATACTCCCTTTCCTCCCTCAGAACCAGATTAGCTGCTTCCCTTAGTTGATACCACACTTGCCACTGGCTGAGCCTAACCAGTAGCCACCAGCCCGGGAATCTGGGAGATGTCTTCTGTGGGCATCTAGTCGAGGTAATACAAAGCCAAGTACATCAGACAAGCATAGGGCTGAGGGCCAACAGAAAACTAGTGTACCAGATAATCATGTAAACATGACCCTCCTCAGACAGGAAAGGGAAGGGAAGGGAAAAGAAAAGGAGATTAGACAAGGAAAGACCAAGTGGTAGAAGATGGGATAGAAGGGAGAATGGGAGGAATAAGAGGAAATTTACAAAGAAGACATCACCACTAGCCATCAGGGAAATTCAAATCAAAACCACATTGAGATATTACCTTTCACCAATTAGAATGACCAAAATCAACAGGACAGGAGACAAAAGTGTTGTAGAAGATGTGGAGAAAGGGGAACCCTCTTTCACTGTTGGTGGGAATGCAAGTTGGTGCAGCTGCTTTGGAAAACAGTGTGGAGATTCCTCAAAAAATTAAAAATAGAGCTATCCTATGACCCTTTAATTGCACTACTGGGTATTACCCCAAAGATACAGATGTAGTGAAAAGAAGGGCCATATGTACCCCAATGTTCATAGCAGCAATGTCCACAATCACCAAACTACCAAGATGCCCTTCAACAGACAAATGGATAAAGACGTGGTCCATATATACAATGGAATATTACACAGCCATCAGAAAGGATGAATACCCAACTTTTGTATCAACATGGATGGTTCTGGAGGAGTTTATGCTGAGTGAAATAAGTCAAGCAGAGAGAGTCAATTATCATATGGTTTCGTTTACTTGTGGAACATAAGGAATAACCTGAGGGACTCTAGGAGGAGGAAAGGAAAAGTGAATTGGGGTAAATTGGTGGGGGAGATGAACCATGAGAGACTATGGACTCTGAGAAACAAACTGAGGATTATGGAGGGTGGGGGGAGGGGGAATGGGTGAGCCTGGTGGTGGGTATTAAGGAGGGCACGTATTGCATGGAGCGCTGGGTATGGTGCATAAACAATGAATCTTGGATCACTGAATAAAATAAAGTAAAAAAAGAAGAAGAAGAAGACTTCAGTAAGGATCAGACAAGTAAGAGTACCCTTGGGGGACACCTTGGGAGAACAGGAATTAGAAACCCCAGGCTATACATGCACTGGCGCCCTCAGGTGGCTTGAGGGATTCACTGTACTGATGTACACAGGAGTTTAAGGAAAGAAGAATTCCTCTAACTCTGTGCTCAGGCAAAACATGGCCAGAAAGTAGCCAAGCAGTTCTGTTTTCAAGTTCTGGAATCCTAGGAAATTTCCAAGGAAACTCAAGGGACAGTCTAGCTCTGGTGGTCTTTTCTTCCCTTTTGGTAACCCTCCCTCCTCACAGTGTTTCTGTTCCCACCTAAGCACAGTTCTCAACAGACCTCCCCCAGAGTGAGGGGATGCTCCAAGTCTATCTAAATCCCTTTTTCAAAAGATTTAGCTTGAAAAAAATTATCTATAGTCTAGTGATACAGTCACTGAAAAAGCTGCATTTACCTAATTTCAAAATGTCATACATGATTGACCTATTTCAGGCCCTTCCTACAATTATGCCATGTTGCATGTCTATCTTCCTATTTTACCTTTCTTAATGATTCAAGGGATTTTCAGGTTTGATTTTCAAATTTTTCTTCCCCCTTTAATGGCATAATTTTAAAAACTCTTTATCAGATATTCAATCCTTAATATATGATTCATCATTTATGCGTTTTGAAGATCCTTGTTTTATTTTTACTATTTCTCTTTCATACATTTTGTATTATATTATGTTAGTCACCATACAGTACTTCATTAGTATCTGACGTAGTGTTCCATGATTCATTGTTTGCACGGAACACCCAGTGCTCCATGCAATTCGTGCCCTCCTTAATACCCATCACTGGGCCAACCCATCCCCCAACCCCTTCCCCTCTAAAACCCTCAGTTTGTTTCCCAGAGCCCATAGTCTCAAGTGGTTCTTCTCCCCCTCCAATTCCACCCCCTTCATTTTTCCCTTCCTTCTCCTAATATCCTCCATGCTATTCCTTATGTTCCACAAATAAGTGAAACCATATGATAATTGACCTTCTCTGCTTGACTTATTTCACTCAGCATAATCTCCTCCAGTCCCATCCCTCTTGATGCAAAAATTGGATATTCACCCTTTCTGACACCTGAGTAATATTCCATTGTGTATATAGACCACAACGTCTTTATCCATTCATCTGTTGAAGGGCATCTCGGTAGTTTGGCTATTTTGTGGACATTGCTGTTATGAACATTGGGGTGCACGTGGCCCTTCTTTCCACTATATCTGTATCTTTGGGGCAAATACCCAGTAGTGAAAGCTCTATTTTTTTAATTGTTTGGAGAACCTCCACACTTTCCCAAAGTGACTGTACCAACTTGTATTGAGGGTAAGAGGGTTCTCCTTTCTCCACAACCTCTCCAACATCTGTCATTTCTTGCCTTGTCAATTTTTGCCATTCTAACTGGTTTAAGGTCATATCTCAATGTGGTTTTGATTTGAATTTCCCTGATGGCTAATGATGATGAACATTTTTTCATGTGTCTGTTACCCATTTGTATGTCTTCTTTGAAGAAGTGTCTGTTCATGTCTTCTGCCCATTTTTTGACTTGATTGTTTTCTGAGTGCTGAGTTTGAGAAGTTCTTTATAGATCTTGGATATCAGCCCTTTGTCTGTAATGTCATTTGCAAATATCTTCTCCCGTGCTGTGGGTCCTTTTTGTTTTTTTTTTTTTTGACTGTTTCCTTTGCTGTGCAGAATTTTTTAGCTTGATGAAGTCCCAAAATTTCATTTTTGCTTTTGTTTCAATGGTCAAGTTTCATTCTTCTGTATATAGCTGTCCAATTTTCCCGGCACTATTTGTTGAAGAGACTGTCTTTTTTCCACTGGATGTTTTTTCCTGCTTTGTCGCAGATAAGTTGACCAGAGAGTTGAAGGTCCATATCTGGGCTCTCTACAATGTTCCATTGATCTAGGTGTCTGTTTTTGTGCCAGTACCATGCTGTCTTGGTGATCACAACTTTGTAATATAGCTTGAAATCAGGCAACGTGATGCCCTCAGCCTCATTTTTCTTTTTCAACGTTTCCTTGGTGATTCAGGGTCTTTCCTGTTTCCATACAAATTTTAGGATTGTTTGTTCCAGCACTTTGAAAAATGCCGATGGTATTTTGTTTGGGATGGCATTGAAAGTATAGCTTGGTCTGGACAGCATAGACATTTTAACAATGTTTAGTCTTCCAATTCATGAGCGGGGAATATTTTTCTATCTTTTTGTGTCTTCTTCAATTTCTTTCATGAGTGTTCTGTAGTTCCTACAGTATAGATACTTCACCTCTTCGGTTAGGTTTATTCCAAGGTATCTTATGGTTTTTGGTGCTATCATAAATGGAACTGATTCTCTAATTTCCCTTTCTACAGTTTCATTGTTAGTGTATAAGAAAGCAACTGATTTCTGTGCATTGATTTTGTATCCTGCCACATTACTGAATTGCTGTATGAGTTCTAGTAATTTGGGGGTGGAGTCTTTTGGGTTTTCCACATAAAGTATCATGTCATCTGTGAAGAGAGAGAGTTTGACTTCTTCTTTGCCAATTTGAATACCTTTTATTTCTTTTTGTGGTCTGATTGCTGTTCCTAGGACTTCAAGTACTATGTTGAACAATAGTGGTGCGAGTGGGCAAACTTATCATGTTCCTGATCTCAAGGGAAAGGCTCTCAGCTTTTCCACATTGAGAATGATGTTTGCTGTAGGTTTTTCATAGGTGGATTTTGTGAAATTGAGGAATCTTCCCTCTATCCCTATAGTCTGAAGAGTTTCAGTCAGGAAAGGATACTGTATTTTGTCAAATGCTTTTTCTGCATCAATTGAGAGGACCATGTGGTTCTTGTCTCTTCTCTTATTTGTGTGTTCTATCACATTGATTGATTTCTGAATGTTGAACCACGCTTGCTTCCCAGGGATAAATCCCATGGTCATGATGGATAATCCTTTTAATGTACTGTTGAATCCCATTAGCTAGGATCCTGTCAAGAATTTTGGCATAGATATTCATCAGGGATACTGGTCTGTCATTCTCCTTTTTGATGGGGTCTTTGCCTGGTTTGGGGATCAAGGTAATGCTGGCCTCATAGAATGAGTCTGGAAGTTTTCCTTCTATTTCTATTTTTCAAAACAGCTTCAGTAGAATAGGCAGTATTTCTTCTTTGAATGTTTGGTAGACTTCCCCATGGAATCCATCAGGCCCTGGACTCCTGTTTTTTGGGAGGTTTTTGGTCACTGCTTCAATCTTGTTTCTGATTATTGGTCTATTCAGGTTGTCAATTTCTTCCTGTTTCAGTATTGGAAGCTTATAGGTTTCCAGGAAGGCATCCATTTCTTCCAGGTTATTTAATTTATTGGCATATAGCTGTTGATAATAGTTTCTGATATTTGTTTTTATTTCCTTGGTATTAGTCATGATCTTGCCCCTTTCACTCATAATTTTATTAATTTGGGTCCTTTCTCTTTTCCCTTGGATAAGTCTGGCCAGTCAGTAGTTGATCGATTTTATTGATTCTTTCAAAGAACCATCTTGTACTTTCATTGATGTGTTCTACTGTATTTTTGGTTTCTAATTCATTGATCTCTGCTCCAATCTTAATTATTTCCCTTCTCGTGCATGGGTTAGGCTTAATTTGTTGTTGAGTCTCCAGTCCTTAAGGTGTAAAGATAGTTTGTGTATTTAGGATCTTTCTTTCTTTCTTTCTTTCTTTCTTTCTTTCTTTCTTTCTTTCTTTCTCTCTTCCTTCCTTCCTTCCTTCCTTCCTTCCTTCCTTCCTTCCTTCCTTTCTTTCTTTCTTTCTTTCCTTCCTTCTTTAGTAAGGCTTGGATGACTCTGTATTTCCCCCTTAGGACTGCCTTTGCCATATCCCATAGGTTTTGGACTGATATGTCTTCATTCTCATTGGTTTGCATATAATGTTTAAGTTCTTCTTTGATTTCCTGGTTGACCCAAACTTTCTTGAACAGGATGGTCTTTAGCTTCCAACTGTTGAATTTCTCCTAAACTTTTTCTTGTGATTGAGTTCTAGTTTCAGAGCACTGTGGTCTGAGAATATGCAGAGAATAATCTCAATCTTTTGGTATCAGTTGAGACCTTATTTGTGACCCAGTATGTGGTCTATTCTGGAGAAAGTTCCATGTGTGCTTGAGAAGAATGAGTATTCTGTTGTTTTAGGGTGGAATGTTCTATATATATCCATGAGGTCCATTTGGTCCAGTGTGTCATTCAAAGCTCTTGTTTCTTTGTTGATTTTCTGCTTAGATGATCTGTCTATTGTTGAGAGTGGAGTGTTGAGGTCTCCTACTATTAGTGTGTTATTGTCAATATGTCTCTATTTTGGTTAGCAGTTGGGTTATGTAGTTGGCTACTCCCGTGTTGGGGACATAGATACGTATAATTGTTAGATCTTGTTGAATAGACCCTTTAAGAATGATATCGTGTCCATCGTAGTATCTCTAACTACAATCTTTAGCTTAAAATCTAATTTGTCTGATATGAGAATTGCTACCCTAACTTTCTTTTGAGGTCCATTGGCATGAAAGTTGGATCTCCATCCCTTCATTTTCAGTATGGATGTATCTTTAGGTTCAAAGTGAATCTCTTGTAGACAGTGTATGGATGGGTCCTGTCTATTTATCCAATCTGCAACCCTGTGCTGCTTTATGGGAGCATTTAGGCCATTCACACCGAGAGTGATTATTGAAAGATATGATTTGATTGTCATCATATTGCCTGTGAAGTCCTTGTTTCTGTAGATTGTCTCTGTTAATTTCTGATCTATATCATCCTTGGGGTCTTTCTCCTATTATAGAACCCCCACTTAATATTTCTTTCAGGGCTGGCTTAGTGGTCACATATTCTTTCAGTTTCTGCTGGTCCTAGAAGATCCTTTTCTCTCCATCCATTCTGAATGACAACTTTGCCAGATGAAGAATTCTTGGCAGCATGTTATTCTCATTTAGTACCCTGAATATGTCTTGCCAGCCTTTTCTGGCTTGCCAGGTCTCTATAGATAGGTCTGACATTATTCTGATGTTCTTCCCTCTGTAAGTAAGGAATCTCTTCCCCCTAACTGCCCTTAAGATGGTTTCCTTGGTTCTAAGATTTGCGAGTTTTACTGTTACATGTTGGCATGTTGGTCTGTTCTCCTTGATCTTGGGAGGGGTCCCTCTGCCTCTAGGACACAAATGCTTGTTTCATTACCCAGATTAGGGAAGCTCTCAGCTATGATTTGCTCATATATGTCTTTTAGTCTCCTCTCTCTCTCCACCCCCTCAGGGATCCCAATAATTCTGACATTGGAATGTTTCATGGCATCATTTATTTCTCTAATTCTGTTTTCATGGATTTTAAGCTGTTTGCTCTAGGCCTCCTCCTGTTCCTTCTTTTCTATCAGTTTGTCTTCTAGATCACTAATTCATTCTTCTGCCTCATTTACACTAGCTATTAGAGTATCTAGATTAGATTGGGTCTCATTGATAGTGTTTAAGTTCTGCCAGATCAGCTCTCATTTCTGCCCTTAGAGAATCTTGTTGCCATTAATAGTTTTCTCCAGCCTACCTATTGTCTTCATAACTGTTACCCTGAAGTCTATTTCTGACATCTTGCTTATATCCATATCCACTAGGTCTGCAGGAGAGGCCATTGTCTCTGGGTCTTTTCTTTATTGGGAGTTCCTCCCCCTAGTCATTCTGTTGAGTTGTGTTTGAGGAGATGTACAGCCAAAAATATCAACCCCTTGGGCAAATAATAAAAATAAAATAAATAAAAAAAGAGAGAGAAAAAAATAAAAAATAAAAAAATAAAAAAAAATATCAACCACAATCCAGGCAAGGTGCACTCTGGGAAAGTTTGGAGCAATGAGAAGCCACCATCAAAAAATCCCAGCCAAAATGAAACTCAAGAATAAGATTTATAAGGTACAAAAACAAAAACAAACAAACAAACAAAAAGACCCACAAACCCCCCAAAAAAAATAAAAATAAAAGGGGAGGCATGAAGGGAAGGTGGCTACAATCCCTCGATGTGAGTGAGGTAGGGTATTTCAGTTCTTCCTGGGTGTGTTTTGTTCTGTTAGAGAACACCACTTCCAAGAGATACAGGGAAATTAAAACTGCTATATATATATATAAAGGTAGTATTGAATAGGGGAAAAAGGACGAATTTGAAGCTTATATCTATATATATATATAAAAGAAAAAAAGTATATGTGTGAAAAAGTTCAAGTTAAAAAGTTACTTTGGAATATGTTGTATTAAACATCTAGTTGAAATGAAAAGTACAGGGGAAAAAAACAGAAGAAACATGAGAAAGAACTGTTAAAAAGAAAAGTTGTATCTAAGAAATACACAGGCTGTGAGACAACACCAGGAGCTTAATATACTATTTTCTCCTGGTGTTGGGATTTTACAGTTTTATGGAGACCCTGGGGCTTTTTTGTTCTCTTGTTCTTCTAGCTTGTCTTCTGGATGAGGGGACTGCCGTGATGTTTTTCAGTCAATCCTGCTTGGCCAGAGTTGCCCTTCCCACTGTCAAGGGGCTGGGCTTTTGTTCTCTGGTGGCTTTTGCTCTCTGGTGGATTTTCACACCTCTTCAGAGGGTCAGAGCAAAGGAAAGTGTCCACACCCAGACCTCTGCTCCAGAGGAGAAAAGCCACAGTCTACTCCTCTCTGAATCCTCTAGAACGCACAGTCTCCCCTTCTGTAAGCACTGCTGAAAACCGCAGCCTCCCACAGGCAGTGCATGCCCCCAGTGATCCTCTCAGCAGTGGACCCCGGCCCCCACTTTTCTTCGTCCCACCCCGCCATGCCACCAAAACTGAGCAATCCCAGTCCAGGCAGTCCTAGGCCCCGGCAGTGGCTGCCCGGGGTCTGTGGGTGCAGATCCAAGCCGGGTCCTCTTGGGCGCAGGCAGCAGCGGCAGCTAGCCCCAGCTCCGTGGGCTCAGGTCTGTGGCTATGGCCACTTGGTCCTGGCGTTTGCCCCTTAAGCCCCTGTATTCTGTTTGAGGGCTGTTATCAGTCCCTCTCCCTCCCACATCCACAAGTTTCCAAGCTATCATTCATCCCCAGGTACAGGACGCTTTTGCACTGGGGTATTACTTTCCAATGGCTAGTTTCTGGTGATCCCCTTCCCCTTCTTTTTATCCTCCAACAGGTGTCCATGCAATCACAACTCCAGCCTTTGTACCTCTTGGCTGATGATCCTCTGCCCCCATAGAGATCAAGACGTATAATTGTACATTTTTCATGCTGACTTCGTGGGTGTTCAGAGTGGCTTGGTAAATATCTAGCTAAATTCAGGGGACCGGTTGAAACTGAGTGCCCCACTCCTCCATCATCTTGCCCTCTATCTCTTTCCCATACATTTTTATACTGCAAGGGTTTATGAAGAAGGTTAGCACCTGCTCTGGTTTTGTTCCCATCTCTCATCATAATGAAAATATGAAATAGATGTTACAATACATTTTTAGTGTTTCTAATATTAACCTATTTTATTCATCATGCAATATATCCAAAAATATTTGAAGCCAGAATTTTTTCCTTTCTTCCTTCTGTCTTTTTATATGTTTTAAAAATTCATATCACAGAATTTAATTAATCATAATCCTTTGTAATGTGTAATAATTGGTCCATATATTTACATCTTTTACTTTATCTCATTTATTTTACTTTTTGTTTGCATATTTGTTTGCTTTTTTAAAAATGATAATATAAACCCTCCCACGACTTAACCTGACAACTAAAACATTGTTAATAACATGCACTTATCAACAGGCTTCTTTCCATTCCAAATAATATCATTATTATCAAATAATAATAATATTGCCAAATATTTCACGTCTTAATTCCACAAAATAGATAACAATTTTATTACTTTAGTGTAATTCCAGTTTGCTTATATTCAGCCATTTCTGTGTCAATGATTTCTTCCTGCAACTTAAATATCTTTGAGGGATTATTGTCCTTCCTCCTCAAGTGTACTCTGCACTGAGTGAATAACAGACAACTCACAATAAAATGCCTTACAAATATCCTTCATAGTCCCCTTCAGATATTAATGCATTATATACAATCTACTGACATCATAAGGAAACTTACTTCAAAAATACAGGATGCACCCAAGGATCAGGCCTCCACCTCCTGTAATGTGCATAAAAACCATGTTCATGTTCTTACCTTAAAGAGAAGCAAAGTGTACCTGATGTACCTACACCCTTTCACAAGACCCACTCAGTAAGGATACTCCATGCTCTCCCATTGTTGGGTAGTTCACCTTGATACCTCAGGGCCAACTTAAACAGAGAAGTTCCCACATAGAAGTTCCATCAGTGGAAGGTGAGGGAAGGGGATGAGAATGCAAGGAAAGATAAAATCATCAGAAACAATTGGTTGTTCTCTTTCTTTGGGTATCAATGAGGAAAAGAGATGATAGGCTTTTAAATTTATAACTCTTCTTATTCATATATTTTATCATAGCCTCTTAGTCATTAGCAAAAGAAATAAGGAGATCGCTATTTACTGAGCTGTTAGTATTAGCCATTAATCCCAAAGTGTTGTCTATGGTGCTTTCTTTCATATCCAAAAAAGTAAAAATAAAAATATTCTCCTCCTTTATAGATAAGTGTATATATACAGCTTAGTATGCACATATATTTCCTTACTCTGTCAGCTGAGAAGGCCTAAAAGTAACAACATCCCAGTAACAAGTAACACACACAGTACCCAGAGCTTAGTTTCTACCACCATTCTCCAACAAAAGGAACCAAAGCTACTTGGAAAATTGGTAGATTCTAAGGCTGAAATAGAGAAGGTACAGTATAAGCCTGAAGTATCTCATAGCAACAGAAAGTGCTCAGAAAAAAAAAACACCCCACAATGATCAGGGTATGTTAAAGGGACACAGGAACCAAATGAAAGAGCTCCCAGTGACTAAGGATGGAGCAATTTGAGCAACAAAATAAAGAATATAGTATTAGATCATGACCAAAAGTATAAAATAAATGGCTATGATACTGATATAAATAAATAATTGAATACTGAAATAAATATAAGAAAATAGACAATCTCCCTTTCAGAAGAATTCCAAATAACTTATGTAGAAACTGCACTCTCAATGAAGTAGAGCATTACTACACATGCCTTAAATGTCATCAGAAACAAAGTCTGAGAACTGTCACAATCAAGAGGAGCTTAAGGAGACATGAATTAAATGTAATGTGCTATCTTGGATGGAATCTTAGAAATTGGACTTCAAGTGACAACTAAGGAAATATGAATATATTGTAGACTTCGGTAATAATTTATCAACATGGTTCATTAATTGTGATAAATGTACCACACTAATGTAAAATGTTATTAATAATGGAGACTGAGCAGGGGCTTTATGGGAATGCTCTGTACTATCTTTGCACCTTTTATGTAAACCTAAAACTATTCTAAAATTAAAATTTTATTTTAAAAAAATCTTTTCCTTCTCCACTCCAATCTCTTTATCCATGGTAATCAATGTGACCAGCATGGATTAGTTCATTCATGACAAGTGCCACATAGTCCAAGGCGTTCTGGATATTTCTCCAGGCTATTCTGGTGAATGGTGAATGGAGGATGTTCTAAGTCCTTTAAAATATTTAGAGTAAGGTATTGATAAAAAAGAATCTTTTCCAAAATGAAAAGATGGTTTAGTACCAAAAACATAAGTTTGATATGTCATTATACTTAAAAACATTTCTCACTTTTATTATATCTCTTTCGTGTATGTCTCAATTTGGCTGGGCCGTGGTGCCCACATATTTGGTCAAACATTATCCTGAATGTTTCTGTGAGGGTATTTTGGATGAGATTGTCATTTAATTTGGGTGGATTTAGAGCAAAGATTACCCTCCAATAATATGTGTGGGCCTTGTCCAATGGGCTGGATAGAACAAAAGGCTGACGTCTCCCAAACAGGAGGAAATTCTTCCAGTAGACTGCCTTTAAGCTTCATCTGCAACATCTGGTTCACCAGCTGATGGCTTTGGACTTAAACTGCAACTCTTTCCTGAAATTCCAGTCTTCCAGCCTCCTCCATCAGATTTTGGAATCAGCAAGCCTCCACAATCACATCAGCAAATTCCTTGAAATAAATCTTATTCTGTACTTATATACAAATCCTACTGTTTCTATTTCTCTGGAGAAGCATTACTAATACACCCTCCTAAACAGGCACAAGAGGAAGAAGTTCCAATACACTGTTGGAGAAGAAAATATCCAAGATTGGAAGCATTGGGGTGGATAAGAGGAACAATTCTTCTGTATCCATGTCACCCCTTATCCAAAGTGGTACAACTCAGTGCCAAGAGAGATCTTCTCAGCCCATGGTTTCTTCCATGGAGGAAAATGGGAGCATATGAGTAAGCACCTGGCTTCCCAGCTGTATGGGATAAGAAAGAGGCCCACTTCTTTCTTGCCCCATCCAGAATACTAAGATATGCTACATGACTAGGAGTGAGGGGCCTTGGAGAACAGCAGCCAGTTGTTCTTGGAGGGCATCAAAGAGACATGGGTTCCACTAACCACTTCACAGACTCCATTAAGAAGACAGCCTATGAGCTTCTGAGGATACCTCACCTGTGGATCCCCCCAACTGGCCCATGAGCACCCCCAACATTGCCGGTGCCTCATCCACATACCCTACCAACCTCTAGCTGGCGACCTGTGTGGCCCCCCAAAGGCAACAAGTATAAACCTTTACAGACAGCTAGTGGAAACATGCAGAAAGAGGACACAACTCTACAGGATTGAGAAAAAGTACACAAATTTTACAATCCAGCACTGCCCTAGGGAAAGCAAACAAGAGGCTGTTGGTACCCACTCTGGCTTTGCAGAATCGAGAAAAGGCATAAGATAGTAAAAAATGCTGTCTAAGAGGAAGCAAGAAACATGGATTAAGTGTGTCCATAGAAAAGCTCAGGGGAAAGCCTCAAAATACCTACCAGGCTAACAGAAGGCATTTGTCTCCTGAAGCCAGTCAGTAAAGGCTGGAGGAGGTGACCGAGTCTTCAGATGCAAAGACAGCAACACAAGACATCAAGGAACATGAAAATAAAGGAAACATGACAGCACCAAAGGAACACAATAATTTTTCAGTAACCAACCCAAAGGACTGGAGATCTCTGGGGATTTGCCTTATGCAGAATTCAAAGTAGTTGTTTTAAGGAAGCTCAGTAAGCTACAGGAAAACACAGAATGACAATTCAACTACATCAGGAAAGTGATACATGAACAAAGCAAGAATTTCCACAGAGAGATAGAAATTATTTAAAAGGAATTAAACAGAAATCCTGGAGCTGAAGAATACAATGAATTAAATGAAAAATGAAATAGCATCAACAGCCAACTGTTTGTTACCAGTAAGGCTTCTGGTCAATAGTAAACTATTAGTAGTTAAGTTTGGGGGGAGTCAAGAGCTCTATGCAGATTTTGGACTGACCTGGGTTGTTCAAGGGTCAACCACAAGTAAAATCAGAAATGAAAGAGGATATATTACAATCAGTACAACAGAAAAACAAAGATCATAAAAGACTACTATGAATAATTATACAACTACAAATTACATAGCCTAGAAGAAATGTAGAAATTGTTAGAAACATACCACCTACCAAGACTGAATCATGAAGAAATATAAAATCTGAGCAGACCGAGTAAGGAGACCAAGTAAGAAGATTGAATCAGTAATCAAACCTCCCAGCAAAGAAACATTTATGACCTGATGCCTTTATTGTTGAATCCTACCAAATATTAAAAGAAGAGATCATACCAATCTTTCTCAGACTCTTTCAAAAGACTGAAGAAGAGGGAACTTTTATATTACCAGCATTGCCCTGATAGCCAGAAAAGAACACTACAAGAAACCTACAGGCCAAATATCCCTGATTAAAATTGGTACCAAAACCCTCAATCAAACTGAATTCAGGAACACATTAAAAGAATTATATACCATGATAAGTAGGATGTATTCCAGGGATGCATGGATGGTTCAATATATAAAGATTTTTTAAAAATGATATAAACCACATTAACAAAAAGGACAGAAATCATATGATCATCTTAACCCATGTGAAAAAGAATTTGACAATATTCAACATCTTTCATGAAAAAATTCTCAAAATATAAGGTATAGAAGGAATGCATTCCAACATAACAAAGGCTGTATATGATAAGCCCTTAGCTAACATCACACTCAGTGGTGAAACAGTGTGTTTTTCCTCTAAGAATAAGAACAAGACAGGGTGCCTACTCTCACCATTACCATTCAACATAGTTCTGGAAGTCTTACCCAGAGAAATTAGGGAGAAAAAGAAATAAAAGTTATCCAAATTGAAAAAGAACAAAGAAAATTGTCTCTGCAGATGAAATGATCATATATGGGCACCTGGGTGGCTCAGTGGGTTAAAGCCTCTGCCTTCAGCTCAGGTCATGATCTCGGGGTCCTGGCATTGAGGCCCACATCGGGCTCCCTGCTCAGCAGGGAGCTTGCTTTCTCCCCTCTCTCTCTCTGCCTGCCTCTCTGCCTACTTGTAATCTCTCTCTGTCAAATAAATAAATAAAATCTTAAAAAAAAAGAAATGATCATATATAAATACTAAAGACTCCACCAAAATGCTATTAAACTAATCAATTAATTCAGTGAAGTTCAGGACACAAAATCAACATATAAAAATTAGTTGCATTTTTATACACTAAGGTCAAACAATCTGAAAAGAAAATTAAGAAAACAATCCCATTTACAATTGCATCAGAAACAATAAAATACTTAGGAATAAATTTAACCAAGGAGGTGAAAGACTTGTACACTGAAAACTGTAAGATGTTCATGGAAGAAATTGAGAAAGACATAAATAAATGGTCAGTTATCCGTGTTCATGGATCAGAAAAATTAATAGTGTTGAAATATCCATATTACCCAAAGCCATCTACAGATTCGGTGTAATCCCTATCAAAATTTCAACAGCATTTTTCACAGAAATAGATTTCTTAAATCCGTAAAATTTTTATGGAACCATAAAAGACCCCAAATAGTCAACACCATCTTGAGAAAGAAAAGCAAGCTGGAGGCATTATAGTTCCTAATTTCAAACTATATAACAAAGCTATAGTAATCAAAACAGTATTACACTGACATAAAAAATAGACACATAGACCAATGGAACAGAATCAAGAGTCCAGAAATAAACCCATGTATATACAGTCAACTAACATTTGCAAGGGCACAAGATCACACAATACACAAAGGATTTTGATAAATGGTGTTGGGAAAACTGGATATCCACATGCAAAAGAATAAAACTAAACTCCTATCTTACACCACCCACAAAAACTACTTGAAATAGATTAAGGTCCTAAACATAAGACCATTAAGACCTGTAACCATAAAACTCCTGGAAGAAAACATAGGGATAAAGCTCTTTGAGATTTTCTCTTGGCAATAATTTTTTTTGATATGACACCAAAAGCATAAACAATAAAAGCAAAAACAAATGAGTGGGGCAATCAAATTTAAAAGACCTTGTACATCAGAGGAAACAACCAACAAAAAGAAAAGGCAGCCTACAGTATTAGAGAAGCATTTGCAAACATTTAACTGTCATGGGGTTAATATCCAAAATATGTAAGGAACTTATCCAACTCAACAAAAATAAAAAATAACCCAATTTAAAAAATGAGAAAATCACTTGAACATTTTTCCAGACATCCTAGTAGTCAATAGGTAAATGAAAACATGCTCAACATCACTAATTATTAGGGAAACTCAAATCAAAACCACAATGACATACCACATGACACCTATTAGAATGGCTATGATCAAAAAGACAATAGATATGTGTTGGCCAAGATGTGGAGAAAAGGGAACCCTTGGGACACCGTTGGTGGGAATGTAATTGGACCACCATTATGGGAAACAGTATGGAGGTTGCTCAAAATATTAAAAATACAACTACCAAATAAGGTGCTCATAGGTGGCTCAGTTGGTTATGCATCTGCCTTCAGTTCAGGTCATGGTCCCAGGGTCCTGGGATCGAGTCCCACATTGGGCTCCTTGCTCCACGGGAATCTGGTTCTCCCTCTCCTCCTCCCCTTGCTCATGAGCTCTCTCTCTTTCTCTCTCTCTCAACCTTCCTCTCTCTTTCAAATAAATAAATAGATAAAGTTGTTTAAAAAGAAGAAGAAGTACTAAATGATCCAGCAATTCCACTTTGGGTATATATCCAAAGGAAACAAAATTAGTATTTTGAAGAAATATCTATACTCCCATGTTCATTACAATGTTATTCCCAATAGCAAACAAGGAAACAACCTAAGGTTGCATCAGTGGATGAATGGATAAAGATGTGGTATATATATGCAGTGGAATACATGCCATGAGAAAGAAGGAGATCCTGCCATTTGAAACAACATAGATGAATCTAAAGGACAATATGCTAAATGAAATTAACCAGAGAGAAAGACAAATACTTTATGATCTCACTAATATGTGGAATCAAATAAATAAATAAGTAGAAATAAATACATGCATGCATGCGTACATACATACATACATACGTACCAAACGCAGAGAAACAAAGAGTAGAATGGTAAATGGTGGTCACCTGGGGCTGGAGGTGGGGGGATGAGAAGATGCTAGTCAAAGTGTGCAAGCCTTTAGTTATCAGATGAATAAGCTCTCTAGCGCTGGGGTGGTTCAGTTAAGCACCCAACTCTTGATTTCAGCTCAGGTCATGATCTCAGGGTTGTGAGATGGAGCTTCACATCAGGCTCCACACTGAGCATGGAGCCTGCTTCGGATTCTTTTTTTTTTTTTTTTAAAGATTTTATTTATTTTATTTGACACAGAGAGAGAGAGATTACAAGTAGGCAGAGAGGCAGGCAGAGAGAGAGGAGAGAGGAGGAAGCAGGCTCCCTGCTGAGCAGAGAGCCCGATGTGGGCCTCGATCCCAGGACCCTGGGATCATGACCCGAGCCGAAGGCAGCGGCTTTAACCCACTGAGCCACCCAGGCGCCCGAGCCTGCTTCGGATTCTTTCTCTCCTTCTCCCTCTGCTCCTCCCTTCTTGTGCTCTCTTTCTCTCTAAAATAAAATAAATAATAAATAAATAAATAATTTTTTATTTAAAATTTTTTAAAAAGATGAATAGCACATGTACCCCAATGTTCATAGCAGCAATGTCCACAATAGCCAAACTGTGGGAATTGAGATGCCTTTCAACAGATGAATGGATAAAGATGTGGCTCATGTATATAATGGAATATTACTCAACCATCAGAAAGGATGAATACCCACCATTTGCATCGACATGGAATGGAACTGGAGGGGATTATCCTAAGTGAAATAAGTCAAGCAGAGAAAGACAATTATCATATGGTTTCACTTCTATGTGGAACATAAAGAATAGCATGGAGAACATTAGGAGAAGGAAGGGGAAAAAGGGGGGGAAATCAGGGTGGGGGCAATGAACCATGAGAGACTATGGACTCCAGGAAACAAACTGAGGATTTCAGAGGGTAGGGGGTGGGAGAATGGGTAGGCCCAGTGATGGGTATTAAGGAAGACGTGTGTTGGGATGAGCACTGGGTATTATACACAAACAACGGATCATGGAACACTACATCAAAAATTAATGAAGTACTGTATGGTGAATAACAATATAATAAAAAATAAATAATTTTAAAAAATAAAAAGTTGGGGCACCTGGGTTGCTCAGTGGGTTAAAGCCGCTGCCTTCGGCTCAGGTCATGATCTCAGGGTCCTGGGATCGAGGCTCGCATCGGGCTCCCTGCTCAGCGGGGAGCCTGTTTCCTCCTCTCTCTCTCTGCCTACCTCTCTGCCTACTTGTAATCTCTCTCTGTCAAATAAATAAATAAAATCTTAAAAAATAAAAATAATAAAAATAAAATAAAAATAAAAAGTTGAATAATCTCTGAGGATCTAATATTCAGCATGATGACTATAATTAATAATACTCTGTGTGTACTTAAAATTTGCTGTGAGTAGATCATAAGCATTTTCACCACACAGGTAACTATGTAAGGTGATGGGTGTGCTAATTAATCTGATTGAGGTCAGGGTGGCTGGTCAGGGTGCCCAATCGGCTACGTGTCTAACTTCAGCTCAGGTCATAATTGCCAGGTCCTGGGATGTAGCCCTGAAGTGGGCTCCCTGCTCTGCAAGGAATCTGCTTGTCCCTCTCCCTCACCCCCCACCCACCTAGGCTTATGCACACATGCACACTCACTCTCTCTCTCTCAAATAAATAAATAAAATCTTTTAAAAAAATCTAATTGTGGTAATCATTTCACAAAGCATACATATGTCAAATCATCACATTGTACATTTTAAATATATAAAATTTTATTTTTCAATTATGACTCAATAAAGCTGAAAAATCAAGAAGGAAGGGAGGGGGAAGTAAAGAAAAAACGCCAGGAGTTCTCACCCAAGAGTTTCCAGTAAGATTTTTAAGTCAAGTTCTGAAGCCAACATCTGAGGTCATTTCCTGATCTTACAAAATGCAACTTCCCTAATTAGCTCATGTAGTTCAGGCTCTAACTCCAGGGAATAAAGGCTATTGCTCCATCTTTCTCTTGAGCTCCCAGGCTCAGCCAGCCAATAAACTAACTGCATGAACTATAACTGCTTTTCTGAGAGGTTAGAGCTGAGATTTACTCTCTTAAACACAATATTTAGTCACAGAGGAAACTAAATGAAGAGACACCA
Source organism: Ailurus styani (assembly GCA_002007465.1). Taxonomy (NCBI): domain Eukaryota; kingdom Metazoa; phylum Chordata; class Mammalia; order Carnivora; family Ailuridae; genus Ailurus; species Ailurus styani. The sequence goes on from LNAC01000053.1 coordinate 747,734, forward strand.
AGTAACAAGTCCTGAGACCATCTGAAAGAAATCTCTCACCAAATTGCACTTATTGAGGACTTGAAAATCTTTTCAGTGTGGCCAATTGAGACATGGATGATCGATACTTCAGGACAATCTAAATCTAGGATATTCTGTCTTCCTGTGATTCCCAACTGGAAAAATAAAAGTTGCTGTTTTTCCTAGAGTTATTTCATTGAAGTGTAAGTTCTTGGAACCTCATAAGGTCTACCTAGGAAAAGAGTTACAAAATGTCTTCTGTATCAGAAGATATTGGAGTATGGTAGTATATCCTCTGATTTTTCTGAAAGTTTTTCCCGAATGCTTTCTAGTTGCTTTATAGTTTTATTAACATTTCTCATTGGGTCTTCTCTCTCTGGATCTCTGAGACACTTCTTTTCACTTACTCACCTCAATTCCACACAACAGAGAGCCCTTTGCCTCTCAACACTCCCTAAACTGTGTCTGTACTTCTCAGTATGTTCTACTGGGCTTTTGTCCTCAAGTTCTCTTATTAGGTAATGAAGAGGTCAATGTTTACTGAATTAATAATGTTAATCATTAGGAAAGGGGAATCCATGAATTTTGGCAGAAAATATTGGGGTGTCCTTAGATATACTCTCTTTTCCCAGGTCCTCAGTCCTATATGTGCAGAAAATTCATCTTTCTGCTATTATTGCCCATGGCCAATATGATCCCTCCTGAAATAATTAATGTAAAGAACAATGGGAGACCTATCTATAACAATTCATTCCGGTCATTAGATCCCTTCTGTAAGTACTGAAGCATTTCAGCTTTCTCTTCTCCTAACTTCACTTAGCAATTATTTAAATAAAGACCTCAAGATCTCCTGAGTTGAACTATACCAGGAGAAGTATCAGGCACCTATTGAAGTAAGTCTCATGTTTTGATTATTGGTCCTGAACTAGTTGTCACCTTGGATAACACTGGTGGTCTCATTAGATCTAAAGACTTAATACTTGATAACTGTCTCAATGTGTGGCCCTTGCCAAAATTATCTAGTTTTACTTTAGACACAAACTCACTCTGGTAAAAACAATCTCTAATGTTGACATTTCAGTAGAGGGGTGCCTGGGGGGCTCAGTGGGTTAAGCAACTGCCTGCAGCTCAGGTCATGATCCCAGGGTCCTGGCATCCCAGGGTCCATTCAGCCCTCCGCTCAGCACTGAGTCTCCTTTCCCTCTACCACTGTGATCTCTCTCACTTTCGCTCTCTCTCAAATAAATAAATAAGATCTTTTAAAAAAAAAGAAATTTCAGTAGAAAGGAAGGTGATGAATATTTATGAAGCTACATGACTGCAACTTTATATTCTACTTCTGTTAAGATGGTCTTTGAAAAAAAGTATGGAATGTTAAATAAGTTTGTTTTTGTTCTGTATACAGTTCAAGGAAAATTGGTAAAAAGTCTTGGGAGAATCCCTTGAGCTGCTCTTCCTACCTTTCCCTTCTCAGGAACTGCCCTATGACTCCCTACATTCACAACCAGTTTTAGATCTGGAACCACTCACTCAAACTTTGGGCTGAATTGAATTCACTGTGCTTCTTTTGGAGGTAAGTAGAAAATTTTGGTATTAGCATTTTATCATTTCCTTAAAGATTCACATAAAGACATTGTTCTACTTTGAAAGAAGGTATCATTTGTCAGAATATCTGTGCTTTGGGCCTGGGGTGAGGTGGATCATAACGTCACATGATGTATCTGTCTCCCTGATAGACTGTGGTGTTTCAAGATTTCAAGATCAGTTTTGAGGTTTTGGGTCCATAATGAGCAGATTCTCTAATATCCTCTGAAGGTGCTAGAGTATTTTCATGATAAGAATTTGTCCTTATAATCAGATCAGTAGAGACTAAACATTTGGATACTAAATTCAGATTCTTAAATATGTTCACAGTCTTGACACAAATGAATTTTGTTCACAGTGTTTATTCTTAATATAAAATCCAGAGAAGTTGTTTACTTTCAAAAGTATTTTATTTTATGGAGGTGCCTGGGTGGCTCAGGCAGTTAAGCATCTGCCTTTTCCAGGAATGGGGGGAGGTCCCTGCCCAGCAGAGAGTCTTCTTCTCCCTCTGCTCTGACCCTCCCTTACTTGTGCATGCTCTCTCTTTCTCTCTCTCTCTCAAATAAATTAAATATTTTTAAAAAATATATATATTTTATGGACTTGCTGGGGGATAATAAATATCATCAGCCTTCCTTCCAATATGACTCCGAAAATGAGTAGTTTAGGACAGGTTAGAATGAGTACCTTGACACCTGATATAGCTGCATTCTGTACCTCAGTGAAGAAACAAAAATACTGACATATAGTGAGGAAAAGGACATCTCTGAGAAACTTTTGTGACTTATATTAGCATGTGGTTGGTTTTGGTTTTATTTTAAGCTAAACATTAAAACAAATTACAAGTTAACAGTTCGTACAACTCAGATTTAGTATTGTTTGATTATCAGAAAATATATTATGTCCCTAGTTTTTAAAAGATGCAAACTATGATTTGTAAAATTTACTAACATTTTTGCTGAAGAGGTTTAAGTTAGTTAATAGATTTATAAAAAGTAATGTGTCAAAAATATTTTGAGAGTTTTATAGACTCAAAGATAAAACTGACTTTTGCAGGTAGTCTTTCTTCATTGCTGAGTCTTCTTTAGTTTGGACCAAGCCTCTGGACTATAGATTACATACTGGACAGAACTCATAGGTAATTCAGATACATATTCTAAATCAGAGCTCAAAGTTTAGGAGGTATATATTTGATAGGCCTGGTAGCAGGGGTGCAATAGTGTGGAGAGGAAGTTCAAGGACTGGGAAACTTACCTTCTGAGCAAGATTATACCTTTTATTGAAAGTCCTGTGAGACACATCAACATTAGATCTGTATGGTAAACATAAGAGGTAGAGATCCCAGGAAAGATTTGGAGTTCAAGGGGCAGATTCAAATACTCTAATGGGTAGTAAAGCACTCATGAGGATCTGAGAAAAAATTGAGGCTGAATGTACAACCATAGGTTGCATCTGATGAGGAGGAAACAGCTTAGGGGGATTAGTTACACCTAGGTAATGCTCGGGTAGGAGCATTCGTGCAAGAATCAACAAAAGTGCAATGGAGAATTGTCTTCATCTGCATGCACAACACAGTACCTTACAGTGAACAGACACTCAAAAATGTTTATTCAATAACATGGATGGACAGATGGATGAGTAGGTGAATGTATATTGTACATTTAAACAAAGTGTGGGGTGATCCCTCTGAAGCAGAGATGTGTATGTATTAGTGATTTCAGAAAGAATAAGGCCTCTGTCAGTCTATTGTAGCAAAAAGGAGATAAGTATTCCACCTCTTCCCTGTCTCTTCTAATTCTGGGCCCCCTTAAAGCTTTGCCCTTGACTACAACTTGAAGTTGACTCTCTAGACGTGGAGATAAACTCCAAGAGTTTTTACTATATAATCTGTTCAGTTTTCTTAATTTTTGTATTTACATACTTAAAAATGACTTATTTAAGGTCCATTAGATATTGATGGGGGGTGAGTTAGAAAATCATTCCCACCCTCCATGAAACTGCACTCTCATTGTAGATACAAAAGATGATACTCAAACTCAAAACTCAAAAAATGGCAAAACTTACAGTGTGTTGATGAAACGTTACACAGAAAAGGGAAGCAGACAAGGTTACAAGATCCTAAACTAGAGATTAATTAGAATCTTGAATTAGCTTATTTAGCTTTATTTTCATCATCTGAAAAAATGTGGTTCATGATGACTTTCCCAGAGATTTATGTGAGAATGGAGAAGGGAGTGATCAAAGAAGAACTCATGGAATAAGTGATAAATAAGGCTGGAACTCCAAGGTATATAAGATGTAAATCAATTTGTGGGAGCACAAAATACATCAGCCTGAATCAAATCAGAGAAAACATGAGTGATGGGGAACAAGCAAAGCATCTGGCCTCAGCAGTAGGGCATCTAGAGAACCTTGGACTAGTAACGCTTTGAAATCCAAACCAGGGAGTCTCTAAGCAGGTCATATATCAGACAAGCTCTTGTCCTACAATCAAATGCAGCATTCAATTCCTTGTTGTTCAAGGAACTGATTGGTGTAGGGATCTAAACAAGTTCTAGGATCACTGTGCTCAAATGTTCTCACCTATGAAATGAGTTCAGTCTCTTTTCTCACCATCCTCTGGACAAACACACACACATTGGAAAATATGGGTGGAAGTCATTTGTGCAGGGCAAACTGCTACACAAACACAACTCTGCTATTGTTAATTAGTTCATGAACCATGGAGGGTTTTGAAGAAGAGAATAAAGACAAGGTATTAGAGGTGAGCCCAGATCTGCATCAGCTACCTCAGGACATCTGCTGGAATTCCTAAAAGATGGTAAGTGCAGTGGAATACAAGAACCCAGCTAAAGGAGCTAAAGGGTTGTGTAATTTAGTCATGGGGCAGTTCTCTGGTAGGCCTGCATAGTCAATCATACCCTTGCATATTAGCCTTATTAGGAAAAAGTCCCCAGTGGGGCTGATCCAGAGCTCAGAGACAACACAGCCGAGAGCCAGAGAGGAGAAGGACTCCATGGGACTATGGAAGGCAGATGCAAGGGCTATGAAAATAGAGATCAGACCAGGCAGGAAGGAATATATAGGGAAAGATATAGGGAATAAATAGTGAAGAGTGATGCCTTCTGAAAACTTATGGAAGGAAGAGATTTCAATCCTCTTCCTAATTTTTCTCTAAAGAACAGTGACCATAAATGGCCTCAATGAATCACAGCAGCATCACAGAGTTCATCCTTCTTGGGCTGTCTGCTGACCCCCATGTCCAGGTTCTGCTCTTTTTTCTGTTCCTGATAATTTACCTTCTCACTCTGCTGGGGAACCTGCTGATAATACTTGTGATACATACGGATTCTAACCTCCACACACCCATGTACTTCTTCCTGAGCCACCTCTCCTTCCAAGACCTCTTCTATTCTTCAGTCACTGTGCCCAAGCTGCTGGAGAACCTCCTGTCTCAGAGAAAAGCCATCTCAGTAAAGGGCTGCCTGGCTCAGGTCTTCTTTGTGTTTGCCACTACAGGGATTGAGGCTTGCCTGCTCGCAGTGATGGCCTATGACCGTTATGCTGCCATCTGCCACCCTCTGCTCTATGGACAGGTAATGAATAAACAACTATGTGAGAGGTTGGTGTGGGGCTCTTGGGTCGTGGCCTTTCTGGATGCACTCGTGAACATCCTCCTGGCTTTGAATATGGACTTCTGTGAGGTTCAAACCATCCACCACTACTCCTGTGAGCTGCCTTCCCTCTTCCCTCTCTCCTGCTCTGATGTCTCCACCAACTCTGCAATGCTACTCTGCTCTGCCCTCCTGCATGCCACTGGGACCTGCCTCCTGATCTTCTTCTCTTATGCCCGTATCGTCTCCACCATCCTGAGTATCAGCTCCACCGCAGGCAGAAGCAAGGCCTTCTCCACCTGCTCCTCCCACCTCACTGCTGTGACACTCTTCTATGGCCCAGCCATTGTTCGCTATCTCATGCCAACCTCAGGCTCACCTCTGGAGTTGATCCTCTCCATACAGTATAGTGTAATCACTCCCCTGGTGAATCCACTCATCTACAGCTGGAAGAACAAGGAAGTGAAAGCAGCTCTGGGAAGAATGATGATGAAATATTTACAATGTCTGGGCACAGAAGAGATATAACATGAAAGAAACATAAAATAGAACTGCAGCAAGAAATCTCATGATTGTCATTAAGTTCCTGACTTCCTGTTTTGTCACCTATTGCAATGTGCAATGGTGATTCTCCCTTTTTAAAAATTATCAAGGAAAGTTCTAGAAGCTATTTTGTTTTCTATGGCTCAGAATCAATCCTATTCAGACACAGAATACATAAGTCAGAAAACCTTCTCAGCTTCATAGATTTAGTTAATAACACGTCAATTCATGATTCACATTTTTAAAGTCATTCAAATAGGATAAACCCTGAAATATTTTGTGTCCTGAATGTTTAATTTGAATTAATGTGTCTAGGGAAAGAATTTATAGGAATCATAGATCCTGGGTCTCTACAAAAGGGAAAGCAAAGACTTGGGGTTTACGGGGTGGGGGAAAGGGCCATGGATAGTGGTAAGGTCTCTGGAAATAGGCAGAAACAGAAAATGTGGCCAACAGCGAAGTCAGAATTTACTAGGTATACTAGTCTCTGTTGCTTTCTGTTATTGCCATGAAAAGTTACCAAAACTTCAGCAAATTAAAATAACATTCATTTATTACCTTACAGTTCTTTAGGTCAGAAATTGGAGCAGACTTCACTGGGTTCTCTGTTTAGGGTCTCACAAGACCAAAATCAAGGTGCTGACTCACCTGGGCTCTTCTCCACAGGCTCTGGAGGTTCAGACTGTTGACAGAATTCAGTCCCTTGAAAATGTAGTCTGAGGTCCCCATTTCCTTGCTGGCTCTTCTTTGGGCATCATTCTTTCCTTATTGAGACCCCTTCACTTCTCACATGGTCCTCTCCATTTTGAAAGCAATGTATCACCTACTTCTTACTTTCTGAATCTCCCTCATGCCCCCTTCTTCTATCATCTGGAGAAAACTCTCTACTTCTAAAGAGCTGATTAGGCCCACCTGTATAATCTCATATTTTAAGGTCAGCTGATTTGGGGCTTCCATTACATCTACAAAATCCCTTCACAGCAATCTCTAGATTCGTGTTTGAAGAACCACGGAGCAGGAATCTTGAATGGCCATCTTTAGAATTCTGCCTTTCACAGCAAGTGAACATATAAACATAACACTCCTACTACAAAAACAAAGCATAAAAGGGAATAAAGCTAGAGTGATGCGGAGAGCAGAGAGGAGAGGTGGGGAAAGGGAGAGGACTCAGTACAACCAAATAGTGCTATGTAGAGGTGGGGAAGGAGTCAGTCTGAAGAGGGAGATCACTGAGAAGCTGTCAAATACAGAACATCTGTTTTTCCCAGAATATGTATGGATGTAGGGAATTCACTGCATCAATGCCTGGGACTGATCATGAAGAAAGACTTTTGCCCTGAATTTAAAATGAAACGAAAATAGAGAATTATGTCCCTACACAAGGTCTATGATGACCTCTCTCTACTTTGGAGGACCATAAGTCCTGTGGTCCTTCTTGTCTGTCTTCACACCTCCCACTTCTTTGTGTCCCTGTGCCCATCTGGTGCCCTCAAACTACCCTCTGCAGAACTCTACTGACTTTCTACCTAAAGGATATTTGTCTAAGCCATTTTTGCCAATTATCAATTCTTGGAAAACTTTCTCTATCAATCTATAATGATCAAACTTTGGATTTTCATATAAGGCAAACATATTTCAGCCCATTTCAACATTCTGTATCATTTTCAACCTATTTTCTTGTTTTGCTTCTTCCTTGAGTACTAGAAATAGTCAGTCTTGGCTGCATTATTATCCAAAATAACAATATTTTATAACAACCTCAGCAGAGTGGTAACATAGAACCACTAAGGAACATTTAGATATTCATGACTATCTCTTATCCAGCAGTTCACAACGCACAATAAGAGTTAATATGTCAACAAAATTTTGAAGAATACACACTTGAATGGAATAGCTCACTACCTCATGCATACAATGCAAAGAAAATGTCTTATTACCTCCTTCTGAACCCAATCTGCATACCCAAAAGCATTTTCTCTAAGCTACCACACCACACTCCTCTGGGATACCAGATTTGTCTTTATTCAGTAACTTTAATGTGCTTTGATATGTGTATGTATAGTGTATGCTTGATATCTGTGTAATATATACATATACACACATATATTTAAGTAACAAAAATCAACTGAGTAAATTTTAAAGATCTAATTGGTTTTATTAATTGATTCATGAATCAGGCAACATTCCTTCTAGTAAGCAGAGGTGAGCTCCAAAGGGAAGGTTTTTCAAAGGTATAGAGAGAAAGTGAAAAAAATGAAATTATTAGGAAAGAACCCATTGTTTTAGGCAAAGTTGCCCTCCTAAAGAGAAGAGAAGAGGCCATTCAGTAAATTTCTTAGTGTTGACCAGGAAATTTCCATGCTGACTGGCTAAAGTTTACCTTTCTGGGAAGTTGAAACTGCAGTTAGGTTATGTGTTAAGTGTTGGTTTACTGACATGGGGTCTTAAGCTAAGTGATGCCTTTGGAGCCTGTGGTTTTCTTTTTAAAAATATGCACGTGCGCACGCGCACGTGCGCACGCGCACACACACACACACACACAATCATCTTTTAATCTTGTCCCAAAAGATCAACAATATATGTTAATGTGTATTATCAATGATAAAAAGCTATGGAGAGACAAAATGATACTATTAAGCAATTATGAATCTTAGGAGGGTTTTGAAATGGGGCAAGAACAGGCTGGAAAATGGAGGAGAGAAGACAAATGCTGAAACAGCCCCCTAGCAATGCTGCTACAATGTATAAAACATGCCCAGAACACTGCTAATAAAGCAGTGTCCAGTTGAAGGACACAGAATAAACTGATCACAGACTGAACAAAACCGCAAATTTCCTCAGCAGGCTTTAAAGTAAAATAACAGCTCTATGGAAATATCACAGTGAGTTTGAAACCAAATACTAGATGGGGAAAAAGGGATCCTAGATAGTCAATGAAGGCATATGTGAAACCTAAATAATTAGAAACATATATATAAAAGAGGGTCCCTAACTCTGTAATTGGATGTAATCAAGACAGGCTTCAAGTCCATTCTGTATTTATTTCTAGGAAACATGCTCTCTAAATGGCCTTGAGAAACCATAGCACCATCACTGATTTCATCCTCCTTGGGCTATCTGCTGACCTCAATGTCCGGGTATTGCTCTTTGTGCTCTTCCTGGGAATTTATCTCCTGACCCTAATAAGGAACCTGATGATGCTGCTGGTAATCAGAACTGATTTTCACCTCCACACACCCATGTACTTCTTCCTGAGTCACCTCTCCTTCCTGGATCCTTGCTTTTCTTCAGTCACTATGCCCAAGCTTCTGGAGAACCTCCTGTCTAAAAGAAAAATCATTTCAATAGAGAGATGCCTGACTCAAGACTTCTTTGTGCTTGACATTGGAGGAACAGAAATTTTCCTGCTCTCTGCCATGGCCTATGACTGCTATGCCGCCATCTGTCACCCTCTGTTCTATGGTGAGAAGCCAGCTGTGTGTGAGGCTTATATGGGCTTCATGGAGCCTGGGTTTCCTGGATGCAGTTATCAACATCTGCCTGGGTATGAACTTGAACTTCTATGAGGCCCATACCATCCATCACTACAGCTGTGAACTGCCCTCCCTCTTCTCTTTGTCCTACTCTGATGTCTCTGCCAATCTCACTGTCCTGGTCTGTTCCACACTCCTGCATGGCTTTGGTACATTCTTCCTAATCTTCTTCTATGTGCACATGGTCTCCACCATCCTGAGTATCAGCTCCACCTCAGGCAGAAGCAAGACCTTCTTCACTTGCTCCTCCTGCCTCACCACAGTGAGCTTCTTCTATGGCTCAGCTTTCCTCTGTCATCTCATGCCAACCTCAGGCTCACCTCTGGAGCTGATCTTCTCTGTACAGTATGGTGTGGTCACTCCCCTAGGGAATCCCCTCATCTACAGCCTGAAAAACAAAGAAGTAAAGGCAGCTCTGAAAAGAACCTTGGGGAAATGTTTGCAATGGCACAGATAGCAAGCTACAAAGAGATAATCAATTAGGAAAGAACTACAGGCTTCAGCATATCTGTTGAGTTGATACTACAATCTTGCTGATGGCCCACTGTTTTAGATGCTGGAAGACACCACAGAAAAGCTTAAGATAGAGGCACAAAGATACCTTGAGGGTGGGGCCAGAGTGGGAGAAGGTGGTTCAGATGAAATCCTGCTCAAAGGCAGATCAATGGAATATATAGTCTTCTTGATTAAAAGTTTTATTTAATCATAATTTATTCCTCTATTGTTTCATTGACACCAAGTAAAACAATGCATGTGTGTACTGGATTATTTTTTAAGATTAAATGTTCAGAAAGGCATGAAAACCATAAGATTTCACCAAAAACTGTTGAATCTCAGGGAAAGAAAAGTTATAAACTTGGTGCTTTAATGGGGAAGCCCTTGCTGATAGACAAAAGTGCTAAAATTGAGGACAGCACAATCGCAGGTCAGTGATTTGGGTGATACGAAGAACTGTATTGATTCTGTTACTTGGGAGTTTGAACATGAGGGAAAATGTCACTCCTTCTAGGGTAAGACGGGAAAATATAGCCCTCTGTAACAATTCACCTCCTTCAAGCTTTGCTTTTTCCATTGAATCCACCTAGGAAATGCAAGGGTTTTTAGTCAATTGTTTTGGAGTAATTTCCTTTTCATATATTCTAGCATCGGTTATGAAATATGCAGTAGATGTTATATAATTCACCAAATTTATATCTTCTGAGAAATTTTTCTATACTATTTATGATTTTCCTCAAAATAGATTGTTTTAAGTGTGATAACTTACACTCGTTCAATGTTATTTTCTGTGTAACAATAATGACACCCCTAAAATACATGTTATTGATGAGTGACAGAAGCAGGAAAACGTTTACCCTTAGCCAGAAGGCTGACTTACAGTCTGCATCATTTCGATACACCTGCTGGTTGCTACATTCTTTAAGGGTCTCACAACTGTCCTCGTATCTCACCAATAGTTAATATTGAACTAATGATAAGGACCAGAAGAATGTTGCAAAAGTAGTTTTAGGAGTACAGATTCAAACAAATTTGAGGAAGCTTTTGTAATCTGATACTCCCTGCAGGCCCTCTTCCCTGTGATTACTAAGTAGATAACCACCAGCCTTTTAGTTTTCTTGACTGTTTTCTCTGCTGTGCAGAAGCTTTTTATCTTCATGAAGTCCCGATAGTTCAGTCTTGCTTTCGTTTCCCTTGCCTTTGGAGAGGTATCTAATAAGAAGTTGCTGTGGCCGAGGTCACAGAGGTTGCTGCCTGTGTTCTCCTCTAGGATTTTGATGCATTCCTGTCTCACATTTAGGTCTTTCGTCCATTTTGAGTTTACCATTGTGTGTGGTGTAAGGAAATGGTCCAGGTTCATTCTTCTGCACGTGGCTGTCCGACTTTCCCAGCACCATCTATTGAAGAGACTGTCCTTTTTCCATTGGATATTCTTTCTTGCTTTGTCGAGGATTAGTTGACCATAGAGTTGAGAGTCCATTCCTGGGTAAGGCAACCTACAGAATGGGAGAAGATATGTGCAAATGACATATCAGATAAATGTCTGGTATCCAAGATCTATAAAGAACTTATCAAACTCACCACCCAAAAAACAAATAAATAAATAAATAAAATCTTTTTTTAAAAGTTTATTTGCATGAAAATTATCTATTTGCATGACTTGCTGCTTAGAAGAATCTACAGAATTTGTTGGTCTATCGTATTAAGAGGTTTTGGATTTTAAAATCTTTTTTTTAAAAGATTTTATTTATTTATTTGACAGAGAGAGAGATCACAAGTAGCCAGAGAGGCAGGCAGAGAGAGAGGGGGAAGCAGGCCCTCCGTGGAGCAGAGAACCCGATGCGGGCCTCGATCCCAGGACCCTGAGATCATGACCTGAGCCGAAGGCAGAGGCATCAACCCACTGAGCCACCCAGGTGCCCTGGATTTTAAAATCTTAAAAATGCTAAAAGGGGAAAAGAAATAGTCAGGTCCCCAGAGCAATTGAACCCACCTCTCATATGTGAGATCTAATTTGCTAGTAAAGATTTTAGGTAAATGCACATTCATGTAAATGCGTTTTTCAGTGATTGGACTTGAGGAGATCTGGTTTGGACCAATTTAAACCTGGGCAGTCTATACCTATTGACTGGCTTCTAATGCTCTGAAATATTCTTTTCCAAAAATGTGTAAAATCAGTAACAGTGGGAATGGTAGTGGGTGGAAGCCAGACCTCAATGTGTTGGAGACTTGTTTATAAATATTTTATTTATTTGTTTGTTTGTTTGTTTGTTAGAGAGAGAGTGGGGGCGGGGCAGAGTGAGAGGGACAAGTAGACTCCCTGCTGAACATGGAGCCCAATGCAGGGCTTGATCTCACCACCCCGAGATCATGATCTTAACCCAAATCAAGAGTCGGATGCTTAACCAACTGAGCCATACAGGCACCCTAGATTTTCTAATTTAAAATAAAGGGCTACAAAGACTACAAAAACACTAATTCAAAGGGATCCACGCACCCCAACATTTATATCAGCATTATCTACAATAGCTAAAATAGGTAAACAGCCCAAGTATTCATTGACTGATGAGTGGATAAAGAGGATGTGGTACATAAGTATGATGGAATACTATTCAATCATAAAAAAGAGTGAAATCTTGCCACTTGCAGGGACATGGATGGAACAGGAGAATATAGTGTAAAAGTGAAATAACTCAGTCAGAGAAAGACGGATGAAATATGATTTTACTCATATATCATTAAATATACAAATCAATCATATGGGGAGAAAAGAGAATGACAAAGCAAAAAATAGATGCTTAACTCTGGAGGACAAACTAATGGTTACCAGAGAGGAGGTGGGGGATGGAGATGGGTTAAATAGAGGATGGGGATTAAAGAAATCATTTGTCCTGATGAGCACCAGGTGATGTATGCCTGTGTTGAATCACTATTATGCACCTGAAATTAATATTGCATTAGATGTTAACTAACTGGAATTTAAATAAAAACTTAAAAAAAATAAAGGGCTAACCAGATCAAATGTTTTCAAACCTATTTTAACCCTGATTATATTATTATTATTATTATTATTATTATTATTATTATTATTATTATTAAAGTTTTATTTATTTACTTAAGAGAGAGAGAGAACACACATGAGCAGGAGGGGCAGAAGGAGAGGGAGAGAAGACTCTTAAGCAGACTTGGCTATGACTGTGGAGCCTGATGCAGGACTCAATTTCACAACCCTGAGATCACAACCTAAGCTGAACCAAGAGTCAGATGCTCAATGACTGTGCCATTCATTTGTCCCTTAATCCCAATTACATTGTTTTTAAAATTTTACATTAAAAATATAGACAAATAAAAGTGATTGTTCCGGTGGCAGTTCCGGTGGCTGAAGCAAGATGGGTCAAAGTCAGAGTGGTGATCATGGCCCTGGAAGTGGCAAGAGGGATGACAAGGATAAGAAAAAGAAATACGAACCTCCTTTACCACCTAGAGTGAGGGAAAAACAAGAAAATAGAGGGACCAGATGTTGCCAGTAAGCTGCCATTAATGACACCTCACACTCAGCGCCCATTAAATATCTTCTCATGGAGGAAGAATTCATTAGAAATGAAGCCTTTAGAAGAAAAGCAAGAGGAGAAAAGATGAAAGGTGGATGATCTGAGGGGGACCCCAATGTCGGTGGGAACCATATAAGAAATCATTGATGACAATCATGCCAACCTGTCTACAGCTATGGGTTCAGAACACTAAATCAGCATTCTTTCCTTTATAGACAAGGATCTGGCGGAATTAGGCTGCTCTGTCTTATTCAGCCACAAGGTACCTGCTGTCATAGGGGTGCTCGTGGATGACATGGATCCTTTGGTCACAGTGACAAAGGTTGAAAAAAAACCCAGGAAACCTATGCTTATATTGGGGAGTTGGACAGCCAAATGCAGGAAATTAAGGAACCTGTGGGGCTTCCTCTCACTCATCCTCAATATTATGAAGAGATGGGTATAAAGCCCCCAAAGGGGGGTCATTCTCTTTGGTCAACCTGACACAAGTAAAACCTTACTAGCCAAAACAGTAGCAAACCAAACCTCAGCTACTTTCTTGAGAGTAGTTGGCTCTGAACTTATTCAGACCTGGGGGATAAGCCCAAAGTCATTTAGGGACTGTTTCAAGTTGGGAAAGAACACGCATGATTCCTTGTGTTTACTGATGAAATTGATGCCACTGGAACAAAAAGATATGACTTAAATGCCAGCGGTGAGAGAAATTCAATGAACGATGTTGGAACTGCTGAATCAGTTGGATGGATTTGATTCAAGGGGTGACGTGAAAGTTATCATGGCCACAAACCAAACAGAAACCTTGGATCCAGTGCTTGTCAGACCAGACCTCACTGACAGGTAACTCGAGTTCCCCTGCCCTACAAAAAGACTAAGAAGCACATCTTTCAGATCCACAAGCACGATAATGTTTTACCTGGATGTTATAACCCTGGATGACTTGATTGTGGCTAAAGATGACCTCTCTGGTGCAGACGTCCAGGCAATCTATACAGAAGCTTGTCTGCTGGCCTTGAGAGAATGTAGAGTAAAAGTAACAAATGAAGATATCAAAAAATCTAAAGAGATGTTCTTTATGAAAAACAAGAAGTCACCACTGAGGGGTTTTATCTCTAACAGACTACATTTGCTTTCAAGGAAATGGTTGGAAATGTCCACACCCTTCGAGGGATGAGGTTGGGAAATTGCCCAAAGGAACCAATATTCCAATTGATCTCTCTTAGCAAAACCTTCTGTGCACATTTTTGAGTGTGGTGTTTCGGATGCCCATGGGGCTGCCTTCATCTGTACTCCAGGTCTCCCCAAAGAAGTATGCTCCTTCTGAATGAATGAATGAATGAATGAATGAATAAGATTAGAGTAGACCTTCTCTGGATTAACTAGGGGCCCAAGAAGATGTAGTCCCACTCACAAATGCCCTCCTTTTCCTTACCTACCAACAAGGATGAACAAAATACTATCACTCTATCAGCTCTTCCACCGCTCACCTCGTCATGTCAAGACCTAAACTGCCTTAGTTTAGAGGCCTGTAAATGCCTATTTACACTCATATTTTACAGATATAATGCCAGTCAAAGGTCAATGCTTTTTTTTTTCAGTGTTCCAAGGTTCATTATTTATGCAGCACACCCAGGGCTCCATGAGGTCAATGCTTTTTAACACCACAAAAATCACACTGAATTGGCCTTTAGTACGGGGCGTACAGTTTGCTTCCTAGAATTGAGATATTTATTTCCTAACATGCTTTCAGATATTGAGCTTTATAGGAACCTGAGAGGGACAAAGGGCTACAGGAAAATTGGCACAGGTGCACTGGCCTCCAGCCATCCTCCTGACAGCCCAGGCAACCAAATCAAATAGTCATCCATATTTGGTTCACTCTAGCTCTATGGTGCTCCACCACCCCCACAAGGGGAGGGCCCAAACACCCACTACTCAGAGGCCCTGGCACAGATGTCTCCTTCTCCAGGAGGACTTCCCTGACCCCTCCAAAGATGGCTATAAGCAGGTACTAGAAGATGTGGTTAGACAGTTAAAAAAAATAAAACCGTAACCACAAAAGTGGGGGCCCCAAAAAGGAGAGCATTCCTGCCCATTCATCAGCCTGGGCCCACTTGACATGTCTGCAGATGACGCCTGTCTGCCCCACCACTTGCAGATCCAGTCCTGTTGGGGGTAAAGGCTGGAGAGTGACTATGGGGATCACAGCAACATACCGAATGCTTCCAGAACAACACTGAACACCAGGTGGACCAGGAAGTTTCATCCTACAGCAGCCCCATTGAGAGGCTTCCGTTTCACAGCTTAGGGGACAGAAAGGCAGAGATGGGAAATTGCCTGCCCAAAGTCACACAACCAGTCCCATGACCAAGGTCACCCAAACTGTCTTCAAGCCCAGGTCTTAACCATCATATGCTAGTGTAGTCAGAGGGGGTTGGAGAGATTATTTTGCCTTCAGACCCAGCCATGCCTACTTCACATGATCAGCCTGGAGCTGGGAGCAGAGCATTCAGGGTGGGCCATACAGAATCCTCCATCCCCAGACACCAACTATAGCCACATACATATGGGCACACACACCCTGTGTTTGGGGAACCTTGCCCTCCCAGTTCCTGGCCCTGTTATGACTGTGTTAGGGATGCTCGATCATTGGCATCAGTCTGGGCAGGAGTTGGCTCCTGGAGTCAGGGAGATGGGTGTGTCCATCTGTTCTGTCCTATCTAGATCCCCCTACATGGCCCCTCCTCCCTGTCCCTTGGGGAACACTCACCATTCCAGAGAAGAGTTCAGAAGCCATGGATGGACATCTGGGAGCTGTACGTGAAAAGGTCATGTTGTCAAAAACTAACCTCCCCAAGGCTGTGCTCTCCCTCATATGCTGTGTCAGGGCACCCTCCAATTCATCGTTCATTGAATTTGTCTCACCAATGGCATTTAAGTCATATCTTTTTATTCCAACAGCATTAATTTCATCAATAAACACAATAAACCAACCTCTGTGCTCCAGAGGAGAAATATGTAATGCAAAGACAGAGTTTAAATATGAAGAAGGAAAATAGTTTATTACTTTCCAGGGCTGAGGAGACTGCAGCAGGATAATTTCTCCAAGACTGCAAGCCTGCCAAGGGTAAAAGGCTGAGGGCTTTCTAGGAGAATACAGGATTTGCGTAATTTCAATACAAATCTGGTACATGGGGCCAGCCCCCTTCATCATGTCTTCAAAGTGGTCTCATGTCTAGCCATGCCACCAGCCATCCAAGTCACTAGTAAGTCTACATTGATGTCAGCAGGATGTCATCAATACCAAGAGTCTGGAACAAAGGATTCTACAGAAACACAAGTAAAGGGGACGGGATGCTTCAAGAATGAGGAAGAGAAAAATGTGTTCAGTTTAAAGGCGAGCCTTGATGAATCACTATTGTGTCCACCTTCATTTCCATCTACCTTTACGCTTCCATAACTGTTTCAGTCATGCCCCCCAGGAGGCGGGAACATCCTGTGGGCACAGAACAAGGGCGCTCATCAGCCATCAACTCCCTCCTGGCCCTGCCCTGGCTCAGCTGTACACTGTGTGAGTAAAGGGGCCACAGAGACGGTCTGGCAGGTGGAGAGCAGCTCCACTCAGACCATGGACTCTGTGGCGTCCTTCACTGCACCAGTGCACCCTGGTGGGTAGGCAGTAGGTCCAGTTGGGTGGGGTTCTCCTTCACCCCTCCCCAGGCCTCCACAGGTAACTGTCACCCCTATGCTATCACGGACTTGTCAATCAAGGTCTCCTCTGGCCAAGAAGTTGGATGAAATGTGGTAGTCAGGAATTTAATCCCCTAGTGACACAAAAACTGCAAGCCACAGGAATTCTTCATCCGATCTGCAGAGCCCTGAGGAGACCACCGTGTGTCCTCACTACCGACATCTGACACCTGATACCCAGTTCTGTACAACTTACCACCAAGTCCCACCTAAGACCCTTTGCATTTGCTGTCCCCCCACTCCATCTCCACATGGCTTTCTGTCCCTTCATTCAGGTTCCTGCTCAAATGCTGCCTCTTGTTTCTTTAACCTCCTCTATCAAAGCAGCACCTCCCATCACTCTCTGTCTCCTTATCCTGTTGTTCTTGGTGGTGCTTGCCATCACACCACTGCACATTGAACTATGTATGTATTACCTGCAGAGGGACACTTACAGGAGTGCAGAGATCTCTGTGCTGCCCACAGCTGGGTCTCCAGTGCCTGACACCTAACAGCTACTCAATAAAACTGAATGATGGAGGAGGATAAGGCATTAAAGACTATGCCTATTCCCACATAGGAACTTAGATGGATGAGCAAAAGTACACCTCACTCATTCTGGGATCTCACATCTCTGCCCTGCCTGGCACTAGCTTTTCAGTGAAGGAAGGATGAACACATGTTTTATCAATTTACATTGCTTCAGTTAACTTAAGGGTGATATGGCATCCATGTTTGCTACTTGTATGTAAAACCCATGAAAATGTTGATGACTCCTCTTTGTCTTAAAAAAGAAACAAAATTTTGACTTCATTCATTTCAAAACCCAGCTGTGTGACTTACTAAAAGCAATTCATTACAAACTTCAGTTATTAATCTTTAATATTTTTTAATTCATTGTATGCTTAAAGTAGAAACTCTAGAAACCTAAGAGTGAATAATATTCCAGGCTGGAGTTATCTCCTGTCTTTTCATCATTATAGTGCACAGTCCTGTCAGAGAAATAAGGAAAATGCAAACATCCACTTGAAATGAGCTGGACTTCAGTCACTAACACGTCCCAGCTCAGCTCCCCCCAGGATTTCAGGGCATTCTCGGGCTTTCAGTGCCATCAGGAAGATGCCCATCTCCCAGCAGTTTTCCTTTAAATCGTTCTTATTCTTTCATTTTTAAGCAACCCCACTCCACCCCAAACCTAATAATAGTCTCTTCTAGGCTTTAAATAATTGCCTTAATTCAGAAACTTACAATACCGCCCTGGAGAGAATCCCTGTGCCTCCAACTAAATTTACTGTTCTAGTTAAGTCCAAACTGTGGCTAGTGAGTCCAGAGCTTGGCTTCAGGCGGGGACTTCGGGGAATACATGGCAGCAGCCCAGCTTCCCCTATGGGCCTCAACCCGGCCCAGAGGTGCCTAAGTCCAGAGGGCCTTCTGATTGGTTCTGGTGGATTCTTCTCTCTTTCAGTGATGCTCTTAGAAGAGGATTCAGAATCACAGATGGAATGAAGGAAGACCAGGCTTGCTACTGCACCTGAGATCATGTGAGAAGGGATTCATGAAATGGGTGCCTGTTTTTCAGAACAAGAGCTTCTTTAGACAAGTTCTCCTTGTCTTTCCATATAGTGGCCTCCATTGCAGAATGACACCACTCTCCTGTAAGGTGTGCTGGAGCATAACCCTGATGCTGTGATATATCCAGTGCTTCCAGAGTCAGAACTACTCTAATTTCCTTCACTCACTGACAGCAAAGAGAATAGGCCATGTACTCTGTAAAGAAATGCTTGTGACAGGGGTTCTCTTACCAGGATTTACCTACCAAGTATCTGCTTGCGATGGGAAACACAGAACATGTGGAGTTGCCTCCTCCAAGAAAAGCCAGGAGAATGGTAAAATCTTCTCTGAGTTTCTGGTGGTCCCCTACTTTTCTGCCTCTGGAGTTCTCTGTGCATTTCATTTCTGCTGTTTTGCTGCTCCCCCATCTCCACCTCATGACCCCTTCCCTCTGTCCTAAAGCCTGAGGCTCCTGCTGCACCTGTTCCTTGTCCCTAAGCTAGAGGTGGGAACATCCCACTCCTTGGCAGACATCTCCCCGGATGGGACTCTCTATCTGTGTTTGTCTGAATGGTGCTTTTGTTCCACCTGCCTTGGACACTTTCTCTCCCTCCCTGCTGCACACTGAGGACAGTGACACTTTGAAGTGTAGGCATCAATCCTCTCATGCTTCAGGATCCCAAAGGATTGCAAAAAAGCTGACACCTGCAATGAAACAGGGCATCAGAGATAGAGATGACACTCTCAGAGCCATTTATTGTCCTGCTTGCTCAGTACAACCATTAGAAGCACAGGAGACTTGTTGTCCTTGTTACTGAGAACTAGTCACCTGAGAACTGGTCACCTCGTCACACTGTGAAGAGTGCAAAGGAGCCGAGGAGAGGCAGCTCTGAGAATCACTCCAAGTGCTTGAAGATCGTCTTAGGTCCCTCCTGCTCCCAATGCTGACATCCTTCTCCCCCGTGCAGATTGCTCCCCATGTACCTAGGGTCTGAACACCACAACCCAGCTCACAGGATCCCTGGAGCTTCCTTTTTTTTAGTCTGACTTTCTGCACACACCCTTCACTCATTTCTTCATTCCAAAGACCACTTTAAGCAGCCAGTGGCTGTAGAAGCAAGGCACTTGTACACACACTAAAGACTCTCTCATTTAATGGAAACATGCTGCCAAATAGCCTCCTCTTTGGGCAAGACTGGGTAATTAAGATCATAGCTCCAGCAGAGTTGTTCTCAACTTTGGGCCTCATCCTTAAGTCCCCAAAATAAATCTGTGATTTGCTGTATTAACAGCTGAATTGGAGAAGATGCTGGTTTTCTTTAACCTCCTGAGAGGCACAAAATCATATTGACATAGCCAATAACCCGCTGCATCTCTTTGTAGGAGATATTCATCACAGGACCAGGTGTCTGATGGATATGAAGTGTCTGTGTTGGCAAAAACCTGACACAGGCATTCATCTAAGACACTGCTGAGGTCCTCCCCTTGGACAGCTCCTACCTCTCCTCAAACAGTCTCTCTGTCTTTCCCTTTAGTCGTCTCCTCTTTACAGTCCATATTCTACATCTGGCTTCAGTCTACTGTAGCTCAGGATTAAATGAAGCCAATATCTTCCCTTCAGAAGAGTGATGGCAGGTGTGCTTTATTTTTATGCTTAATTGGTCTAGGATTTTAATGGAAAGAATTACCCCTGGTCATGAAAGAAATTTCAGGCATCAATTTGACATATTTTATAAGGACAGTGAGTGGTGAGGGAAGGGAGATTCCTTTCTTTGTGACAACTTGAAAATCATATGAGAGAAGTAGCTGTTGTCTTCATTTAAGCAAAATGTGGATGTAGGACAGGACAGAACAGGATTCTCCTCCACAAATGCTACAGTGTTCTTCAGATGAAGCTTGAAGCCCCTGTGGACACTAGCCAGGTGCTCCTTGTGAGTGACAGTGGAAGAATGGAAGCAATTTTCAGGATAGCCACATCCATATATATTTTTAAATACATGGATCTTTGGAAAGAATGGCTTCCATTTACCATTTTGCTTGGCTAGTAAAGATTCAGATATAGTGTTCTCTTTCAACGGTATCTTCAATTTTATCCATGCAGGATCCTCCAAAGTAACTTCTCCAGCCAGTGATGCTTCACCATCCCTGGATCGAAATTAATGTCCTGCAGGCGCATAACGGTGAACATTGCCCTATCCATCCTGGCACACAGGTAAGCCAGACTCGAGTCTGAGAGGGACTGAGGTGGGGCTGATGGATTTGTTAATGGGATCAGAATTTAAGCATTTCATGGTATAAGTTAGTGCCTGGACAAGGATTGCTGGCGAAGCTTGAAGGGTCCGAGGCAGGCTCTCTGGATCAGTAAGATTAAATATTTCTCTGATACAGAAGCCTACCATGGGATCAGAAAATGGACTGACAGACAAAAACAGAATCTGGGTAAATTAGCCTCAAACATCCAACTGAGGAAGGAATCTTCACATAGGCCAGTGACTTACTACATAGTCCAAGATGTTAGGGGTCAAAGTGATTCTTAGTATCATCATTAATCTAAATGGCTCACTATCTGCTCCTCCTTCTTTCTTCTAATGCAGTAGAATCTAAATGCAACAAATGCGTATGTGATCCAGAGATATTCATTTTTCCAGTTAAATACCTATAAAAGAGGAAGAAGATTCTCTGAAATAGGCAAAGTCTGTGACCTAGAACTGATGGTAACCAAACAGGATAAAAACTTCATGATATACAGTGAGAGCAGCTTTAAGATGTCTGAGCAGAGTGTAGGCAGAGCAGGGAGAGATAAAGGGCAAGAGGAATGATGACATGAAGGAAACAGAATCTCATCCCTATTTCTATTTATTCAGGGAAATCCCCTCCACAAATGGCCTGGAGGAACCACAGCACCATCACTGAGTTTATTCTCACTGGGCTGTCTGACAACCCCCACGTCGAGGTTCTGCTCTTTATGTTCTTCCTGGGAATTTACCTCCTGACAGTGACGGGGAATCTGATGCTGCTGCTGGTGATCAGGACTGATTCCCGCCTCCACACCCCCATGTACTTCTTCCTGAGTAACCTGTCCTTCCTAGACCTCTGCTTCTCTTCAGTCACTGAGCCCAAACTACTGAAGGACCTTCTGTCTGAGAAGAAAACTATCTCAGTAGAGGGCTGCCTGACTCAGGTGTTCTTTGTGTTTATCACTGCAGGGACTGAAGCCTTTCTGCTCTCAGTGATGGCCTATGACCGCTATGCTGCCATCTGCCACCCTCTGCTCTATGGCCAGGTGATGAGCAGCCAGTTCTGTGTGAGGCTGGTTTTGATCTCATGGTGCCTGGCCTCTGTCAATTCAGTTGTGATTTTACTCTTGGCTCTTAACCTGGACTTCTGTGAGGCTCAAACCATACATCACTACACTTGTGAGCTGCCCTCCCTCTTCCCTCTATCTTGCTCGGATATTTCCATCAATATTGACATCTTGATCTGCTCCATCTTACTGCATGGGCTTGGAACCTTCCTCCCAATCTTCTTCTCCTATGCCCGTATCGTCTCCACCATCCTGAGCATCAGCTCCACCTCAGGCAGAAGCAAGGCCTTCTCCACCTGCTCCTCCCACCTCATTGCAGTGACCCTGTTCTTTGGCTCTGGGTTGATTCGCTATCTTATGCCCACATCTGGATCCTCCCTGGATATGCTCTCCTCCTTGCAGTACAGTGCAGTCACGCCCTTGCTGAATCCCCTCATCTACAGCCTAAAGAACCAAGAGGTGAAGGCGGCTGTGAGAAGGACACTGGGCAAAGTTCTACACTATTTAAGGTAGTGAACAAGGACACAGAGTGTCGCAGATGAGTTTGCTTTGCCAACTGCTTGAATGAAGGTAGAATTTTGGACCACTAACTGGAAGGGAGTCCTATACCATCCTCTCCCTAGCTATACTGCCAACAAAAACTAAAATACATAAAATTATATCTTGTTTGGCTCTTTAGATATAAAGGTCTATTTTTTCTTCTGCCCCTTCACACCATCAGCACCACTTCCTTTGTAGAGCTCACAGTTAGATGTTGTATCTCCTGAATTAATCAGTAATGTAAAAAAAAATCAGTAATGTACTTTATTTTGCATCCTTATTAATTTTGTCTTATTGATCTACTTTGTTAAAGATTTTGTGGATTTTATTGTCCTTCATAATATTTTTTTAAAGATTTTTTATTTATTTATTTGACACACAGAGAGAGATTACAAGTAGGCAGAGAGGCAGGCAGAGAGACAGGGAGAGGAGGAAGCAGGCTCCCCGCTGAGCAGAGAGCCCGATGCGGGCCTCGATCCCAGGACGCTGAGAT
Organism: Ailurus styani; assembly: GCA_002007465.1. NCBI lineage: Eukaryota > Metazoa > Chordata > Mammalia > Carnivora > Ailuridae > Ailurus > Ailurus styani. The sequence continues at coordinate 770,668 of LNAC01000053.1, forward strand.
CATGACCTGAGCCGAAAGCAGAGGTTTTAACCCACTGAGCCACCCAGGCGCCCTGTCCTTCATAATATTTAGACAATGTTTACTTCTTTATCATTCTAAACTAGTCTTAAATCTGTGTTTATAAAGTTCAACTTTTTTATTATTATTATGTTGTGTTAGTCATCATACAGTATGTCATTAGTTTTTGATGTAGTATTTCAAGATTCATTGTTTACATGTAACACCCAATGTTCCACGCAATACTGTCCTCTTTAATACCCATCACTGGGCCAATCCATCCCCCCACACCCTCCCTTCCAAAACCCTCAGTTTGTTTCTCAGAGTCCACAGTCTCTCATGGTTCAAGCTAAAATTTTATCTTAAACAGACCCTATTTCAAATCCTTGTTCAAACATGTAACATCTGAGTTACCTCAAATAAGTTATTTAATTTCTGTGGGTTTCTTTTATCTCTAAAATAAGTATAATTATATATATCTCCTGTGGATTTTGTAAAGACTCAGTGATACTATGTAGAGACCTAAGCATGTATCTATTATTCCTAGAACTATATATAATCCAAACATATAGATAGACTGAGATTAGCTTCCCTTTAGTAAATATTCACCAAGAATATATTGAATCCAGGAAATATTAAGTATGTGTTTTGCCGATGACCACACTTTGGCATGCCCATGGGGTAGAGGATCGGTGCTTTGTTGATATCTACTATGTAGCATGGATAAGAGACAGATACCATAGCCAAGAACCCAGCTGGAAGACTGGAATCATTAAAAAGGAGAGATAGAAATATAAAGTATCCCAGCCTTCCAGGAGTTTATGATGTAACTGTGGTGAAAGAACTGAAACATTTAACTTAAAAAGTGAGTGATTAACTGTCCAAATGTCTTTAAGATGGAAAACACATGCTCAGGGAAAAGAAAAGAAAGGGAAAGGAAATCAGTCAGCCAAAGCCTGAGGTTGCGAATTGTGTTTATTCATTCACTGACTCACCCGTCAAGCTTCCTGTGAGTATTCAGAATGCATGGAGTATTGTGCTTTTTGACAGGGATTTAGTACTGAAGAAGGAACGTGCGCTGTGCTGTGAGGATTAATTCCAGCAAACATGGAATTGGCCCGAACTTTTATACTGAAATAAGAGACATATCTGCATGGCACTGATCCCTGGCCAATGTATGAAATGTACTGACTAATATATTGCTTTGTATCTATCCATACATCCAAGGTGAGTTTTGAGGCAGCTTATCCCAATGTGTCAGCATTGTTTATTGATAACAATGAGATTGCTTGTATCTGGTCTCAGCAAGACCTCACAGAAACCTCTGCTATTGAGGCTGGTTACATAGCAAGAATATATCTATGTGATCAACAGGGTACAAGATAGTTCTAGAACCCTTTTGGGCTCCCTGGTTCCAGAGTGTTCCACGTACCCATCAGTGATTCCTGATCTAAGAAGTATGTCCTTCCATGGCATTGCAGAAAGAGGACAATGGAAGCCTATGCCGGGTGTCTCTGGATGCCTTGCTGTGGGGTAGCCTTTGGCTGTGAGATTATCCTTACTTGATGCAGTTGCTATGCTGTGTCCTTCTCTGAAACAACCATAGATTTGTAAGCATTGTTATTTGGGGCCCTGTGAGAGTCCTTTAACAAACACCAACTGCTGCCATTAGTTCAGTTGGTATGAGAAAGGGGATTAGAAGTCTACCCCCTGACACATTTTTAACTGAAAACATGGCTAAGGCATTATTTAGATAGAAAAACTATGTTTCTGCTAAAGGGGGTGGACATGAATCATTGATGCCAGCTGGTTGCCAAGTCACCATTGGTTTGAAGTAGCCCATGTTTTGAAAGCAGTTACTGACAATAAACTTTCCAGTGGAATCTGAAAATGATAAAACCTAAGCCTCAAGGTCTAGCAAAATGGGTTATCAGGAAACTCCAGACTGACAGCAGGTCCTCAGAAATTCAGTTCTATGGTTGCTGCATTCAGCATTAGCAAAAATAAAAGCTCGAAGGGACTCCTGGGTGGTTCAGTTGGCTAAGCTCAGGTCATGATCCCAAAGTCCGGAATTGGGCTCCCTGCCCAGCAGGGCATCTCCTTCTGCTGCTCCCCCTGCTTGTGAGCTCCCTCTCTCTTTTTCTCTGTCAAGTAAATAAATAAAATATTTAAATCAATCAATCAATCAATCAATCAATAAAAGCTCAGGATCTCCTTTGGTTGAGCTTCACCCTCTCTGGCCAGGAGGTGGCGCTTCAACCAAAGGAACCTGGGCAGATATTCTTGATAAAGTAGCTACATCTGTGAGACCCAATTACTATTAAAAAGGTGATTCAGGTGGGACAAATTAACAATGGAGGGCAAGAAAACATAAAAAGAAGGGATTCTTGAGTGAAGAGAATTTTGACTTTTGAGTGTGTTAAAAGCAGCTCCGTGAAGTTCTGCCCCTGTTGAAATGGCTACCAAGAATTTTAGACCAAGGGGCAAAGTCCCCATCCTTGACCAGCACTAAGTGGAGGAGAATGTTTGCTCACTCCTGAGGGAGTGTTTGGGCTCACCTTGGATCCTCAAATGGCTGCTACCTTTGTGGAGATGGTTCATACAGCTGCAGCTAGTTTACTAGGCTAGATCAAGGAACCACGTGTCACCCCTTCCCAGTCTGATCTCCTGGTTCTAGTATGTTTCACGTACATGTTGGTGGTTTCTAACTAAGAGAGAAAGCATGTGCTGTTTGGCCCTGTGGAGAGAAGACAAGTGAGCTGCCTCCAGTGCTCTCCCCTTGCTATGAGGCAGTGTTTGGCTGTGACGCATATCTTTATTTTAAGGCTGTTGTCATATTGTATCCCTTTCCTGCAAATCATAGATTTGTAAGATTTGTCATTTTGGATCCTTGGAGTCTTCTTTATCAATGGAAATATGTCTGACTCTTGCCATTAATTAAAAAAAATTAAATTCTCTTGCCCTCTTGCAGTTTAGTGAGAGCTGAATAGGAAGTATGAGGTCTGCAGGCAGGCCAGCATGCTGGCAAGGAAGCTTTCTCATGAGCCATAGGGAGAAATGATCAGTTGGCCATATAGACCTCTGCCGTGAAGTCTGAATGAGCTAGGATTATTTTGTCCTAAACCCGTAACCAAAGAGACCACTTAGGATTTTGAGAAAGAGGAAAAATTAGAAGATATTTGGGTTTGGAGAAATTTTATCTGGAAGAAGAATGCATCATAAGTACTCAAGAACTTGAAGGAAGTTTCCACAGGAACTTGGAAGTGAAAGCAATAGATTTTCTTCTGAGCACTAAGCAGTGACACTTAATGGATTAGACCAGTGATAGGCAAAATGAAGATGCAGGATAGTTGACCATTATTATATTCAATGTGTTGTATGCAAAAATGTACAGAGTCAACAGCTGGAAAATGTCCCATGGAATGCTAATCCCAAATTCAAATCTCCTGGTTCTCCTGAGCAGCTGCAGCCTTCAGGAAGCTGGGCCAGGGGCCTCAGGGCCCCAGGGGAGTGCTATTATGCAAGGAGATAGATGGACCGAAGCAACTCCCACAGAGGAAAACACAGAGAGGGCATTTGAAGAGATTCAAATACAGTAAAATCAAAGACCCTGGAAACAGATGTAATTTTCTTATTTAAAAATTCGGACTTCTTGTTTGGGCTCAGATGCAGAGGGCTGGCAAGTTATCACTCCTGCTCTTACAATAAGAAAAAAGCTGGAGAGGGTGCCTGGGTGGCTCAGTGGGTTAAAGCCTCTGCCTTCGGCTCAGGTCATGATCTCAGGGTCCTGGGATCTAGGCCCGCATCGGGCTCTCTGCTCAGCGGGGAGCCTGCTTTCTCCTCTCTCTCTCTGCCTGCCTCTCAGCCTACTTGTGATCTGATCTCTCTGTGTCAAATAAATAAATAAAGCCTTTAAAAAAAAGAAAAAAAAATCTGGAGAAACTGAAAGTAAATCCCTTATCTTAGCCATCAGAGAACCGTCTTGGGCAGATGGCCGCACAGAAATCTGGAGAAGAGTGTGCCTGCGGGGAGATACAAGACCTGAGCATTTGCTTACTCAGGACAGAAGCTGCTGGTGCCCTCTAAACTAGGAAGAAGGTTAAAGGAGAAATGGTGACGGATTGCTGGAGGCCAAATGTGTGCCCTGTGAGGCCCTGAGGCCCCAAAGGGCTGCAGTCTTGTGGAAGCTCGCTCCCACTTTCTTGCAATTTGTTCCCCCCGGGAATCCCACCTGGCTCTCGCACGGAGGATGGTGGAGGGACGCTAAGGAAAGCTTTCCCCCTGGGCTGGCTGGGGTCAGGGAACAGCAGCCACCATCAAATCTCCCAGGCCCAGCTCCCCTAGCTCCTCTGCAGAGCAAAAGCCTCAGCCTGAAGCAGGAAATTCATCAAAGCCTTCCAGAGGGTGCTGGCCCTTCTAGCCACAGAAAAGGGTACAAAATCTTACTTAGCCTGTGGAAACTGGTGAAGCTGGAAAGGCAAAAGGACTAAAATAGCCAAAGCAAATCTGAGAAAGAACAAAATTAGACAACTTCTAGCATCTGATTTCAGGACTTAACCATAAAGTTATAACACAGTGTTGAGTCTGCAAAAGGCTAGCTAAGGAATAGACATGTGGAGCGATGGAACCAGAGAATCCAGACACAGGTCCACACAAAGCAAGTGGACTGATTTTTGAAAGGCACAAAGGAAACTCGGTGGAGAAGTGAGCCTTTTCACCCACGGGTGGAGAGCAATTGGATGACATAAGGGCAAGTACAAATTAAAACTAAAAGGCTAACTCCCCCACTAAAAATAAAGGAAGAGACTTCTCTCCCTCTTCCCATTTCTTAGAGCATTTACTTTAGAAAACTTGTAAGTTCTTTCTCTGTCTCTTTGAAATGTATATAAATCTTTTTAAAAGTTAAAAAGGCCCTCACCAGCTTTATTAGCCAGTAATATCTTTCTCAAGGGCCTAAGAACCAACTCTTCAAAATGTAATTATCGGAGAAGACAGCACCCCTGTCTCCCAGTTTCTGGGGAAGGACAGGAGCCTAACTTCAGAGGGGCCTCACTCCACTTGTAAAACTACCTCCTGGTATAGTGATGTGATAAGTGTGTTTTCCTTTGGATAACACCAGTTAGCAAACCCAAACAACCACCTCAAGTACCAAGTGAGTAGAATGAGCCTGGGTATGACAGAGCCAATGGTGCTGTCAAGTTCTCTTACTTAAAGACAAGATATTGTTTATCATGACAACACGTATGTGATGAGCTGTGTCTGCTTGGCTCTTGCTGGTAGGGTGGAAAGTAACCTTCAATCTTCCTCCTAACTGGGCCCAAAGGAGACAACATTTATGAATGTTCTGCCGGGTTCTGTATACAATGGTGGTCTATTCTCTCTGGATATCACATTTTCATCTGATGATCCATTTAAGCCACCAAAGCTTAATGTCCACACCAGAATCTATCTCTGGGACATCAACGGTCAGGGAGCCATCTAATTAAAGACAACTGGAATAACTGCTTGTCTGTTTCAAAGGTTTTGCTGTCAAGTTTTTTCACAAACTGCAAACCTGCAGGTCCTCTGCCTGGAAGCATGGCCATTCGGTATTTGAGCAACAGGGCAGACATGACAGGATACTCAGACCATGGACCCAGAGCTCAGCAACGCAATTCACACAGTCGGTATGTGGTGTGAAGGAGCAGGGGCATCCTCCCCTGGGCCGTGCATCTCTACATACAGCATAGACTTCGAGGGCATGCTAGGCTGACTCTACTCCCTGCCTTTGTCCTCTAGAGACTGAGAGACTCCCCAAAGACGGAAATGCTCTCAAGAGTAGAACTTTAGAGTTGTAGATCAGTTGTGTCTAAGAAGCCTGCTTGCAAGTCTTGCTTCTTCGGCGTATCAAAATTTATTTTGCGTTCTAAAGGTCCTGAACTCTACCAAATATTACAGTGCATTTTAGCCTGATTTATTATCTGTATTAAGTTATAAAAGCAGCCTTGGATGATTAAGAATTCTGTTATTTGAATTAAACCCAGACATATTTCTGAGTAAGTAGAACTAGATCTTCAAATGGCTGTTGTGAAAAATGTTTTACTTCTTACCTTTGTCAGTTTGTGATGAGAAAACTTCCTCTTACCCTGTGTAGCTCAGAGAGCACCTGATGTATTACCTCAAACACAATAAATATGCTCCTGAAGGCAAAAGAAAGAAAAGGGGGTTATTACAACCTTATTTTTGATGGTAGGACATTGGAGACAGTTTGGGTTGGCTAAGAAATCTATTTTAGGAAGATAAAGCTTAAGCTGTTATAGAAGAGATCCCAAATTACAGTGCCTCAAACAAAATAGATTACTTTTCTCTGAAGTCCAGAGCTATATGGGTGGTCCCAAGTGAAAGGCCCAAGTTCCTTCTATATTGTTGCTTTGTTATCTCCTAGGTAATTACTCACCATTCTGTCCTCAACCATGGCAAAGGCCAATCATCCAGGGCATCTGGGTGGCTCAGTCAGTTAAAGCCCAGCGTTTGATTTCAGCTCAGGTCATGACCTCGGGGTTGTGAGATCAGGCCTCCTGTGGAAAGAAAAAAGAAAAAATGCCTCCTGTGGAGCTCTGTGCTCAGGGTGGAGTCTGCTTGAGATTCCCGCCCTTTCTTTCTGTCCCTCCCCCAGCTCATGCTTGTGGGTGAGCACTCTGTATAAAAATAAATAAATAAAATCTTAAAAAAAAAAAAGCCTGATCATCCCTCCTCGGTACTGCCCTTCCCTTCTACCTTTCAGTAATGGAAATTTCCCATGTCTTAGACATATGACTGCTCATAGAATGCAGGGACCACCCTTTCCGGCTCTGTGTGGTCAAAGCTGGGAGCAGTCAGGGAGCTGATAATTGTGGAAGTTGGATGACAGACACAGAAGGGTCAATACACTATTCTCTCTACTTCTGTACATATTTAAACATGTTCACAATAAAAAGTATTGCCACAATTAAAAATTTGGTTTGAGTTTTTAATTGATTTGGATTTTGTTTGAATTGCAATAAATAATTAATTTTGAATGACATGACAAATTATTTTTCTTCTGTTATATTATTTTCTTCTGTTATAATTCTGTTATAATTATAATTAATATCTTTTTTTTTTCTTCACTTTCTTTTTTTTTTTTTTTTGGAGAGAGAGTGACCCATGGGGGGGTGGCGGTGAATGGGCAGAGAGAGAGGGAGAGAGAATCTTAAGCAGGCTCCCCACTGAGTGCAGAGCCCAATGCAGGACTCATTTTGACGACCCTAAGATCATGGCCTGAGCAGAAACCAATAGTCGGACACTTAACCAACTGAGCCACCAAAGCACCCCAATATCTTTTTTCATTTTAAAGTATCTTCAGTATCTTTTTCATTTTCTTTTATCATTATATTATTTGTATAATCATAAATATGATTAAAAACATAACAAAATGAGAAGGAAGGGAAATGAGAAGAAGAAGGATGGAGAGAAGAAGGAAGGAAATTCCAAGTTTTTGTACCAGGAATCCTCAGAATTCTTTATTTTTATCTTTAGACATCATTGGCCACCCTGGGTCCCCTCTTGTATGATGCAACCCACTGAAATGAGTGATTCGAGGAAGGAATAGTTGGCCCTTGGAGACTTCATTCACATTCGGAGCAGACCTCCTGGTTTAAGGGCCTCTCCAGGGAGCTCCCTCCCTCCCCAAGGCCTAGAGCTGAGATCAAGTCCCTCTGGCCATTGTTATATGGGAGGCAGAGTCAAGGAGTCTTCCCCTTAGACAGAAAGACTATAGGGATATTTTCCTGCTAAGAAGTTCCACCCCTGAATCTTCTAAAGGAAGGACAAATTTGAGGGTAGCCCACAGAAGCCCTAGCCACATCTGAGGCTTTTGCTCCAGTGTTGGAAAGGATGTCATTTGGTTATCATCCACTGAGAGCATCTCTTGTTGGCCTAGGGTGCCCAGGTGAAGACAAATCTCCTTCTCATTCATATCCATCTTCTCCTAAAACTACCCACTCTGGGAAACTGTGAGTGTAGAAGCCATGAATAGAGATCAGATCCTCACTTATCTCCTTCTGAGTTACCCATCAAAGAGAGAGGTGACAATTTTACCTTGTTCTGGTCTAGACCAAACCCTATATCTATACATTTTACCAGGTGTTCTTGGTGTTCTTTTATCTTTCTTATCTCCTCTCTCTCTCTCTCTCTCTCTCTCTCTCTCTCTCTCTCTCTCTCTCTCTCTCTCTCAGCTTTTACCATCCCTGTGATGCATAGAAGATGGTCCAAGTTTGACTTGGCTTTTTTTTTCTCATCTTTATCCAAGTCCCCTGGTACCAACTCAGAGAACAGCACAGTCTTCATGGACTTTCACGTAAAGTACTGAGATTACAGAACAAACAGTGGACAATATAGATTCACAGAAACCCTGGAATGGGAAGACCTTGGAGTAGCTGATGTGCACAACCCTCACCTCCATTTTGAGGGCTTCCTCCTGCCTGGCTTCCATGAAATCTGCACACTCACGAACCATTTCTGCTTGGGTTGACACAGAAGGGGAGAAAGGATTTCTATTTAGTACCAGTGATACCCAAAGAAGATTGCCCTTAATCTTTAGAATTTTTTTTTTAATCTTTAAAACTTCTAAGCTGGAATGAACTTTAGAACCATCTAGTTTTCCCAGATTTTTTTTTAATGAGAATCTCATGTGACTTAATGTTGAACTTACTGTGGCAGAGAAAGGTCTTGCACCATCATTAGGTATCACAGTACCCCTATCAATCATTCATTCATCACGGTCTGTCAGCCAGATAGTCAGCCAAAATGTTCAGCACTTACTCACTTTGCCAGTCAGCCCTTGTGTGGTTTGAGCTCGGTTCCTTTGGGAGCTGGAGAACAGCACTTCTCAGTGCTCTGGGGTCTGTTCTCAAATACTTTCCTTTCCTTCTCCAGTCTGGATAGACTCTGTTCTCTTCTCTTTCCTTTCTAGGTCAGATTGTCCACATTCTTCTTTCCCACCTTCTCCACCTGGGCCAATAGCTTCCTTCCCTGAGCCGAGAAGGACTAAGGAGGTCTGATATGGCAGGAGTGTGGCTGCAACACAATCCGTCCTGCATCAGCCATGAAGCTTTACTCCCAATGCCTCATCCCCAGGCATGCTCTGAGACTGATACCCCATGTGATCATTGTTTTCCACTCTTGTCCCTCTGAAAGGAGAACTTAAATGCTCCATGGAAGTTGGCAACACAACCACAGTCACCACATTTGTCCTCCTAGGACTATCCAACAACCCTCAGATCCAGGCTGTGCTCTTTGTCCTCTTCCTGGGGATTTACCTCCTGACCCTGATGGGGAACCTAACGATGCTGCTGGTGATCAAATCTGATTCTCACCTCCACACACCCATGTACTTCTTCCTGAGTCACCTCTCCTTCCTGGATGCTTTCTATTCCTCAGTCATTGTGCCTAAACTGCTAGAGAACTTTCTTTCCAAGCAGAAGACTATATCCCCCCCTGAATGTTTCACCCAGATCTCCTTGGTTATATTTTCCGGGGCCACTGAAGCTTGCCTCCTTTCAGTCATGGCCTATGACCGGTTCCAGGCTGTGTGCCACCCACTGTTGTATGTGGTGGCTATGAACAAAAAGGTGTGTACCGGCCTGGTGGGAGCATCATGGGCCATAGGAATGGGGACTGGCCTGGTTAACAGCATCCTTCTGGCTCAGCAGCACTTCTGTGGCCCCAATCTTGTCCGAAGTTTTGCCTGCGAGCTTCCCCCAGTGCTCCTGTTGACCTGTTCTGACCCCTACGTTAGTGTTGCCTCCATCCTGACCACCATGGCAGTCCTGGGCCTTGGCACCCTTGTCCTATTGCTGGGCTCCTACACTCGTATCATCATGACAGCCCTGGGAATCAACTCTGTGACGGGACGGAGCAAGATCTTTTCCACCTGCTCTTCTCATTTTCTTGTAGTCACCATCTTTTATGGTTCAGGAGTTTTCAGGTATGTTATACTATAATCTCCTAAATGTAAATGTAGGATATCCCTTGCCCTAAACTGGCCTTGGTCCTGCAAAGTAGCAGGAAAATGACTGTACTGGAATTCAGAAGGCCTGGGTTCTAGTTCTGGCTCTCCTGTGGACTAGCTGTGTGAGTTATAAAAGATCCACTTTCTTTCTCAGGTCTTAATTGTCTAACTCTGAAAGATGAGCTTATACAAGTACTAGAGATTTCCTACTTTCATTAACTTATGATTAATAGCTCTCAAAAGGAAATCAGAGAGCCCTTGGTAGATTTTTATTCGGTGCTAACCAAAACAATAAAACATTACATTCTTGAGACAGATGACATCATTTTTTCCCACTGGAAGATGATGTCTCTGAAGCTTATTTGTGCTATAACTATTTATTAGGCACCTACAGTACACCAGCTGCTTTTACATGCTCAAGCTCAATTTTAGTATGGAACACACTACAAGAGAAATATTATTAACCCCACTTTCAGGTAAGGAACCTAAGTTTCAAGAGTAACCAGGTAATTCTCAGAAGTCCCAGAACAAGTTAGTAATGGAACCATAGTATAAACCAAGTCTCATTGACTTAAACATCATACTCTTTCCTACCATAATTCTCTCAAACATAAACAACTCTAGCTGACAAGTCCTCATTTATTAGGAGCAGAATGATTAATAGCCCATGGTGTCTAGTAGTGAACTGGAGAGAGATTTATACAAATTTCTCCATACTTTTCTCACCTGCTTGTTACTTGAAAATAAGGCAGGGATGGGGAAAGATGATAAGGAATAACCCAGAAGAGCTCACCTGAGGCTGTGTGTCTCATTTTTCTCGTATGGTACTAGGAGACAACAAGATTCCTCCTACCTACTTCACAGGAATGTTAGGAGGGATAAACTAGATGAAGAAAAAATGACAGTAAGATGAATATCTTTTTTAAATAGAGCACAGTAAAATCTACAAAGAACATTCCAATGATGATGACCTGTTGATAAAAAAATTAATGCTTCTTTGGGAAATACTCCCAGTGAGACTCAACAAAATGAACCCTAAAACTTAAGCTTATTATTTTGGATTCAAATCTTGTGCTTAACACATGTTTATCTTCCACTTTACTTATCGAGTTTGGCTTCTTTGCTAAGCTAGAGAAAAATGTGCATAAAAGGACAAATGTTTGTTCCACTAGCATTATATGAAATAACATGTTGCGACTGAAGGTAATTCCCAGAGCCATAAATGCCGGGAACAATGACAACCTTATTAGAGAAAGCATACTCTTTGGCAAGAAACAACCCTCACAAGATGAAAACATATAGTTGTATATACAGTGAAAAGAAGAGGAAAATAAATCCTTATGTCTTTATCATAACTATTAAAAAAAGATTTTTTGAAGACTATTAAGTACTAGAGAAATGCATGAAATTATTAGTTTTATTCTAACCTGCAGCACTTGATGTACTACAGAACTTTCTTTTTTCTCAGGGCAGCTCTTAAAAGATAAGATAACTCTTGTTTGGAGACATTTGAAGGTAGAAGTGACTGACTTCTCACTGATCACACAATCACATCTCGATGCTGCTCCCACTGTTAGTTGATTCAGCTCTTAGGACTCTCTTTGCAAAGACTCTGGTATGGGATGAATGGTAGCTACCAACATATTGTGGCCATTGTTCTGAGCTCAGTTTACTCCTTTGTGCCATTTCCTTCAAGGTACATGACCCCAGCATCTGGCTCAGCCCTGGAGCAAGTACTCTCTGTGCAGTACAGTGTGGTGACCCCACTACTAAACCCTCTCATCTACAGTCTCAAGAATCAGGAAGTGAAGGCAGCTCTCAGAAGGTTGTTCACCAGGAAGCCCAGGCTTACCTTCTAACCCAGTTCCACTGCATCCTCATTACAAGAGAAACAGTTCTGCAACAGGAGGCAAGAAGAGCTATCACCAGCTATCTCAGTGTTCTTTATTTTCCAAAAGAGAAGCATTAGTTTCTCTGACCCCAGTGTCCTCCTCCAGTTAAGTGAGATGTGAAAATCTCCATGGAGCATATGACACCTATCCACTGGGGGCCCCGTCACCACTCAGGAAAATTCTCACAAAAAGAGTATGGAGAATCCAAAAACAAAAACAAAAACAAAAAACACAACTACCATATGATCCAGTAATCCCACTTCTGGGTACTTATCCAAAGGAAATTATATCTAGATGTCACAGGAAAGTAACATGGAGAAGAAAATGGGATAGAAGGGGAGAAAGAGAGTCCATATTGTTGGGCACCATTCTGAGTCCTCCTCACATAGAATGTCATGAAAGGGGTGCACTCTGATGGCCTTGCCTGAGCTTCCCCACCACTCACCTGAGCCTGGACAGCTTCAGATCCCTCCCTGGTTCAAGTCTTATTCCAGGCCTAGGGAGGGAGAAGGAGTTGGCGAAAGCAGAACAAATTATCAGTTGTCATCCCAGCTACCCTTCAGCTCCCACACATGTTCTCAAGAAGAGAACAACACTTTCCTGTCCTGGTTGTACCAAAGGCTAAGGGGTCTGCATCAGTTAAAACTACTTCCATGCCAGCTCCCTGGCTTCTCTCTATTCTTGATCCTCTGATATTCAGGCTAAAATACTCTCTGAAAATAAATTTGTTGTCAGTTTCCTCTAGCAAAGTCCTCTTCAGATTATGGCCTCATATATGGTACACCCACAGGTGACATTTCCTGGTCTTCTCTGCAGAATATAGGCTGGAGCAATGGGACTGAGCTCAAGTCCCAGCCTTAGTTGCATTTCTGCCCTGGCCTCTTGTTGAAGCAGGTCCCTTATATTTCCAGAGCATTTGCCTTCCTGAGGGATAACTAAGGCAGGATAATAAGTAAGAAGTAGATATGTGAGCTCAGTAGGAAAAATGGCCATCTCACCCTCCCCTCTCACACATACCCACCCAAAGGGGTCACTCCTAAAACCTGTAGGAAAAATGGCCATCTCACCCTCCCCTCTCACACATACCCACCCAAAGGGGTCACTCCTAAAACCTGTAGAACTGGATAAGCCCTTTTGCCCCACAATCAGGAAGGGAAAGAATGTAATACTCCTGGGAGATGCATCACATTGTGTTTAAATTCACACCAAAATCATGTCTTGAATACCAAGTTATTTCCTGAGAGTTTTTAAGTATAGGGGAAGGATAGCCTCCCACCCCTATTATGGCCCTAAGGGTCCCTAAACAGGCCATAGGGACTTCATTTGGGAACTTCTGGTCTCTGAAACGAGAGAAGTATGGTCTGACTGCCTGAAGCCCCAGCAGGTATAGGGATGGGAGGAGTGTACTCAGCTATATTAGACATCTAAGGAAGGCAGGAAGAAGACAGGAAGTAGAAGATAACTCCCCTAATTAAAAAATTTGGTAATTATTTTATTCTTCAAGTTTTTGTTTAAATTCCAATTAGTTAACATACAGTGTAACATTAGTTTCAGGTATAGAATTTAGTGATTCATCACTTACATATAACACCCAGTGCTCATCACAAATTCCATCCTTAACCCATCACCCACCCCTCCACGCATCACCCCTCTAGTAATCCTCAGTTTGTTTGCTATAGTTAAGAGTCTATTTCCTGGTTAGCCTCTCTTCCCCCCCATATGTTCATCTGTTTTGTTTCTTAAATTCCATATATGAAAGAAATCATGTGCTATTTGTCTTTCTCTGACTGACTTATTTCACTCAGCATAATATTCTCTAGCTCCATCCACATAATTACAGATGGTAAGATTTCATTCTTTTTTGTGGTTGAGTCATATTCCATTGTGTATATGTATACATCACATCTTCTTTATCCATTCATCAGTCACTAGACATTGGGACTCTTTCCATAATTTGGCTATTATTGATAATGCTGCTATAAACATAGGGGCGCATGTATTCCTTTGAATTATTATTTTTGTATCCTTTGGGTAAATACCTAATAGTGCAACTGCTGGATCATAGGGTGGTTCTATTTTTAATTTTTGAGGAACCTCCATATTATTTTCCAGAATAGCTGTACAAGTTTGCATTCCTACCAACAGTGTAAGAGGATTCCCCTTTCTCTGTACCCTCGCCAACACCTGTTGTTTCCTGTGCTGTTAATTTTAGCCATTCTGACAGGTGTGTGGTGGTATCTCATCATAGTTTTGATTTTTATTTCCCCGATGATGAGTGATGTTGAGCATCTTTTCATGTCTTTGTTAGCCATCTGTACAGAAATGTGGTACTTTATTTTTTTCTTTAAGATTTTATTTATTTATTTGAGAGAGAGTGTGACAGATAGCAATGAGTGGGGGAGAGGGAAGGAGAAAAGGGAGAGGGAGAAGCAGACTCCCCACTGAGCAGGGAGCCCAATGTGGGGCACAATTCCAGGACCCTGCAATCACGACCTGAGCAAAAGGCAGATGTTTAACTGACTGAGCCGCCCAGGCGCCCAGAAATGTGCTACTTCAAATTGGAATTTTGGAATGCTGGATTGTCAAAGCAGGAAGAGATATAAAAAAAAAAAAACATCACTTAGACTGAAACCTCCTTTTAAGGCAAAGAAATTGAAGCACAAAGGACAGAGATGACATGCTTAGGTTTGCACCATTAGTAAGTAGCAAAAACAGACTTTAGGACTTAAATCTCCTGATTCTCCTCCTTTCACATTTCTCATAATCTTTAGGATAAACCTCCCTTAAAAATAAGCAAAGCAGGGGCACCTAATTGACTCAGTCAGTAAGGCAGGTGACTCTTGATCTCAGGTTTGTGAGTTTAAGCCCCACAATAAGTGTAAATTTTTAAAAGTAAAATTAAAAAAAAAGTAGCAAGGAGAAGTAATGGAGTGCAGGGTTCAAACCAAAAGGCCGAGGTGTTCAGATTTTTCAGTTGCTGAGCTGACTGTAAGGGTCCTGTCATCTTCTCACAGCACTTTGTGAAGGATATTTCCTTATCTCAAGAGTAAGGAAATCCCTCAATCCATTCAAGTCACCCATTTCAGATTCTTGGTGCTCCTGTCCTTGCTGTTCTCCCACCCATCTCCACCAGTCAAAATCCAATCCATCCTTCAAAACCAGCTTAATTTCCACTCCTTTCATGAATCCTTCCTTGATCTCTTTTTCCCACAGCACCCCCTAATATAAGGTATCTTTTCTCTTATAAATGCTTGAAGAATATTTCTAATCTCTTTCATGATGCATTATTCCTTGTATTATAATTATTTATCAATGTTTATCTTATCTTTCCTACTAATCCTTGAAGGAAGAGACCCTTTTGCCAATTTTTTTACTCCCTCTATCATTCCTTGAATATGCTAGATGATCAATAAATTTTTTGAATTGAACTGGTACAGAAAGTAATCTCCAACTTTCTGTTCAGGCTATTTCCTCTTCAGTAGAGATGGAAGGTAACTATGACTGAAGCTTCAGTGTCCACCCACTCACACTATTTCCTCCTTCTCCTCCCTCTTGGAAGAAAATACAGTCAGCCACTCAAAATCAGGCCCTTTATTCAAGACAGAGGTGGAATCCATTGTTGTAGTGAAGGTGCCATCTGAGGGCAATGGTCAAGGGTCAAAAGTCCAGTGTACCAGTCATGCATTGTTGGAGAATTGCCCTCAAGTGTCTAATGGTGTCACTACAGGGCTCGGGACTCAGAGACAAATCAGCTTCAAGGGAGAAGAAAGAAGCAAACTCAGGTAGCCTTAGGGAAGAAGCATTCCAGGAACATACAGAAGGCAGTAACAGCAGGCACTCACAGCTTCTCACAGTGCCACTGTTCCAGCTTCTCAGAGCAGAGTGGTTTATGGGCCAACCTGATAATGGAAAAGGAGACAGGACAAGTTGGTTGATTAGATCTTAGCTTGAACTTCCATCTAGCTTTACCTCCAGGAGGGCCAAGGTGGAAGAGTGTGGATGAAAATTAGACAAAGACTTTCCCAGCCAGAAGGCAAGGGACACTGAGCCACCTAGTGCGGTAGGGTCCACTTTTAAAACTGCAAGAAAATGGTAGGGCTGAAAAGACATGCAAATGATCTCAAGGGCTTGTTTCAGGGTCTAGGACAAAACTAGCAGAAATAGATGTCCATGTCCTGGTGAAGGGAGCCCTAGGTCTCAGCCCTCTATTCCCTATGCTTATTAGGAATATTGTTAAACAGGAGTGACATGAGGGAGGCTTGGAAAATTGGAAACCTGAGTCTGCTTGATGAGTTTTGTTTTGGAAACTACATTCTAGATTAAATGGCCAGGAGATAGAAAGAAAGGCAGTGGTGCTGGACTAAAGGAGTGAGAAAAAGAAGGGGAAGGGAAAAGTAGAAAACAGAATGAGATTCACCAGTAGTCAATTCCTTCCTTCTCCAGAATCTTCTTGGCACAAATCATGTCATCAGTAAGGTCATCATCCAGGAACTCTGGCAGGAGTTACAAGGACAGAAATGTGAGAACTAAGTATTACCCAGAAAGATAATGAGTTCCCTCTTCCCTGGATCTAGTAAGTCTGGTCCTTCTCTGAACTGGATACTTATGCTTGCTGCTTTCCTATATGAGAAAGCCAATATAGTAATGTCCCCCACCCCACATAAGGACTCTCTTCATTTCTCTTGGGTGTCTTCAGAAGAATTATCAACTTCATCAACTCTGAAAATGCAGGGTATCAGACTTCAAGATTTATAGACAGCTAAGATCATCTACTTCAGAGAACTTCCTGGAGCTCTAGTGAACATGAAAATTCTAACAACCTTTTACCCAGTACTGTCAACTCAAGCCCCACAGTTGAAGGCAGTGAAGCCAGAGGTGTGTTTGATACCAAAAATGAGATTATTCCAGGGATAGGCTCTGGGAAAACAGAGAAACAGGGTAAAAGAGGCTACTCACTATCACAGGAGATGTCACAGATGTTCCTTGACTGAAGGACCTGGTTGTCTCTGCACCAAAATTTATTGTTGATCTGAAAGAGTCCATATTCTGTGCTGCCATTATTATTGACTATTGTTTGTGTATCATAGCCACTGATATGAAATATAGTACAAATCCCTGAGGGAAAGATGAGAAAGAGGTATCACAGAGGTATCCAGGCACGCCATTAATAACATAAATGAGGACCTGTATTACCAGACATAGAAAGTCTCTCTAGCCAATCTCCAAATATGGCAAAGCACAAAGTATCTTATGAGATGAAGAATTCCAAAAAGGATCAGACAATAAGAGAGAGGGAAGATATATTAGTAAATGTAATAAAAGAGCAAACACATGAGCATATAAGAGGATTATTCGATAATTGAATAAAAATGGAGAGGAAAAAGAGAAGAATGGGATGAAACAAGGCAGCAGGGAACTCACATTCAGCCAAAGAAATGCCTCCAAAGCCATCCATGTCTTTCAGCACCTGGGACAGCTCACATTTTGTAAATTGCTTTGCCTGGATAGCAGGACACATGAGGCCAACCAGGAGCAGAGAGACAAAGGACATCATTTTGGCTACCCCCAAGAACCTGAAATGGGGGCATCACACAGCTTCACCTCCTTTTATTTGTGGAGAAAGCCTCAGGGACGCTGGCACCAAGCCTTACATCCAGGAAGAAGATGAAGAGAGACTGGTCATGCCAACACAGAAACCCAGAGCCTGCCAGCTTCCTTCCTGTACTTTTACGCCATTTTTCCTTCTCCTCCCCTAATCTCTACTCCATACAGGTATTGTTTTCTTCCCAGAGTCTCAAAAATGATTCTATTCCCATTTGGCTTTGTTTGTACTTTTGTTTCTTGTAGATTTGGTTCTAGGAAGCAGGATGTCCCCAGCTTACTTCAGGAACAAAGAAGGCCTCAGGGGTAATATGAATGAGACAATCAGAAAATAAAATAAGGGTCCATGGCCAAAACCCCCCTTCACCCTTGAGACACACAGAATATGAAAAGGGAGTGTATGTCATTATATGCCATAGTCCCAGGATCAGAATTTCTTGGCACTTGTCCAATCAACCCAGGCATGGAACAAAGCCCAGGAAGAGTCCCTCGATATGGTGATTCATGGCTGGGGGCTCAGGAATAGAGATAGGCTGTAGCAACATAGACTGTAAGAATCAGATATAACTTGGATCCAGAAACTTCATACTTCGGAAAACAGGGAATTTGAAAAGTATGCATGACAGTATCTAGCTATCCTGTGAGATATTATCAGGCTCTCCAGCCCTAACCACCACTACCACTAAATGGCCAGATAGTACATTGGTGTTAATTAAGACATTACATAAATTCAAATCTAACTCTCAGTTTTGTTCACGGATATAGAAACTTATAGACAGCTTCAGACTTGGCCACAGAAGGTTAAAAAGAGAGTAACCCAAGCCAGTGGGAAGATAGGAGTTTGAACACTTAAAGATTAGACTAGGCTATATCTAGAACCTATAAAACAAGAGTCTGGATCTGAGCTTTTCAAGATCAGTACCCCTGAGCAAGTAGAGTTAAGGGTACTAGTTCTGAATAATTACTCCACCTAGATGGCATCAAGCTTAACGTCATGGCGCTAATAGCTGTTAGCCTCCTTCATGGCAGGGCTCACTCTCTTTATTTCAATCTCTAAACCTGATTTTTTATATTGCTGTGGGTATCCAACTATTTAAGACTTCCAAACTGAAGGTGTTCCAAACTCATATCCTGCAACTCTTCAGAATCAGGGCAAACTCCTCTCTCTCTCTCTCTCTCTCTCTCTCTCTCTCTCTCCCCCTCTCTCTCTCTCTCTCTCTTTTTAAGATTTTACTTATTTGTGTGAGAGAGCACATGAGTAGGGAGAGGGGTAGAGGGGCAGAGAGAAGCAGACTCCCCACTGGGCAGGGAGCCTGATGCGGGGCTCAATCCCAGGACTCTGGGATCATGACCTGAGCTGAAGGCAGATGCTTAACTGACTGAGCCACCCAGGTGCCCCAGATGCCTCCCAGTTTTATCCAGTCTTCTATATCATGGATAATCAGCATATGAAGTAGCATGAGTGAAAAGAATGTAGAGGATCTGGGTGCAAGAGAGATGGGTAGAAAGTCCTGATAGGAAAGAGATACATGTCCAGAAACACAGCGAAATGTTGCTACTGCATTTCTCCTCCATTCTACCCACAGGCATTGGAGGGGTGCATGAAGGACAGGAATAGGAATTCTATCACACTAAGCAACTATGGCTGGGAGTAGAGGATGACCTTGAACCATATGAAAGAGGGACAGATAAAGAAATTGTCTTTCCAATAGTGGAGTCTGCTATAAAATGCCTCCTGCAATGGACTGTGGAGTAAGTACCTGTGTTAGAATAAAATGGTGGGCCAAGATATCAGGAATCACAGGGGCTTACCATGCTTCCAGCCAAGTCAAGACTTCCAGCAACAGCCTGCTTGCCTATAATTTGGTTGTATCTCTGTCCTTCCTTGAAGCAATAAAAAACAGTATCCAGATCTGCACAGCTAAGCACAAAAAATAAGTGTGCCTCAAGCAAGAGGAACCATTATTTCCCTAGAAATATTTGTAAAATAGCATATCTGGGGGTCATCTGAAAAAGTAGGTGGAAGATGTCTAATGGGAACAATTACAAACATTCAGAGAAAGACACAGATTCTTGGCGATAGACCAAAGAAGAACAACAAACAATGACCACAATACTGAAAGAGGAAGCGTATGGAAAGACATCAGCACAGCTAATGGAGGAAAGCTCTGGTCAAAATCTCCCTTTCCTGACAGGTAGGGTGCTCTGTGTGCAGGCTGAGATCTGAATCAAGGCAGTGAGGAGGCATTGACAACGCATGAATTTTTCAGAAATAGGCTAGGAAGCTATGTTCATTCTCTCAGATGCCGTGGTAAAAATCAGGTTTCTCCAACCAGTCCTGTTTGGAGGACCTGTAGAGATTAAGGAATCAAAAACATCTGCTTCAAAACACATTTGGCAGTTGCCATCCAGAACTGTAGTTTGCAGATGAGTGGTAATTTATAGAAAGAGCCCAGGACTACCTTTTGGAGGAACAGCCTCCACACCCTAGATCTACAATTATATTGATCATTATTTCTTCTGGTTAATATACTCACTTTGTTCTACTTCCTCCCATAATCCAGGTAAATTATCACTAGGTGGACAATGAGGCTAGATCTTACACTTGACACATAAATTTTAGACAAATTCTTAATTGAATTAGAGAGTTATTTAAAGCAAATAAAATTAGGAAAGGGAGTTATTTCTATTGGTGATTTTCTTTTGGGGTTGTTTGTGCAAAAATCCTTGCAAAGTCACTTAGCACTATGGATTCACATTCTGTATCTGCACTGAAGACTTGCTATCAATTTACATAGCATTATTTTTGAATTATTGTATTTGTATTACCATTTCTATAAGAACCAATTCATTTTTTAATTTAAATTCAATTAATTAACATAGAGCATGTTATTAGTTTCAGAGATAGAGTTCAGTGATTCATCAGTCTTATATAATACCCAGTGCTCGTTACATCACATGCCCTCCTTAATGTCCATCACCCAGTTACCCCAACCCCCCACTCCACTCTCCTCCAGCAACCGTTTGTTTCCTATGATTGAGTCTCTTATGATTTATTTCCCTCTCTGATTTCATCCTGTTTTATTTTTCCCTTGCTTCCCTTATGATCCTCTGCTTTCTTTCTTTTTTTTTTTGGTCTTTTTTTAATATATATATTTTTATTAACATAAAATGTATTATTTGCCCCAGGGGTACAGGTCTGTGAATCTTCAGGCTTACACATTTCACAGCACTCACCATAGCACATACCTTCCCCATGTCCATAACCCAGCCACCCTATCCCTACCCCCCTACCCTCTAGCAACCCTCAGTTTGTTTCATGAGATTAAGAGTTTCTTATGGTTTGTCTCCCTCCCGATCCCATCTTATTTTTTCCCTCCCTAGCCCCCATGACCCTCAACCCTGACTCTCAAATTCCTCATATCAGAGAGATCATATGATAATTGTCTTTCTCTGATTGACTTATTTCACTTAGCATAATACCCTCTAGTTCTACCCATGTCTTTGCAAATGGCAAGATTTCATTTCTTTTGATGGCTGCATAGTATTCCATCGTGTGTGTGTGTGTGTGTGTGTGTGTGTGTGTGTGTGTGTGTGTGTACACACACCACGTCTTCTTTATCCATTCATCTGTTGATGGACATCTAGGTTCTTTCCATAGTTTGGCTATTGTGGACATTACTGCTATAAACATTTGGGTACATGTGCCCCTGAGGATCACTACATTTGTATCTTTAGGGTAAATACCCAGTAGTGCAATTGCTGGGTCATAGGGTAGCTCTATTTTCAACTTTTTGAGGAACCTCCATACTGTTTTCCCGAATGGCTATACCAGCTTGTATTCCCACCAACAGTGTAGGAGGGCTCCCCTTTCTCCGCATCCTCACCATCATCTGTCGTTTCCTGACTTGGTAATTTTAGCCATTCTGACTGGTGTGAGGTGGTATCTCACTGTGGTTTTGATTTGTATTTCCCTGATGCCAAGTGATGTTGAGCACTTTTTCATGTGTCTATTGGCCATTTGGATGTCTTCTTTGCAGAAATGTCTGTTCATGTCTTCTGCCCATTTCTTGATTGGATTATTTGTTCTTTGGTGTTGAGTTTGATAAATTCTTTATAGATTTTGGATACTAGCCCTTTATCTGATATGTCATTTGCAAATATCTTCTCCGATTCTGTTGGTTGTCTTTTGGTTTTGTTGACTGTTTCCTTTGCTGTGCAGAAGCTTTTTATCTTCATGAAGTCGCAATAGTTCATTTTTGTCCTTGCTTCCCTTGTCTTTGGTGATGTTTCTAGGAAGAAGTTGCTGCGGCTGAGGTCAAAGAGGTTGCTGTCTGTGTTCTCCTCAAGGATTTTGATGGATTCCTGTCTCACATTTAGGTCTTCCATCCATTTTGAGTTTATCATTGTTTATGGTATAAGGAAATGGTCCAGTTTCATTCTTGTGCTTGCAGCTGTCCAATTTTCCCAACACCACTTGTTGAAAAGACTGTCTTTTTCTATTGGATATACTTTCTTACTTTGTTAAAGATTAGTTGACCATAAAGTTGAGGGTCCATTTCTGGGCTCCTTAATCTGTTCCATTGATCTATGTGTCTGTTTTTGTGCCAGTACCATACCGTTTTAATGATTATAGCTATGTAATAGAGCTTGAAGACTGGAATTGTTATGCCACCAGCTTTGGTTTTCTTTTTCAACCTTCCTTTGGCTATTCAGGGTCTTCTCTGATTCCATATAAATTTTAGAATTGTTTGTTCCATTTCTATGAAAAAGTTGATGGTATTTGGATAGGGATTGCATTGAGTGTATAGATCACTCTAGGTAGCATAGACATTTTAATAGTATTTTTTCTTCCAGTCCGTGAGCATGCAATATTTTTCCATTTCTTCGTGCCTTTCTCAATTTCTTTCATGAGTGTTCTATGCACTCTGTGTACAGATACTTTATGTACAGATCTTTTAACTCTTTGGTTAGATTTATTCCTAGGTATCTTATGGGTTTTGGTGCAATTGTAAATGGGATTGACTCCTTAATTTCTCTTTCTTCTGTCTCATAATTGGTGTATAGAAATGCAACTGATTTCTATGCATTGATTTTACATCCTGCTGCTTTACTGAATTCCTGTATGAGTTCTAGCAGTTTTGGGGTGGAGTCTTTTGGGTTCTCCACATACAGTATCATGTCATCTTCAGAGTGAGAGTTTGACTTCTTCTAAGCCAATTAGGATGCTTTTTATTTCTTTTTGTTGTCTGAATTCTGAGGCTAGGACTTCTAGTACTATACTGAAAAATAGTGGTGAGAGTGGATATCCTTGCTGTGTTCCTGACCTTAGGGGAAAAGCTCTCAGTTTTTCCCCCATTAAGAATGATATTCAGTGTGGGCTTTTCATAGATGGCTTTTAGATATTGAAATATGTTCCCTCTATCCCTACACTGTGAGTTTCAATCAAGAAAGGATACTATACTTTGTCAAATGCTTTTTCTGCATCTAGTGAGAGGATTATATGGTTTTGTCTTTTCTTTTATTAATGTGGTTTTCACACTGATTGATTTTTGGATGTTGAACCACCCTTGCAGCCCAGGGATAAATCCCACTTGGTCGTGGTAAATAATCCTTTTAATGTACTGTTGGGTCCCATTGGCTAGTATTTTGGTGAGAATTTTTGCATCCATGTTCATCAGGGATATTGATCTATAATTCTCCTTTTTGATGGGGTCTTTGTCTGGTTTTGAGATTAAGGTAATGCTGGCCTCATAAAATGAGTTTGGAAGTTTTCTTTCCATTTCAATTTTTTGAAACAGTTTCAGGAGAATAGATATTAATTCTTCTTTAAATGTTTGGTATAATTCCCCTGGGAAGGATCTGGCCTTGGGCTCTTTTTTGTTGGGAGATTTTTGATTACTGCTTCAATTTTCTTGCTGGTAATGGGTCTGTTCAGGTTTTCAATTTCTTCCTGGTTCAGTTTTGTAGTTTATACATCTCTAGGAATGCATCCATTTCTTCCACATTGTCTAATTTGTTGGCATATATTTGCTCATAATATGTTTGATTAATTGGTTATATTTCTTTGGTGTTGGTTGTAATCTCTCCACTTTCATTCATGATTTTACTGATTTGGGTCCTTTCTCTTTTCTTTTTGATAAGTCTGGCCAGGGGTATATCAATCTTATTAATTCTTTCAAAGAACTAGCTCCTAGTTTTGTTGATCTGTTCAACTGTTCTTTTGGTTTCTATTTCATTGATTTCTGCTCTAATCATTATTATTTCTTGTCTCCTGCTGGGTTTAGGCTTTATTTGCTGTTCTTTTTTCAGCTCCTTTAGGTGTGGGGTTAGGTTGTGTATTTGAGAACTTTCTTGTTTCTTGAGAAAGGCTTGTATTGCTATATACTTTCCTCTTAGGACTGACTTTGCTGCCTCCCAAAGATTTTGAACAGTTGTGTTTTAATTTTCATTTGTTTCCATGAATTTTTTAATTCTTTAATTTCCTGGTGGAAATTAAATTCATTAAATTCATGAAATTAAATTCATTCTTCAGTAGGATGTTCTTTAACCTCCATGTAGTGGAATTTTTTCCAACTTTCCTCTTGTGATTGAATCCCAGTTCCAAAGCATTGTGGTCTGAAAATATCCAGGAAGTGATCCCAATCTTTTGGTACATGTTGAGACCTGATGTGTGACCCAGGATGTGATCTACTCTTGGAGTTTGTTCCATGTGCACTCGAGTAAATGTGTATTCTGTGGCTTTAGAATGGAATGTTCTGAATATATCTGTGAAGCCCATCTGGTCTAGTGTGTCATTCAAAGCCTTGTTTCCATGTTGATCTGCTTAGATGATCTGTCCACTGCTGTGAATGGGGTGTTAAAGTCCCCTACTGTTATTGTATTATTATCGATGTGTTTCTTTAATTTTGTTATGAATTGGCTTATATAGTTGGCTGCTTCCATGTTAGGTACATAAATATTTACAATTGTTAGGTCTTCTTGTTGGATAGACACTTTAATTATGATATAGTGTCCTTCCTCATCTCTTATTACAATCTTTCACTTAAAATCTAATTTGTCTGATATAATGATTGCCAATCCAGCTTTCTCTTGATGTCCATTAGCATGATAAATTATTTTCCACCCTGTCATCTTAAATCTGGAGGTGTCTTTGGGTCTAAAATGAGTCTCTTGCAGACAGTATATTGATGGGTCTTGTTTTTTTATCCAGTCTGATATCCTGTCTTTTGATTGGGGCATTTAGCCCATTTACATTCAGAGTAACTATTGGAAGATATGAATTTAGTGCCATTGTATTACCTGTAAAGTGACTGTTATGTATATTGTTTCTGTTCCTTTCTGGTCTGTGTTACTTTTGGGTTCTCTCTTTGCTTAAAGGACCCCTTTTAATATTTCTTGCAGGGTTACTTTAGTGATCATAATTACTTTTAGTTTCTGTTTGTCATGGAAGCTTTTTATCTCTCCTTGTATTTTGAATGACATCCAGCTGAATAAAGTATTCTTGGCTGCATATTTTTCTCATTTAACACCCTGAATATATCATGCCAGTCCTTTCTGGCCGGCCAGGTTTCTGTGGATAGGTCTGTTTCCAGTCTAGTGTTTCTACCCTTGCAGGTTATGGACCTCTTGTCCCCAGGCTGCTTTCAGGATGTTATCTTTGTCTCTGAGATTTGCAAGCTTCACTATTATATGTTGAGGTGTTTACCTATTTTTATTGACTTTGAGGGGGATTCTCTGTGCCTCCTGGACTTGAGTGCCTGTTTCCTTCCCCCAGATTAAGGAAGCTCCACACTGGGCTCCCTGGTCAGCAGGAAGCCTGCTACTCCCTCTCCTACTCCCCCTGGTTCTGTTCCCTCTCTCGCTGTCTCTCTCTCTGTAAAATAAATAAATAAAATCTTTTTAAAAATGTAAAAATATTGTAATCAACTCACATATATCCTTCTTGTAGATTCATTCACCCATTGTCAACATTTTTCCACATTGCATGTTCTCTTTCACATTCTTTTTTTCTCCAGATTTATTGAGATTGACATTTAATTAACATCTAAGTTTAAGGTGCACAACATGACAATTTGATCCATAAAATACTGCATAATGATTGCCACAATAAGGCTAGTTAACATCTCCATCTCCTCACATAATGACCATTTGTGTGCATGCATGCCTGTGGTGAGAGAGCATTTAAAATTTACTTTCATAGCAACTTCAAGTATATAATACAGTATTGTTAACTATAGTCATCATGCTGTACCTTAGATTCCCCAGAACTTACTCATCTTACAACTGGAAGTCTGTAGATTTTGACCAATATCTCCCCACTTTCCCCACCTCCTATCCCCTGGCAAACACCATTCTACTCCTGTTTCTATGTTTCATGTTTTTAGGTTCCACATAGGAGTGAAATCATACAGTATCTGTCTTTTTTTTTACTTATTTCATGTAGCATAATGCCCTCAAGTTCTATCCATGTTGTTGCTAATGGCAGAATTTTTTTCTCTTTTAAGGCTGAATAATATTCCATTATTCTATTTACATAGATATATATGATAGATATAATGTAGCTATATATATATAATATATATGAGAGAGAGAGAGATATCACATTTTGTTTATCCATTCATCCACTGATGGATACTTAGGTTGTTTCCATATCTTGGCTATTATAAATAATGCTGTAATGAACTCAGAGATTCAGATATCTCTTTGAGATATGATATTATTTCCTTCAGTTATATAGCCAGCAGTGAGATTGTGGATCCTATGAGAGTTCTATATTTAATTTTTTGAGGAATCTCCATATTTTTTTCCATGGTACCTATACCAATTTACATTGCTACTAGCAGCACATAAGTGTTCCCTTTTCTCTACATCCCCACCAGCACTTATTATCTCTTGTCTTTCTGATATAGCCATTCTATCAGGTGTGAGGTGATACCTCATTATGGTTTTTATTTGCATTTCCCTGATTATGAGTGACGTTGAGCATTTTTTAAATATATCTGTTGGGCATCTGTATATCTTTGGAAAAACGTCTATTCAGGTCCTCTGCCCATTTTAATTGGATTATTTGTGGGTTGGTTTTTCTTGTTTTGTTTTGTTTTGTTGGTTTTTGTTTTGCTATCAAATTGTATGAGTCCCTTTTATATTCTTTATTTTAATACCTTATCAGATATATGGTTTGCAAATATTTTTTCCCATTCCATAGGTTGCCTTTTCATTTGTTGATTATTACTTTTGCTGTGAAGAAGCTTTAGTTTAATGTGGTCCCACTTGTTTATTTTTTGTTTTGTTGCTTGTGCTTTTGGTGTCGTATCAAAAAATCATTGCCAATGCAAAGTCAAGAAGACATTTCCCTAAGTTTCATTCTGTGAGTTTTATCATTTCAGGTCTTACATGGAAGTCCTCAATATATTTTGAGTTAGTACTCATGAGTAGTATAAAAGTCCAATTCACATTCTTTTGTTCATTTATAGTCTGATTTCACAACACCACTTATTGAAGAGACTATCTATTCCTTGCTGAATATTGACTTCTTTGTCAAAGATTTGTCGGCTCTACTACCCTCTCACAATCTGTTTCCCGGGAAACATGACATGTAACAAAAATAATAACATCTAGTTGTGGGGCTATTCATAACTAAAATTATTGAAAATAATGTAAGTCAGACAATATTCAAAGTAAAAGTTTCCTAAAGTCCTGTATAAGATAATGGTTAAGATATTAATTAACTTTATTGAATATGTATTAGTAGAATTTTCAGGTCAACTTGTAAAAGAATAGAAATATATAAACTCCAAACCCACACAGGAAAAAAATAGAATAAGAAAATAACATACAAGCAAAAAATAGAAATAAAATATCATAACAGAATTAAACTAAAAAGAAGTAACTGGAAGATATATGGAAAGTTCCCCAAACATTTTGAAATTAAAGAACACACTTCTAAAAAATCAACTGGCCAAAGAGGAAATCTTAAGGGAAATTAAGAAATATTTTGAGGGCGCCTGGGTGGCTCAGTGGGTTAAAGCCTCTGCTTTCGGCTCAGGTCATGATCTCAGGGTCCTGGGATCGAGGCCCGCATCGGGCTCTCTGCTCAGCAGGGAGCCTGCTTCCCCCTCTCTCTCTGCCTGCCTCTCTGCCTCCTTGTGATCTCTCCCATGCTGTGAAATAAATAAAATCTTTAAAAAAAAAAAAGAAATATTTTGAACTGGATAAAAATTAAAATATAACATATTAAAATTTGTGGAATGCAACTAAAGCAATGCTTAGAAGGAAATTTACAGCATTAAATATTTCTCCTAGAAAGGAAGAAAAGTATCAAATCAGTAATCTAAGTTTCCTTTGATCCCTAGCCGTTTAAAAAGAATGTTGGAAATACCCATCCAGTCTTACATGGCAGTGTTATGAAGAATAAAAACCAAGCGCTAATATGTAATTTCCTCATTCATGTCAGCCTTTACTCTGATGCCCAGGGAAAAGGGGCAGAGACCGCATAAGAGAAGTGGCCTGGATATTCCTGTCCAGGGCCGTCAGAGAAGTCAGTCAGGACCTATCAAGACGGAAATAGTGGAAATCAGCACCCTCGGCTGAGGAATAACTCCCAAAAACACAGCTCTAGAAGAAGGTAAGATAAAATGGCTGCTTTCCAACTCTACTCAAGAAGAAACTAACCCTTGAGGGTAGAGGGGGTGTACAGGTGAATGTTTTTATTACAAAGAACCAAACTGTGCTGAGTGTGTGTCAGAATCAGAATGATAGAAGAGATGCCAGTCCAGTCTGAAAGCAAGAGCAACCTCCAGGCTATGTGACAGGCATTGGGAAATCTGTACCTGGACGTCCAAATCGGGTGAGAAGTAGATGGATAAGAAGCAGACATCAAACCGAAGAGATTTCAAATGATGGGTAGAACGTAGTAACAGGCTAGTATTCAGGCAGTTGGAAACAGGGCAGACATATAAAGGTCAGGAATCTCGTGGCATTCGCCCTTCAACAAGGCTGGATTAGGGAGCCTGTGGAAACAATAACATGGATTTCTCTTCTTAAAGAAGCTCTTACCACTTCTAAATTGACAACAGTGGGAGCTCTGACACTTCAACCTTTCTGCTACTCAGGTTGACTTTAACTAAGATTTTTAAATACCTTTGTTGAGGGAAAATTTACATATAATTAAGTGCATGTATTTTAAGTGTACAGTTTGCTAAGTTCTGATAAATATATACACTCCACAATCAAGATTCAGAACATTTCCATCACTACAAAAAGTTCCCTCATATCCCTGAGCAGTCAGTGCCTCCTCCCTGATGCCAGATAAGCTTTGATCCTATTTCTGTAACTATAAACAAGTTTTGCCTGTTCTAGAAATGCATGTTAATGGAATCCTCTTTTGTGCCTGACTTCCTTCACCCAGTGTAATATCTTTTATATTCATCAATGCTACTGTATGGAAACATGATTCATTCCCTTTATTACTTAGTAGTTTTCCATTGAATGATGACACCGCAATATATTTATTTACTTGCTGGTAGACATTTGAGTTATTACTCAAGATCTGTTTGTGTCTGTCTGCAATAAACAGCCTCTTTGGGGGGTATAGAAAGTTGAAGTACTGGAGTTCCACCTAGTGTCTGTCTGTGGTACTGCAAACTCTGGTGCCTGGCCAAGCCATGTTGATTACCTTTGTTTTCAACCGCCCCCAACCTGACATCCTACTCCTATCAGTGTTTAAATTAAGGCAAGACAGAAACCAGTCCTTTAGCAGCACCCCCAAAAATCAACACATTAGATATATATTCCACTCCTTTGCTTCCCAAGGAAGGAGTCGGAAATTGAGGGTTTCCTCCCAATCAGACCAACCATGCCATGCCATGCCATGCTGAGTTCTAGTGAGTGAAGACCAAGAATTTTCCTGCTAGAGCTTCAGTGTGTTTGGCTGGGATATAAGAATCTCTCTCTATTATCTATTCTGTCTCTTCTGATTCCCCACCTTTTTTTTTTTAAATAGAGAACAGCCTTTGCCACTCAAACCAAAAATATATTTATGATATATTTATTTCTTGCTTACCCATATTTGGGGTCTGCTCCTCTCAAAAGATTAGACATTAACAGTTTATGGCCACTTTCAAGAATACACTGGAATAACACAAGCTTTCATATTTCAAATTTCTTAAAACCACAAATGTTGATTCCTACAAACATCCTCCATTCTTCCTCAAATATAAGAAGTAGGCTAGTAGAAGATATATTTCTTCAAAACATTTCTTCTGGAAAGTAGGTTAGTTAGTGTCATTGTACCCACACTCAAGGCAGCTCTGTTTCTGGCTAGAATGCAAGCTAGTTTCATGGAGTCACCAGCAGAAGAGTTGAAGCAGGATTTTTTTTTTAAGATTTTATTTATTTACTTGACAGAGAAAAAGCACAAGCAGGGGGAACAGCAGACAGAGGCAGAAAGAGAAGCAGGCTCCCTGCTTCTGGGCAGGGAGCCCGATGTGGGGCTCGATCCCAGGACCCTGAGCGGAAGGTAGACACTCAACCAACTGAGCTACCCAGGCGCCCCAAAGCAGGATATTTTTACATACTCCCTGAACCTGGAAGTAGCAGGCTCTCCAATCCCATTGGGTCTGCCATGTTCTAATGAAGTAAAGCACTAGACTTCCCCTGTTTATGTTGTTTCATATTTGTCATTTCGTTGAGTAGTGAAGAAAGCAGTCATTTAGTAGCTGAAGCCAAAGAGAAAAATGGAACTTCCAAAAATCTAACAGGAAGATGCCAATCCAGGCATCTCTTACCTGGATTTGGATTTCTCACAAAGGCAATTGGTTCATTGCCTTTGTTAAATCCTTGTCTCCATGGAGGAAGGAGGTTCTGGGTTTCCTATTCTGCAATATTGCTGGTATCTTTTATTGCCTCAGTTTTCTCTGCCTAGTGTTCTCATTTCCCTGCTTCTTTGAATTTCTACTTATTGTTTTACTGGATGCTGGCTATTATGGGTGTTATGTTGTTCAGTGTCTCAATTTTGTTGTCTTTCTTTTAAGAGTTTTGGCTTGGGAAGCACCTGGGTGGCCCAGTCAGTTAGGCTCCTGACTGTTGATTTTGGCTCAGGTTATGATCTCCGGGTCATGGGATCATGCCCCCCATTGGGCTCCACATTCAGCACAGAGTCTGCCTGAGATCCTCTCCCTCTGCCCCTCCTCCTGCTCAAGCTCTCTCTCTCCGTCTCTCTTCCTCCCTCTCTCTCAAATAAATAAATAAAATATTTTTTAAAATAATTTTGACTTGGTATTAGTAGATAGTTGATATACTTGAAGTTCAAAAACAAACAAAAAGCAGAAACACACTCATTAATACAGAGAACAAACTGGTGGCTGCCAGAGGGCTGGGGGAATGGACGAAGTGGATGAAGTGGAGAGAGAGATGCAGGTTTCCAGTTATGGAATGAATAAGTCACTGGATAAAAGGTGCAGCTTTAGGAATATAGTCAATGGAATTGTAATAGCATTATATGGTGATAGATGGTAGCTACACTTGTAGTGAGCTTGTTATAATATATAGAGTTGTCAAACCACTATGGGGTTTTTTGTTGTTGTTGTTTTTAAGTTTTTATTTATTTAAGTAATCCCTACACCCAAAGTGGGACTCGAACTCACAACCCCGAGATCAAGAGTCAGATGCTCTGCCAACTGAGCCAGCCCGCCGCCCCTGGAATCACTATGTTATACACCTGAAACTATTGCAACAGTGTGTGTCAACTACATTTCAAGTTTAAAAAAGAAAGATACTTAAGGTTCATTTTAATCTTCTCAAACCCTGTTTTTAAACTTTGTTATAGCAGGTCTAGATTAGCTTTTATTCTTGAGCTAGTTTGACCCTATTCCTAAAGGTGGCCTTTATGACACATCTAAGTAATGCTCCCAGTTTTCAGTGAGATTCCTCTACTCTGGGTGATCGGAACTCAAATGTCTGCCACTCTGTACAAATTCCAGTAGTTACTCAATGTACAGCTCCTGGCAATATTCAGCTAAAGTCTTGTGGGGATCCTTATACAGGTTTCTAGAATTCTTTCTCTGCATACCTCCCTCCTCTTCTACCCCACAATTCCATCTCTGCCTCCCCAAACTCTAATTTTGTCTCTTCAACTCAGCGATGTAAGCATGCTCTGCCTTCCTAGATCTCAGATCTCAAAAGTGTATGAAGGCAGAAAGCTAAAGTAATGGTAGGGCTCACTTCAATTGTTTCCCTTCTCTCAGGGACTATAGTTTTGTGCTGTACATTTCCCAATAGCTGAAAACAGATACTTCATATGTTTTGTCCATTATGTAATTGCCTGAGGAGAGCTAGGCTGGTACCAGTCACTCCTTCACAGGTGGAAGCTGAAGACCCTTACCCTCCTTTTTAACTTTCTAAACTCTTTGCTACACTCTAAATTCTAGTTCACACCCCCCCTTACTCCATTAACTTCCCTTACTCCTTTCTCTGCCAGTTCAATAAACTCCGTAGCTCCTTTGGGGGCAGTTATCACCTCCCTATTACACCATAATTCCCTGCAGGAGGAAAGGTCCTCTTCTTGACCATCTAGTAATGCCTAACACATTATGGGGTTCAAAATATATATTTGTTGAATAAATGAGATACCCCAAAATATATTGTTTTCTTACCAGTGGGAATATATAAAAAGAGGATAAATGACCCTCCTGCTTAGTGAAATGTCAGCATATATGTGATCTAGGGTCCCTCCCAACTCAAAGCTTCAGTGAAAAAATGGTTAGGCAAAATTTTTCCACATCTATATAATGAATATTACATGATTTTTTTATTTTTTATTTTTATTTCTTTATTTGAGAGAGGGAGAGAGTGCATGCAAGCAGGGGGCGGGGGCAGAGGGAGAGGGAGAGAAAGAGAATCCTAAGCAAGCTCCATGCCCAGTGTGGAGCCCAAAGCGAGGCTCAATTTCACAGTCCTGAGATGATGACAAATCAAGGGTCAGACACTTAACCAACTGAGCCACACAGGTGCCCTACATGAATATTTTAAATGTAGGGATATATTCAATACTTACAATACAGTGTTAGGTAAAACATTATAATTAAAGTTACATATGTGATCATAGTTACAACTATGTAAAAAAAAGCATAGGGCGCCTGGGTGGCTCAGTGGGTTAAAGCCTCTGCCTTCGGCTCAGGTCATGATCTCAGCGTCCTGGGATCGAGGCCCGCATCGGGCTCTCTGCTCAGCAGGGAGCCTGCTTCCTCCTCTCCCTGTTTCTCTGCCTGCCTCTCTGCCTACTTGTAATCTCTCTCTGTGTGTCAAATAAATAAATAAAATCTTTAAAAAAAAAAAGCATAAAACTAGGGGGGAAATGCATAAAAACTAGAAGGAAATATATTTTTAAATAGTGGAGCTATTTTAATGTGTATGTGCTCTTCGCATGTTTTTAATGCCATGATCCAACTGTCTTAAAAGACAACTGGCCTGGGGTGCCTGGATGGCTCAGGTGGTTAGGTATCTGCCTTCAGCTCAGGTTGTAATCCCAGGGTCCTGGGATTGAGCCCCACATCAGGCTCCCTGCTCAGCGGGGAGTCTGCTTTCCTCTCTGCCTCTGCCTCTCCCCTGCTCATTCTCTCTCTCTCTCTCTCTCAAATGAATAAATAAAAAATCTTTAAAAAAAAAAAAGACAACTTGCCTGGCTATCTACCTACCTTCAGGAAATATGATGCAAGATGATCAGTTCAAAGCCAAACTTTATCTTTAAAGTATTCTCCCTCATTTTATTGGACTGACTAACAGCCTTATTAAAAATACTAGTTCGTGTAGTTATGTGCAAGCACATTTTGCAACAAGTTTACCCTGCAGGGTTCATCAGGAAGTTTCACTGTTTACAGTGAGGTATTTTAAGAGTGCTTTATTGAGACTTTGTTAATGACTGAGGCCGTTGTTGGATAACAGTCACTTTATATTTTTCCCAGGATGAACTTTGGGCAATCAACAGGAACCAAATTAGGGTACATTTTATGTATGTCTGTACATCTGTGTATCTGTTCCACAATACTTCTAATCAGGAGATAGCAAGCATCTGAAGATAGTTTTTATGGACTAGCTTAATCATATTTCTAGGCCAACCCATCACGGTTTTCTTCTTTTTCTTATATTTACCCATCTCTCTAGTTATCCAAAGGCAACGCTATGAAATGTCAGTATTGAATTCTGGCTCTGCCACTTACTTAACTGTATGATCCTGCACAATGTACATGACCTCTCTGTGTGTGGTTGCCAAATATAGGTAAACTGTAGATAATAATAATAATTGCCTCCCATGATTCTTATGAGACTTCAGTGAGATAATTTTGTAAAACTCTGATAAGACTGTCTAACACATAGTAATTTTGCTATCTTGTTTTACCACATCCTTCTCCCTATATCCTCTCCATTCATAATTGATGCTTATATCTGTGATTTGGGATGAAAGATACAAGAATCTTGTCTTAGGGACACCTGGCTGGTTCAGTTGGTGGAGCCAACTTGGGGTTGTGAGTTCAAGACCCATGTTGGGTTTAGAGATTACTTAAATAAATAAATAAACTTAAAAAAAATAAATCTTGTCCTATGAAGGTGAATTTGCCCCCATGCAGGATTTCTGCATTCCAGATAGCTGGTTCTGGGTGAAGGGGCTGTCTGATCAGGTAATATGAACTCATCACCAAGGCATGGGTAAATGAAAGTAACTGAAAGTGGTAAATAGATTACTAACCAATTTTTGTTTCATTCATTGCTGTATACCTAGAGTCTAGAACAGTGCCTGACAGGTCATAAATACTCAGTAATTATTTCTTGAATTAATTACTGTTATGACACATTTTTATACAAAATCTTAATCTAATACCTAGAAAACAGCATATAGATCCTTTATTTCCACTTTAAACTCACAGATAACACTTCAGAAAAAGAGCTGAAATTAAAATAAATTTTAAATACATGTTGGATATTTTTATTATAATTATCATAATTCTTAATCAATAAACACTAGGTTTATTCTAGGTAAAAAGACTCTAATTCTTCTTTCTCACCTGACATATCCCTCAGGCTATTTACACAACCCAAGACCTGGGTAGACATATTTTATTCTCAACAACTCCCTCAAAGAGAATATGCTAATTAATTCCTTGCAGGTCAACTTTTCCTCATTCAAGTTTTTCCACTCTGCCTTTCACCTGTCAGGTAAGACACTTGTCCAGTTTCTTCCAGGAAGGGCCATCCTAGACTGTTACTGGAAAGACCCAGCTCCTGCCATGACCCTGTGCTATCCTCTTCCTGGCCTCATGTGGAAGGAATTTGGTGCTATATTTTTACAACAGCTTCCTTCTTCACATTTGTCATTCAGCTGCATTTAGTATCTGCCACTACTATCTTGTTGGCACTTGACCTGGTTTTATATTAATCCATGATGTTAAATTATCAAACTAACAGGACTAATTATCTACAAAATTATGTAGCAGTTTCCTCCTGCCTCCTCCCTGCTAAGAGATTAAGCAGGACCTCAGGTCCTAATTCATGGCACAATAGAAAGACTGCTAATCTAGCCATTAGAAGCCAAACTCTAGATAATCCATCCCAATTTTGCAAGAAAAAATCACAGCATACTCACATTTCACCTTGGGGTTCATTCTGAGCATCAGATATGCACTAAACAAGATAATATTTGCTTTGTGAATTATAAAATATTAGATACATGTTCCTAATTGTGGCTATTCTTATGTCTTTCCAGTCTTTCCTGATCTCATAAGAAAGAGGTCATTAGATTTGAGTGAAACACCTGGATGTGGTCCCTGGTGGACCAGAACATTCCCCTGGAACTAAAACATAGATGCAGCTGCTCCAGGTGGCTCCAAGATACATCTCCTCCCTAAGGAGGCTCTTCTTCAACCCCCATAAGGAAGGAGGCAGCCCTGCTCTAAGAAAAGGCAGTAGTGCCCATAGAAGCACATATAGGATAAGGACAACAGTCTTTTGTGAGCACCCGGGAGCAGGGAGAAGTGAATAACATGGAGCCTTCATAAGAGAAAAGCAGAAAATCCACAGAGCTGTCAACTGGCAGAAGAATTTAGTCTGGAGGTAAGACAACCAGGAGAGAAGGAGTTGACTCAAAGCCCAAAGCAGATCAGGCTCCCTTTCCACTGAATCTGAGTATCTAGGGTTCATCTGCCTCAACACTACTCTCTGCCAACAGAGAGAATGACCTATGACCCAACCTAAACAAATTTGGAAGAACGTTTGCCATATTTTTAAAATATCTTGTAATCGTTCCAGTAGGTTTCAAAGAATGGGACCCATTATTTTCCAACTTCTGGAGCCTCTAGGAAGAAAGTTCATTTCCTCACCTCTGACCCTGTCCAGTGAGTTTTATTTTAATACCCAAAATCATGCTATAAATAACAATATTCGGGCGCCTGGGTGGCTCAGTGGGCTAAAGCCTCTGCCTTCGGCTCAGGTCATGATCCCAGGGTCCTGGGATCGAGGCCCACATCGGGCTCCCTGCTCAGCAGGGAGCCTGCTTCCTCCTCTCCCTGTCTCTCTGCCTGCCTCTCTGCCTACTTGTAATCCCTCTCTCTGTGTCAAATAAATAAATTAAAAATTAAAAAAAAAATTTTTTTAAATAAAAAAAAATAAATAACAATATTCAGCCCCATAAGAATCACCTCCTTGAAACCAACACAGGTAGGTGGGTATGGTTTTCCTCCTCCACCACCCCTTGGTCCATGTTCTGCCCTCTGAGCATCTTCGGGCTAACTATAGTCCCTCTTCATAAGAATCCTTCTGGGTGGAGTGGGGGATATAGGGGGAGAGAGGAAGGAATTGGATGAAGATGGTGAAAAGGTACAAACTTCCAGCTATAAAATCAATAAGTCCAGGAGACCAGGAGGAATTCTTCCAATACTTGAAAATAACTATCATAGTCTCCCATTATTCTGTCACTTCCAGAGTAGACATCTCTACATTCTTCATATGTTCTTCATCCTTCACGGTTTGGAAGTCCTAATTCACAATAGTCAACAAAAATCTCAAATCATGTTCACATAAATGGTTAATTGTCAACTGATTGTTAAAGCCGACAAGCAGATTTAACATGTGGCCCTGTTACATTTCATCTTCCTTTTAGTCTAGCATCCCCAAAACAAGATTATTTTGGATTGTAATTCTATCACCTATAATATTGGTTTCCCCACTTTGTTCATATCATCTGAAGTTTGATGAGCCATGCATATTTGCTCTTTATCAAAGTCACTACCAAAATAGGTGAAGAAGACAAGAAGACAAAGCCTTCTCCTTTTCACTAGATGTATTTGTCCAGATTTTCAGAGTCATTAATGAATAGTTTGGGGCCATAGTAGCCAAACTAAAAGTGTTATCTTTAAGCTCACAGTCATCATCTTTTCTATGAGACTTTACCAAAATTAATTATGTCCTTTTCTACTCCTTTCTCCTAATCTACTAAATTATTAATACTACCAATAGGGGCCATTATGTAAGATTTGACATTATAATTAGCATTACATAGCTCCTGGTGAAGTCTCCTTATAAGATTTCCACATGTTCTTATGAAGCATCTATTTAAGAATTTTACCAGGGACCAAGATCAAATTTACTGGTTAACAAGGGCAACAGTAACTTTTTTATCATAAGCATTGACTCAGACAGAGACTTAAGGAGATTTAAGAAGTTTTGAGTCAGTTGACTGGGTGGTTGGTTGGTTGGTTGGTTGGTTTGGTTAGTTTTACTAGCTTCTTCCCTTGCTCCATCTTTCTGCTAAACCTGAGGTCTATTCCATTCTCAATTCAAGTCTCTCCCTGGCTCTTTAAGAAGTCACTAGTAAGGGCACCCTGGTGGCTCAGTTGGTTAAGCATCTGACTCTTTTTTTTTTTTTTAAGATTTTTTTTTTCACAGAGGGAGAGAGATCACAAGGAGGCAGAGAAGCAGGCAGAGAGAGGGGGAAGCAGGCTCCCCGCTGAGCAGGGAGCCCGATGCGGGCCTCGATCCCGGGACCCCGAGATCATGACCTGAGCCGAAAGCAGAGGCTTTAACCCACTGAGCCACCCAGGCGCCCAAGCATCTGACTCTTGATTTCAGCTCAGGTCATGATCTCAGGGTCTTGAGTTCAAGCCCCAGGTCGGGCTCCGCATACAGCAGGAAGTCTGCTTAAGACTCTCTCTCTCCCTCTCCCGCTGTCCCTCCCCCTGCTCCCTCTCTCTCTCTCTTAAAAAAAAAAAAAGAGGAAGAAGTCACTAGTATACAAAAAGATAAAATATGTATCAAATACATATAAAAGTATTCTGTTTCCTCTATGTCTGAATCTCCCATGTGACCAAATGGTGTCTGCATGATGGAAGCCCAAAACCAGAGGAAAAGGTAGGACCAGGGAAGGAACACAAAAACCCTGTGTTCTCACTGCCATTTGCTATTATGGACTATCATCTTTCTCAACTTCAAATGAGAAAACTCTCTATCATGTTGGACTTTCTGATTTCTTCCCCCTACCACACACACACACACACACACAACACACACACACACACACACACCCCTACTTGACTTGACTTCCATCTCCAACCTTAATCATGGTTCCATCTCAAACTGAGTGACAAAATTCCAATATTCCCTCAGTTAGGGGAGGACTCAGATTCCTTCTCCATTTTAGCAATCATCTAAATGCCTCTTTCCTTCACCCAAGCATTGTCAGATCCCGCAATTTTTCTGTAGCAGTTTTTCCAACTTACCATTGGAAAATTATTGTAACTAATTGACTTATTGACTAATTCATTCCACAAGTATTTATCAAGATCTTCCTATGTGTTTGGTGTTAGCACAGTATTGTAATGGTTAAGAGAAGGAATCCTGTAACAGGGTAGAAATTTCTAAGAAATTATAGAAGTCTCATTTTCTTAGAAAGGGAAAATAGCATGAGATGAGTGGCTGCTTCAGGGATGTGCATGACCTCAGAACTGGATGACCTGCCCACTAAGTGATGGGCAGTTCCCCCTTCCCCCAGAGGAGCTCACCAGGTGTGGTTCTACTGTTGATACTCAGCCAAGATTGTCAGTAAGTAGCTCACTGATGATTGGAAGAGTTCTATGATATTTCTACTACTCAGGAAGGATTTGGGAAAGCACCATAAAATAGTAGACTATTGCAGGAGCTTTGGAGTAAAGCAAATGTGGGTTCATATCATGACTCAATCATAATTGCCTTGAATAGCTGACTTAATCTCACTGGGTCTCAGTTTCTCCTCTGTATACAGGAGACGATAAAGCCTACCTTAATGGTTGCTGTGATGAATAAATGAATAAGCCAAGACTAGTGTGTGGTCCCAATAGGATCTTGGTTAAAGTTACCATCCTCTCTTCTCTTGGGCCCAGATCTAGATGAGGAAGCAGTCCAGCGGTGACAGAGAAAACCAGACCACCTGGCTGATCCTGGTCGGCTTTGGGGAGCTGCAACCCCTGGGCTTCCTCGCCTTCGCCTTCTTTTTGGTCATGTATGTGGTAACAGTGGGGGGCAACGCCCTCATCATGCTGGCTGTGGCCTCCAGTCGGACACTCCACACACCCATGTATTTCTTCCTCTGTCACTTCTCTTTGCTGGAGATTGGCTATACCTCCAACATCATGCCTCGGCTTCTGTGGAGCTTCCTGGAAGGGAGGGAAGCCATCTCGCTGGTCAGCTGTCTGGTCCAGTTCTACGTGTTTGCGTCACTGGCTGCCGTTGAGTGCCTCCTGCTCTCTGCTATGTCCTATGACCGTTACCTGGCCATCTGCCACCCCCTTCACTACCCTGCCCTAATGAGCACCTGGGTGTGTGGCTGCCTGGCTGCTGGAGCCTGGGTCAGTGGCTTTTCTTTCTCTGCCTTCACTCTGGCCCTGGCAGCCCCTCTGCCTCTCTGCCCTGGCCACAGGGAGATCGACCACTACTTCTGTGACTTTGCTCCCGTTGTAGGGCTGTTCTGTGGGAATGTGGGGGTCATGAGGGGAGCCGGAGTGAGCATCTCAGGCTTTCTGACGCTGGCCCCCTTCCTGTCAATTATGGCATCCTATGCCTTCATCTTGAAGACTGTGCTACAAATACCTTCAGGTCATGGTAGGCAGAAAGCCTTCTCCACCTGTTCCTCCCACCTCAGCATAGTCGGGGTGTTTTATGGCACCCTCCTTGTGTTCTATGTAGCCCCAACAGACCACATGGCCCCCTTGCTCCGAAAGGCCTTCTCTGTCCTCTACACTGTATTCACCCCTATGGTCAACCCCATCATCTACAGCCTCAAGAACCAAGAGGTAAAGAGGGCCCTTCGTAAGCTCTGGGGACAGCTTATCCCAAGACATACTCCACTGAGAGGGATAGGGCAGCTATTGACTTTTTCCTGGATTCCAGCTTAGCCCCTTCCTCAAAGACTAGAGAACTAGAGGCCACTGTAATGAAAAGATAAATACTGTGGGATTGAAAAGACATGTCTGACAAAACGAGGTAAATTCATTTTTCCAGTTGGAATGAGATAGGGTTCAAAATCTTATGCCTGGTACAGGCCCTAAATATTATAGCACTCCATAAACATTAGTTGAAAAAAATGAATGGATGAATGAATGAATGGATGAATGAATGAGTGAGTGAATGAATATGGAAAAGAATGCCAGAGGAAGCAGGGCACAACTCAAGTGGGGAACATTTACAGATTATGAATCTAAGATGACAAGATTAAGGTTGGCAGATAGAGAAAGGTGGGGTAGGGAGATGATAATAAGGACCAGAACTAAGATGAGATCTCATGACATGCTTTGAATAAAATCTCAGAAACAGAGAGACAGACTTGAACATAAAGTGTGTAGAGTAATGATGGACGTAGTGATGGTACAAGAACCACTTGGGAGAGGAAGGTTCGGCCATTCATGCCTGTGGCCCAAGGGGCCAACTGGGCCACTGCTCTGGGAGTTCCCATTAGCCCTCCTGTTGTTGACGTCAGACAAGTAGGAAGTGGGGGAGAGGAAGGAGATTAAATGAGAAGGAAATAAATTAAACCCAATGAGAGAATTCTGAAATTTTGCCTCTAACAGAAAATTTTTTAAATCATTTTCTTTTTTTTAAAGATTTTATTTATTTATTTGAGAGAGAAAGCCTGGAGATTGAGCATGGAGCCCAATCAGGGGCTTGATCTCAGGACCCTGAGATCATGACCTGAGCCAAAACCAAGAGTCGGATGCCCAACTGACTGAGCCACCCAGGCACCTCTGAAGTCTTTTAAAAATGACACAAAACCATTTCTCATTTTTTCATTGGAAATATATCAACATGGGTGCCTGGGTGGCTCGGTTGGTTAAGCAACTGCCTACGACTCAGGTCATGATCCTGGAGTCCCGGGATTGAGTCCCACATCAGGCTCCCTGCTCAGCAGGGAGTCTGCTTCTCCCTCTGACCTCTCCCTTCTCATGCATGCTTGCTCGCTCTCTCTCTCTCAAATAAATAAATAAAATCTTTAAAAAAAAAAAGGAAATATATCAACATGTTTCTCAAGTTGTGATATGTAGATTACCTGTACTAGAATGACTTAGAGTAGCTGTCCAAGACCTTGTGCTCTAACAATTATCAGCTTTTTCTAACCATATATATCCCCTATTAGTTCTGTTTCTCTGGAGAACCCTGACTAATACAAGATGCTTGATGATCACTGATCACACAGATATTAGAGAGAATTCAATATAATTTGGGTTTTAGATCTGATGGCTTCTTGCAGACACAGAGATACCAGGAACTTGGGCTCTAGTGGTCTCCTATTCAACCAATAGTTTACTGACTGCAGATGCCAGCAGATCCTCAATTTCTCCAAACTCAGCGATGCTCATCATGGGTTCCCCACTAGACTGAGTGGTAAAATACCTTCAGCCAAGCACAGATAATGAGCCAAAGTTCAGCAAAGCATACAGGGACAAGCCCCTCTGGAGACATTCCAACAAAAGCATGAAGCCTGAAAATCATACTTCTTTCTCCTACCAGCTCCCTTCTCCTACCAAGTACCATTTTTCTCCTGCACACATTTGCCCAAATCCAGGAGCCACCCCCAGCAAAATGAGACTTTATTCCTGGTATTATTCTTGGTTACATTCCCTTTCCTGAGGTTCACACTGGCTGGACCAGTTTGGGGAACTAGCCTTGGACAACCATGTGCTTCCCGGAGGAGATGCCAGCATTATTGCCTGATCAGAGATACCTTTGTGGCCAGAGGGTATAAGAGACAACAGCCTCCTGGACATAGCAGACTTGAGTCCCACCGGTTGCAGAAATGAGGTCTATTCTGGTCATCACCCTTCTCAGCTGCTTTTGTGCAGCATATGAGGCCAAAATATTCTCCAAGTGTGAGCTGGCCAGTAAGCTGAAGACCAAGGGAATGGATGGCTACTATGGCTACAGCTTGGCAAACTGTGAGTATGAACGTTCCTCCTGTCTCTGCCCAAAGAGATCTTCTTCCCCAGCCAGGCAATCTCTCCCTTTTCACTTCTTGATTTATTCATTTGTCAGGGCTCTCTTCCACTCCCGTCTGCTCTTCTCGTCTCTGCCTCCACTGCCTCATATTCGTGTCAGTGTCTCCGTTCCTCTCCTTCCACAGGGATTATTTTATCTACAATAAATTATCTTCTGCTGTTCCCCCACGTCAGCTTCCACCCGGTGCCCTGGAATACTTCCCCAGAAGCACCCAGAGACTCACCCAACCTCTCTCCATCTTGCCCCCATCACCTTTGCTTTTATCTGCATCCTTTTTAGTCCCAATCTCTGCGGCACACTTGGTGCTGCCTCCCACCCTCTCCCCTGCCCTTCTGTCTGCCAAAAAATAACCTACATCTGCTGCGTTTGTCTCAAGTTTGTTCTATCTGTGTCACACGGGAGTTGGACTGTGAGAAGAGAAGAGGAGGCAGTGAATGACAAGGTGCAAGAAGGGCTGAGAATCTCTGTCACCCATCTCATCAGTAAGAACACACGAAGCTATTTCAAGTTCCCTTGAATATCTTCATTTTTCTTCATGCCAAATATACGCTCTCCTGTCACCCCCCAAGGATGGCTTTTTGGGGCTTCCTTTCTAGGATCCTCCTCCATTACTTCTCCACCTCTTCTTCTCCGTATACTTTGGGATATAAGGCAACGTGAACATACAAGGCAAGAGTTGGCTCTTCGGCTGGGAGATGAAGCTGGAAAGGTAGACTTGGGAGACAGACAGTGACTGATGCGTTACTGGCCGTTCCAAATGCATTTATTTAACAAATTGTGGTTACACACTTACCATGGGCCAATTGTTGGTTGGGACAAGGAACACACAATGGATTGTCAATATAAATCTAACACTGAGGATCTCAAAGTCTTTTCGTTTTAGTCTCAGGGGACTTTCCAGTGGTTTAGAACAGCACGGGTTGTATCTCGTCGTGAAACAGTCCCCCTTTTCTACCCACACCTTTTGCTCTCTCTGACACAGGGGTCTGCATGGCTCAGCATGAGAGTAACTTCAACACCCAGGCCTTTAATGGGAAAAACGGCAATGGCAGTAGTGACTATGGGCTCTTCCAGCTGAACAGCAAGTGGTGGTGCAAAAACAGCTACCATTCCTCAGCAAATGCCTGCAACGTAATGTGCAGCAGTAAGGACTCAACCCCCTCTGAGGGCTGGGTAAAGGGGGGCAGATAAAGGAGGTACGAAATTGAACGCCCTACTCCTGCGCTGGAGAAGCCTGGGACAGGGACTAAGGGGGCCCCCGGACAGTCCTCACATCTAAAACAGGATTCCACAGAGCTCCTCCTGCCAAAAAGATGGAAGCAAGACACACTGACCCCTGACTGCGACTCGCCTTCATGGGTCCCCATCCCTCAAGCCCCGTTATCCCGTCCCTCATCCCCACACCCCCACGCGGCACTCTGGACACGCTAAGCAGTCTCCCGAGGACAAAGACTCTCCCTGGTCCCTCCGATTCTGGATGCCCTCCAGAGAGAGCAGTGCTCAGAGGCAGATTCAAAACAAGGAAGAAAACCCAGGCACATGGGAGCCAAACCCACAAGAGGGCTCCAGAGATAGAGGGTTTCTGAGTCAGGCTCCGTTTCCTCTGGAAATTCCCCTCAAAAAAGGATTGATCTGTGAAACAGGAAAAGGGATTCTTCCCCTCCCACTCAGCCCCTTTTCCTTTCAGAGTTTCTGGATGACAACATTGATGATGACATCACCTGTGCCAAGAGGGTTGTGAGAGATCCTAAGGGGATGTCCGCCTGGTAAGCAGAGCATGAAGGCAGAGACCAGCCACTCTGCCCGCCGTGGACCCACGCAGTCTTTGGGATGTGACAGAGTCTGCAGCGTCTCTGCCGTAGGATTCTCCCTGGGCTTTGCCGGGAGCAGAGCTCGTTCTCCCAACCTGAAGCGAGGCAGGGTAATCTGTGCCGCGCTCAGCCCAGGCGTCCTGGCAGCGCCTACTCATGGGTCCCCAGACGGGCAAACCGTCTGTCTGAGACTGTCCCACACCATCAACAGACTCCAGCCGGCACACCTCCATTCCCTCTCAGCTGAGCCCCCCCAGACTCCTGACCCTGCCTCTGATTTATGCTGTGTTTCTCTACTCTTAGGGTGGCCTGGGTAAAACACTGCAAGGACAAGGATTTGTCCACATACCTGGCCGGCTGTAAGCTGTGAGACCGCCATGGAATGTGGCTCCCAGAGAAGGTGGCCCGGGAGGCAGGGTACTTCTTCAAGGTTCTCAGGAGCTCTGAATTTCCCCTGCTCTCTGCCTCCAAAATAAAAGTTACTCAATCTCAGCTGTCTCAAGTATCATGTTTGTTTGTTTTTTTTTAAACCTTTTCTTTTTTTAAAAAAGATTTATTTGTTTATTTATTTGACAGAGAGAGAGATCACAAGTAGGCAGAGAGGCAGGCAGAGAGAGAGGAGGAAGCAGGCTCCCGGCTGAGCAGAGAGCCTGACACGGGGCTCGGTCCCAGGACCCTGAGATCATGACCTGAGCCAAAGGCAGAGGCTTTAACCCACTGAGCCACCCAGGCACCCCATCAAGTATCATGTTAAAGGTTGGGTTATGACGGAGACTTGCTACCTGCTATAGACAG
This sequence comes from Ailurus styani, assembly GCA_002007465.1. NCBI lineage: Eukaryota > Metazoa > Chordata > Mammalia > Carnivora > Ailuridae > Ailurus > Ailurus styani. The sequence goes on from LNAC01000053.1 coordinate 815,283, forward strand.
CTAGAGGTCCTGTTCCCTCCAAGCCCATCGCTGAAGTTCCCCCATCTCTTCTGGAAAGATAGTCAAGGAAAATCCTTTACTGAAAACCGCTGGAGGTTAAAATTGACAGATGAATACAGCATTCCAGATGTGAGCTCTTATGAAATTCATTTATAGAGATGGCTAATATTATTCTCCATCACCAGGAAGGAGAGTGCAAGATACAAGAGAAGAAAACTGTGGGAGAGATTTGGTTTGGACATAGAGAAGGACTGGCAGAATCAGGATGATTATGTTGGCTGGGCTAAATGACGAAGCTGCTATAACAGAGTCCCCGAAATACGGTGTTCTCACAAAGCGCTCCACGGTGGGTCAGCAGGCTCCTTTGTCCCACACAAACGTTCAGAAATCCAGATTCTTTCCATCGTGCGACTCCACCACCCGCTAAAGCATTACTGCTCAAAGTGTGCTCCACAGACCGGCAGCACCAGCAACATCTGGGTACTTGTTAGACATGCAGATTCTTGGGCCCCCAGCAGACCTACTGAATCCTTGTTTTAATCTGTTTTCATGAGCTCTCCAGGTGATTCTTAGGCATTAAAAAAGAAAACGAGAAGCACTGCCCTAGGGTGTTGTCCTACATGGACAAGGCTAGCTTGGAGTCACTCCTTGCTCTAAATTGCAGGTATGGAGTGCGACTGAGTGGTTCAGTTGGTTAAGTGTCTGCTTGGGCTCAGGTCATGATTTTGGGGTCCTCGGATGGAGCCCTGCATCAGGTTCTCTGCTCAGCAGGGAGCCTGTTTCTCCTTCTGCCCCTCCCCCTGCTTGTGGTTTCTCTCTCTCAAATAAATAAATAAAATCTTTAAGTTAATTAATTAATTGCAGGAAGGGGAGTAAGTTTGGAGAAACACACACTCAATGTTTTAAGGTCCAGGCCTGGAAGAGGCACATGCCCCTTCCATTTATACTCCAGTGACAGCGTTCACTCACAAGCCATTCCCAGCTGCAAGAGGGCCCGGGAGATACGGTACCAGCTGGGCATCCCGGGTCCCGGTAACAATGCTAGTATTACCGGAAAAGGTGCAAATGTATGTGGATGGACAACTAGTAGTTTCTGCCACAGTAATTAACAATTCATTTAATAAAGTAAACCATAATCACATTCCTATGGCTGAAGGTTCCCAGGTAGGAAGAAAGCAGTGGAGGGACAGGTGGGTTAAGTGACAAGGGAATAGAGGTCAGCTTATATTCTGGTACCAGGATCACGCAGCTCTTTATCAGGGCTCATTCTCCCCCAGTTTTTCTGGAGGAAGTTCTCTGCACCTCCACTTTCTGGGAGGCAGCAAGATGGGTTCTCACAACCATCCAAGAACCCTGTCCCTTTCCATGCTAGGGGGAGTTATTATTCCCTATTCGGCACCCCCTCCTCTGTCATGTGATCTTCCGGAGCACTGCAACGGACAGATCCTCTACACGTGGATGTTGAACTTGGACACGTGGTTTGCTTTGCCAACGGAATGTTAGCAGATATGACACAAATAAAAATGGAAAAGGTGGCTGCATGGCTTCCTTTGGGCTCCTGTGCTCCCGTGATAGCCAGGCAATCACACCCCAGGTGCTCACGGGTACCCCTCCCCCCAACCTGGGCCTCAGAATGAAACATGTGGAATAGACTTGATCCCAGTCTGAATCCTGACTCCTAAAGTAGAGTCCCTTCCACTCTCCACTCGATCAAAAACCCACCAGACCCAGGAACAGGAAAAAAAAAATGTTATAAACCAGAGTTTTGGGTGGTTTATGACACAAGGAAAAAAAAACTGACTGGGGTGCCTGGGTGGCTCGGTCCTTTAAGTGTCTGCCTTTGGCTCAGGTCATGATCTCGGGGATCCCCAAGTTGGGCTGCAAGTTGGGCTCCCTGCTCAGTGGGGAACCTGCTTCTCCCTCTCCCTCTGTTATCTCTCTCGCTCTCACTCTCTCTCTCAAATAAATAGGATCTTTTAAAAAAAAGAAAAAGAAACAAATACTCTTCCTCACCCCCCGTGTCTTCTCAGAGTTGTCTCCCTTACACGACCACCACAAATCCTGTCCCCACTTGGATTTCTATCCCCCCCCCCGGTGGGACTCTTCACTGCGAGGAAGCAGATTCTGCACCTCCCTTGACGGACTTGCATAACGTTTAGTTTAAACATGTTTACTGAGCCTTTACTTAGTGGTTAATTGCCCTGAAAAGGGATTTATATGAGGGGCCTTGCCCTTTATTATATTGCAAACCCAGGGAGAGACTCTAAAGTCCCCAGAATAATCCAACCAGTAACTAATATAAATGGGCCCTTAATCAGAATCTAATATAGGGGTGCCTGGTGGCTCAGTCGTCAAACGTCTGCCTTTGGCTCAGGTCATGATCCCAGGGTCCCAGGATCAAGCCTCGCATTGGACTCCCTGCTCAGTGGGGAGTCCGCTTCTCCCTCTGAACCTCACTCTACTCTTCTGCTCTTTCACTCTCTCTCAAATAAATAAAATCTTGAAAAAAAAAAAAGACTCAATGCTCTGAAGTGAGGGTGTGAGAAGAGATGGGAACCAATTCCCTCTCACATTACAGGACAAGCACAAAAAAAAACAGGAGCTGTCTAACTGAGTGTCCCAAGAGCCTAGTACAATACCGAGAACATTAGAGGTGCTCAGTAAAGGTAATAGGTTCTACGGTCATTTACTTTCCAGTTAATGCTTAGATACTAAACCAAGTGAGAAACAGGTGATAGAGTAAAAGTGTGAAGGGAAGAAAATAAAGTCATGAATAGGACAAATATAGGCTTTAGGTAGTATTGGAAGCAAAATGAGACACTCCCACCAAGATCTAAACATGGGGGTATGACGGACCTTAAAGAATTTAACCAAAAAAAACCAGATCCATACTGGACCACAGAAGACACATGTTAAGTTACTTTAAAAATATAGAATGGCCCAGGCCAGGGTTGACAAACATTTATTGACAATATTAACATTTTGTATTTGTTTTTGACAGCCTTAGCGTGACCTTTTGGGGTCCAAGGGTAATGCAGATAAGAGATCATCTCGCATGCAATTGTTAGTATATTATATTGCTACTGGACACCATGGAAAATAGTGCATGGTCCAAAGTGCCCATTTTAACACACATCCCATTCCCATTTCACCATTTCAACCCTTATCCTGTCACCATGACATCCATGGAAGAAAGCCTGACACTGCAACCTTCATACCTCATTCAGAGTCTCTTGGCAAAGTTCTTCCCTATTTCTTGTAATCTCTGGGCATCTGAAGATCTTCTGCTCCACATCTTGGCGCATAAAAATTCCCTCCAGGCCCGTCATCAACAAATCAAAAGAATACCTTAAGGCTAAGCCATGAATGAGGGAAAGGTGAGAGGGTGAGTGTTCTAAAACAAAGAAATACAGGTTTCCATTAGGTCCAATCTTCAAGAGATAATGCAAATACATACTTACATTTTTAAAATGAAATAATAAACTATAAAATTTATATAAGCGACTACATATAAAGTGAAGAGGAGATAGATGAGAAAGGCGAGCTATATGCTTTTTTAAAAATATGCTTTGGGGATGCCTGGGTGGCTCAGTTGGTTAAGCGTCTGCCTTCAGCTCAGGTCGTGATCTCGGGGTCCTGGATTCAAGCCCGTCGTCAGGCTCCCTGGTCAGCGGGGAGCCTGCTTTTCCCTCTGCCTGCCGCTCCCCTTGCTTGTGCTCTCTCACTCTCTCAATAAATAAATAAAATCTTAAAAAAAAAAAGAAAAAGAAAAAGAAGCTTTGTTTTATAATTTTGACTATGGAATCATATAACATTTTATATAATTATAAAATAACTATTTTTAAACAAGCCCTAAAAATATAAAGGCACTTAAGTATATATCCATCTGGCAAAATAATCATCCAAGAAGGAACTATTCCAAAGTGACTTTAAAATACTGTAATTTTACTGAATATCCTGGTGGGATCTACCCTAAGGACAAAAAATCTGCAAAAATATCTTCGCTATTTTCACTGATCATATTTTGGTGATAGTGTTGATATTGTTTTTCTGAAATTTTTATGTTTACAAAGTATAAAAAAGCAAATGTGCAGCTAGGTCATATTCTAACTCTATCATCCCTGGTGTCCTTGAGAATGGAAATGGCCAACATGAGGGGGGGAAAATGTACAAACGTAAGATAGAAGAGGTTAATTTAAAACTGCTTAATCCTGAATTTGAATTAGAAGTGTCATTATGAAAACATGAGGCATTATATCTCTTTGAAAACAGAGAAAAAGAATTATTTCCTAACTCTATCTAGAAACAATGAACAGTCTAGTAGCAATGGGTATCCCTGGAACTCAGATTGCAAAACACCACGACCCATTAAAAAAGAACCATCACTCCTGGTAGAAACGGGTGATTCTAGGTCTGGAGCTGGAAATAAATGAGATAAGCCTAAAACATCTTAGCATATGAACAGCAAAGAAACTATCAAAGACTACTGAGGTTCACATCAAAAGGACTCAGAAGTCAATTTAAAGAACATCCTTCTGGGCAAAGACGTCTTTAGTATTATTAATAAGGATTTTAACCATAATGGACTAAAACACATTGACAATGCTTAAATCCTTAAGTTTGTATCGATAAATTTTATTTTTTTTAATAATTTTTTTAAATTTATTTATTTGACAGAGAGAGAGATCACAAGTAGGCAGAGAGGCAGGCATAGAGAGGAGGAAGCAGGCTCCCCACCAAGCAGAGAGCCCGATGTGGGCCTCGATCCCAGGACCCCGAGATCATGACCTGAGCCGAAGGCAGAGGCTTTAACCTACTGAGCCACCCAGGCGCCCTGTATCGATAAATTTTAAAACCCTACTTGATTTCTTTTAAAGGCTGCTAATGAACCAACTCATTATTTTTAAAAATAGTAAATGGAGAAAAAGAAGGAAACATTTATCCTGCCTTTCCTATGCAAACTGTACCACTGTGTAAACAAATAGTAGATAAGGAGAAATTTCTCTTCGAAGATGTTTCCCAGATAATGAATGAAGAAGAAATGAAGGTAGGATATCATCATTTTATAACTCCTAACGAATCAATAGATCTAGGCATTGAGCTTCAAAACGCTGCTATCATCACAAAAAACAGACACCCAGACATCATGTGCCCCCTGATGAAAGAACACAAAACAGTTTCTGAAGCGGGCTGAAAGGCCTGGACGAACCTCACCCCACTCAAAACTTGTTTACGCCCGAAGGTGCTATTAACCAGCTACTTCTGCTTCTGTAAAAATGCTTGCTCAATGCACGGGCTAACTAGCTAATTCCGCTTCGAAGGGCTAACTAGCTAATTCCGCTTCTGTTCGAACGCTTGCTTTTCGCGGGCGCGAGCTCCCAGCACCAAACAGCCAACACCAGGTATGATTTTTTTAAAGCTGACCAATCAGCTTAACTTGTCTGTACCCCCACCCAAACTTGTTTGTACCTGCTTATAAAAACCCTGCACTTGCTCTGCTCAAGACCTCTTAGCGACACCGGCAACGAGTGTGCGGAGGTCCGGGTTCGAACTCGTAATAAACGACCCTTGCCCCTTGGCTTTGACTTACGTCTCTGGTGGTCTTCTAAGGAGGGCGTACAACGCATCCGGCATTACAGGACTTCCCAAAACAATGAAGTGAAATCTGATTAAGCCTCTGGACTCAACTGCCAATTTGCAGAAATACAGATGACAGAATAACATGTTAAACTGCGCTATGGAGATACGATCAACCAATCCAGACTAAACTCTCTACAAGAGAAACAACCTGCTTTCTTTCACAATAACAACAAAATTGGGAGAAGAAAAAAGGATAACCTATGGAGTAGAAGAAGCTTATAAGACATCAACTAATCATAACACATACACTTTATATGGATTTTAAATAATCACCCTATAAACACACACAGCCCAGAGAATTTCACAGACAGGCACCTTAAACCTTATAAGGACCCACCCCTGCCCCTCCTCCACCCTTACCGGCACCCTGCTCGTGGGGATGGGTGGAGATAAAATGATAACCTCTGAAGGAATAACAACAATACAAGCCAGAAGATAGTCCTGAAACAAAACAATTACCAAGCCTCGAATCCTACAGCCAGCAAAATTTCCTTCAAGAATCAAGTCAAAAGAAAAATTCACCCCAAATGGAAATGGTCTAAATGTTTCAGTTAAAAGACAACTATTTAAAAAAAGGATAATTATTGAGTAGTTAAAAAAAATAAAACCCAACTATATGCTGTTTATAAGACTAACATTGAAAATGAAAATACAGAAAAGTTTAATCTAAAATGAGGGTAGGGATCCTAGGCTTCATGGGGATCACTTCGTAATATATAAAAATATCAAATCACTATGATGTATATCTGAAATTAATAGGATATTGTATGTCAATTATACTGCAATTAAAAACAAAATGATTAAATAGATACATGTAAACACTAACTGAAAGAAGTCACTATATATATTAATATCAGGCAAAATATACTTTAAGGCAAAGCATTATTAGATATAAAAATGATAATTTATTTGAGACAGAAAGAAAGTAGGAAGAAATAACCAAGATAAAAGCACCATCAACAAAACAGAAAAATTCCAAAAGAAAAGAACAACTTAACCCAAAGTTGGTTCTTAGGAAAGACAAAGGAAATTGATAAACATCTGGGGAGACTAAGACAAAAATGAAGAAATGCGTTGATAAATAACAGAATAGAAAAAAAAATCACTAAATACAATTCAGTCTTCAAATAGATAAGTTTATATTACAACTTTGTAATAAATTTGAAGAATTTATGAAATGGGTAAATTCTTAGAAAAAGTATAACCTACCAAAACTGACACAAGAAAAAACAGTAAATTTAACGATCATTTACCATTAAATAAATTGAATCAGAAAATAAATATCTTCCACAAAAAGCAACAGTAACAACAACAAAAAAAGACCCCGCAGCCCCATGTCTCCATAGGCAAGATCTGCTAAACATTCAAGGAAGAAATAATTCTAAGCTTACACAAATTTTGAAAAATGGAAAGAGGTGATAGAAGTCCAACTCATTTTATGAGGGCAATAAAACCATGACAGTAAAATAAGAAAGGAAAATTACTGGTCAATTTCACCCAGATGCAAAAATTCTTATACATATGAAAATTAAATCTAGGAACCTAGAAATATGTAAAAAGAGTAATAAATTATGACCAGTTGGGTTTATACAAGGAACAATGTGTTTAAAATTAGAAGTAAATCTGTGTGTTTCAACATATTAGAAATTAAAGAAGAAAAAGTCATAATCATCTCAATAGAGAATTTTTCTAATAAAACTCTGGTATCAATGTGATTTTTTTTTCCACTTAGCAAACCAGAAGTAGAAAGGAAATTAATTAATCTGGTACTAGCTACAAAAGAAATGTTCAGCAAATTTTTTTTCTTTGAAGTCATCTTTACACCCAACATGGGGCTGGAACTTACACCCCCGATATGGAGAGTTGCACGCTCTACCAACTGAGCCAGCCAGGTGCCCCGAAGTTTTAAAATCCAGTTCCTTATGAATTAAAACCCCATTCATTTGGCCACATTTTAATGCTTCCTTTTCAAATAAACCCAAGAAGCTGAATATGGCTGGAAACTACACATGAGAGAAAGAACATTCTTTGAGACAATGGTCATTAGATAATTAAGGTCAGGTCATTAAGGGTCTTAAATGCCATGCTAAAGAGGTTGTCTCTTGTTTTCTTTTGAAAACAGTGAGGTGACACTGAAGGTGAGGGGTTGCTATAAGCAGCAGAATGACCAAATAAAGCGTCTTTCAAAGAATCATTCTGGCTGCAGTATAAATTTAGAAAGGGTTAAGACTTCAAGCTGGGAGATGAGTTTTCAAGAGAGAGAACAAGGGATCGCAAGTTCCAGTGCCTGTAGAAGCCAGACATAATATGAGTGAAATGGGCCAGTTCTAAGACAACAGGGAGAGGTGAGAACCGTAGAAAATGAAAAGCACACGCCACTATAAAAACCCACCACAATCCACCTCCTGTCAAAGGTTTTCATGCAAGAATATTCCCCAGGATTGCTGGATCTTCCAGTCAAGAAAAATTTTAGTGCATTTTTGTTGTTTTCATAATTGTGCAACACACACACAAACACACACACAAGCAAATATGAGCCAAATCTGGTACGAAAGTCATCAGTTTGCAACCTGTGGCTCAATATAAGGTAATGTCAATAGAGATGAAGAAAGAAAACAAACTCTAAGAATATTATGAAGGAAGAATTGTGATAGTGATCAATCGGGTGGGGGCAGAAGACAGGGGTAACAATGGATGACTTCCAGATTGCCAGTTTGGTCACTGGGTGGATGATGGTATGTCATTCACTAAGCCGTGAAACACAGGTAGAAGAGGCTTAAGGGACATTCAGATAGCTATAGCTAATCAGCAGAAGGAATGTTATGACTGGGAAGACAGAAGTCATTTTCAAGCTATATGCCTCGGTTCTTTACCCACCATCACTCCCATCACTACATCTTTTCAGCTCACCTGCATCAGTGATACCTGGGCAAATGACGAAACAGGCAAAATCAGAGTGACATCTGGAAATAAGCAGCTGAGCCAGTTGCAGACCTCAAAGTGTTAAGAAAATAAAGCAACAGGGAATCCAGGAAATACTCTCTCCACTTAGAGGAAGGGAGATTTCAAAGACTGAGACTATGACCTCTTACCCATTACACACCATCCCTGGTTGCTGCAATCTGAAGGCATTAACCTATCTTTATCTCAACTACATACTGGTCACAAGACTTCCTGGAGAAAGGAAATTCTGCATTTAGGACAATATGGATGTACCTCGAAGGCATTAGGGTAAGTAAAATACGCCAAAGACAAATACTGTATAATCCCACACACGGAATCCAAAAAAACCAAATTCATAGAAAGAGAGCAGATTGGTGACTGCCATGGATGGAGGGTGGGAGTGGTGGAAATGGGCGACAGTGGTCAAAGGTAAAAATTTCCAGGTACATGATGATTACATTCTGGAGAAGTAATTACAGGCTGAAAAAAGTTAAAAACCTAAATAGGAAGTGGGAGAACCAAAGGGGTTTCTTAAAAGGAGGCCTCTTTCACCTGCAGCACAAAAGCACTCACAGCTGAGTGGCAGGCTGAGGATTTAATGAGTTGAATTTCAGAGAAACTTAAATGCTCAAAGTGGTTCTGTTATGCTAAGGTCAGGAGCCTGACTGGAAAAACCTGGAACCCTAACGTATGGTATTAAGACATCTGGGTGGAAGGTCCCAAGAATACTCGCTCAGCAGACTTCCTTGAACCGAATGGTGTTCACAGAGGTGGCCCATCACTCCCTAGCAAAAGCTAGCACCTCCCCCATGCAGAAAACTCTAAAAAAAAAAAAAAAAAAAAAAACAGAGGGCCATTCTCACTAATCCTGTCGTCTTCCTCCCACAAAGCTGCCTCCACCTCAGTTCTTTTCTGCCAGGCCAAAAACCACGGCTAAATCCCAGCATAACCCAGGTGACAATGCACTGGGGCCTGGTGAGGGAGTAAAGAAATCGCACCCCAAAGAACTCTAAGAACTAGCTAGCAGATATTGGTAGAAGGCGGGGGAATACCCCGGAATTGGACTTTGAGAGTGCTCAATCTAACTGGTAAGAAGTCATTGATTTGGAAGCATGTTCTCAGTACCCAGGATTTAACACCTTGGCCAGGAGCCCAGGAAATGGGGGTAAACTAGCTGCAAGGGTGCCTTTCATAAACCTGGAAAAAAGTGGCAAACACTCAGCACAGTGAAAATGCTGCAGTTACCCTTGGCAGAGGAATCAAAAGGTGCAAGAATATGTCAGAATGGGTCCATTATGTGAGGCCAGAGGACATTCCCATTCACCAAAGCCTTCAGGTAAGAAGGGCACCAATATCACTAGGTTCAAAGAGCCTTCACTGCAGGCCAGGACTGAGCATGATAATAGCCACAAGGATCACTGAGCTACTAAATAAGTTAGGTGGGCAGCACTTTAACAAAGGTCAAGGGACAATTACAGGCATACCTCATTTTACTGTGCTTTTGCTTTATTGCACTTCGCAGATACTGCATTTTTTTACAAATTGAAGGTTTGTGGCAACCCTGCATCAACCAAATGTACTGGCACCATTTCCCCAAAAGCATTTGCTCACTTTTTGTCTCTGTGTCCCACTCGTAAATCTTGCAAGATTTCATTATTATATGTTATAGTAATCTATAATCAGTGATTATGACTTGCTGAAAGTTCAGATGATGGCTAGCATTTTTTAGCAATAAAGTATTTTTTAACTAAGTTATGAACTTTTTAAAGACATAATGCTTTACACACTTAATAGACTATGGTATAACATTTATATGCACTGGAAAACCAGAAAATTTGCCTGACTTGCTTCATCAAGGTATTTGTTTTGACTATAGTGGTCTGAACCTAACCTACAATATCTCCAAGGTATGCCTGCAAAAGACAACTTCTAGCATAGGTAACTCAATCCTAAGTGAGCTTCTATTTTAACCCTATCTTTAGATTCATCACCAAAATGATCTTGACAATTTATGCCTATAACAGTGATCTAGCATCAGGCTCAACTTCAACGCAAGTTTTTTACATACATTCCTAGCTCTAGAGAATTTTGAGATGATAATCGGACATTAATTGGGAGAAAAGAAATGCAAGTGGGAGTAGGTGGCAGAGAGCAGGATGAAAAGAAGGTTTTTGGGTAGGCTTTAATAAGGAAGTTCCACCCCTTTCCACTTACTTCTTACAGGTTTTTATCTTACCTTCCAAACCAAACCAAGTTACTGAAAATGTATTTTACTTCTTGGGATGGAAGTTTACCTGTCTTGTTTTTCCCATTCCCAGAGGTAACTCCCTAAGGACCCAAAAAATACATATACACATTCAAATACAAAGAAAACATGCATTCAATTGTTTTACATTTTCATAACATCTTAACATTTAATAGAAACTATATACAATAATTTTTTATTGTATCTTACATAAGATAGCCACTACATAAATTTACATAGGTTAGACGCAAAATGGATGATTAAAGAGGGCCCAGTCCTATGGGCTATTCTCAGAGATTACAGGTCAGAGTTCAGTGGAGGAAGGAGGGGTTCAGATTACCAATCAGGTGAGAGGTGAAGAAAAGGTTAAAACACAGGCCATCAGATAGAGATAATCAGACACTGGGTTCCATTAATAACCCAAGGGTACACATCTACCTAAACACCTATGTGTATTTGTGCCTGGACCTGGGAATTCCCATTACAAAGATGTGTCTCCCCTTAGGCACAATCCCAAATACTCTCTCAATCACAGCAGCTCTGACAGGAATCACCTGTCTCTCTCTTCCTTGTGCAGAGTGGAAAGACACAACTGGTCCCTCCCCAACAAATCTGGTTTGTTTTACTACAGCACTCAATAACCCAGAGGAAAAACAAAGCTGTAGTCTGAGTTGTCTTTCAGTGAGAGACAGTCATAAATACTTGTTTAAAGAATGGAAAACTCAAATCCACCAAAGTCAAGTAAGTGGTTCCCGAAACAAATTATCAACTGATAGAGGAGGGTTCTGGCTTCCCATTTGCAGTAGCCACTCTGCTCTGAGGCAGTGGTGCAGAGACTTTCTCAGAATTTCGAGATCCCTGTGATCTGCACCCATCTCCAGCCATCTGCATCTGGCCCTGTTAAAAAAGAAAGTCACTTTGGTTACCAATCCATTCATTATGGAAACATGAATCTGACTTATCAAGATCAAGACAGCAGAAATACAGTAACTCTGAGAGGTTGTTCTTCCCCATACTTAACTATCGCTGACCCTTGGAGTCAGAAACCAAGACATGTAGCATTCCTGAGGCCCTCCCAATGAGAGGGAGAACTATGGGTTGTTTCTTCCAATGGAACAGCCATTCTCTGCTGAGGTTCCAGAACAGCCAGCAGATCACAGGAAGACAGTCCTTTGGGCCGCCGCTTGAAACCAACAGCTATAGTACAACTGCTAGTCTTCAGTTAGGGCCACCAGTACCCCACCCAAGGCTCAAAGAAAGAAGCCAAATCACATTACTTGTCCTTATACCATGATGAAAACAATTCCAGTGCTGAACTCTCCCTTTAAAAAGAACCATTTATGTAGATTCTTGTCTTAACCTCTTCTAGTTAACTAAAGAAACATGCGTCCTACTCTCTGAGATTCTGGGACTAGTGGTGCTCTCTTTAAGGGCCCATTTAGAGAACTGCCATCTGGGGCACCTGTAGAATCTACTTGTGATGACAACCCCACTCACTGGGAGTACATGCTAGCCATAGCCAGCAGGGAGACCTGTGCCTGGATGGGGTTGTCCTTCACTTGCCAGAATATCCACTGGGCCTTCGGCAATTTCTTTGACTGAATGATCTTCAAGGGTTAGTGAAGGATCAAAAAGTAAAGGTGAAGGAGGGCACTGCATACCGTCACCCACAACATCCAAGTCCTAGGAAAAGAAAGAGAAAAGCCTATCAATAAAACCAGGGGAACCAATAAGGTGAAGCTGGCGTATTTTTCAACAAACCTCAAAGCAATTTTCCCATATTTCCCTCACCCCCTTGCCTACCTTTAATCTAAAAAAGATTTTCCCCAGAATGTCCAACAAATGGGATAAGATCCAAAAGCTCTAAAAACTTTTGCCTGCCGCTGAATATAAAGCACAGACCACTATACTAGCTTAAAAAAAAAAAGTATTTTCAAAAAGAAACATTCAGAGACAAAAAGTAGAATAGTAGCTACCAGGGGCTGGGAGAGAGAAAGCAGGAGTTATATAGTTCAATAGTTATATAGTTCAACATAGTCTCAGGCCTGACAGAAAAGTTCTAGAGGGGTGCCTGGGTGGCTCAGTCATTAAGCTTCTGCCTTTGGCTCGGGTCATGATCCCAGGGTCCTGGGATCGAGCCCCACATCGGGTTCCTTGCTCAGTGGGAAGTCTGCTTCTCCCTCTCCCCCTGCTTGTATTCCCTCTCTTGCTGTGTCTCTTTCTGTCCAGTAAATAAATAAAATCTTAAAAAAAAAAAGTTCTAAAGATGGACAATGGTGACAGCAGCTCGATACTATGAATGTATTTAATACCACAAACTGTACATGTAAAAATGGTTAAAACAGTAAATTTCATGTTACAAATATTTTACAAAAAACTTTTATTTAAAAAAAAGTGTATTCAGGGCGCCTGGGTGGCTCAGTGGGTTAAAGCCTCTGCCTTCGGCTCGGGTCGTGATCTCAGGGTCCTGGGATCGAGTCCCACATCGGGCTCTCTGCTCGGCAGGGAGCCTGCTTCCTCCTCTCTCTCTGCCTGCCTCTCTGCCTACTTGTGATCTCTCTCCCTCTGTGAAATAAATAAATAAATAAAATCTTTAAAAATATATATATATATGTTAAAAAAAAAAAACAAAAAACTATAGTCACCATCTGAATTCACCAGTGGTGAATCTAATATGGACAATCAGCAGAAACATAAACTAAAAATATTGCTTTAAAAGACTGGACAATATGCAGGGTGCCTGGCTGACTCTGTCAGTAGAGCACGTGACTCTTGATCTCAGGGTTTTAGTATATGTGCTGCCGAAGCGAGCACTTGATCTCAGGGTTTTAAGTTCAAGCGCCATGATGAGCACAGAGCTTACTAAAAAAAAGAGAGAGAGAGAGACACTAGACAATATGAGATTGCTTAATTAATGTTCTAACAGTCACAGTGAGCTAAGAAGTACTATTTGGATTAAGTCCCTATCCCTACCCAGAAATCCCTAATTCTAAAACAAAACATACTTCAACTGCTCTTTTAAAAAAGGAGGGCAGGGGGCACCTGGGTGGCTCAGTTGGTTAAGCATCTGCCCTAAGCTCGGTCATGATCTTGAGGTCCTGGGATGAAGCCCCATGTCGGGCTCCCTGCTCAGTGGGGAGTCTGCTTCTCTGTCTGCCCCTCCCCCTGCACTCCTGCTCTCCCCTCTCTCCCCCACTCTCTATCCTCTGTCTCTCTCAAATAAAACTTTTTTAAAAAAATTGAGAAAAATAAAAAAGAAAGAAAATCATATTCCATAAACTATGTTCTTCCAATTGAACGAGCCATTCCCACTGGGATGCTGAATGGCTAACAGACCACAGAAATACATTACTCTTGGCTCCTGTTTGAAACCAACAGCTACGGCAAACCACTGGTCTTGATTCAGGGCCAAAAGCACTGCAAAGCCACAGTGTGTCAAACTGACTTTCATGCTACCAAAAGTCTACTGCAAAACTCCCTTCCCAAGAGTGAAAATTACAAAGGGCTTCTACTCCCCTATGCCCAATCCACTTTATAGAGGCTCTGTTTCCAGTAATCTAGCTTTACAACAGACTTAGTTCTATGCTTTTAAATTAAGTCTAAGCATTTGAAACCCTTTCTTTAGTGTGCTAATCACCAAATTAAGTAACACACTTCACTATAATTAAGGTAAAGAATATTAAAGAATGTACGACACTTAAGCCTGCTCAATTTAAGCAGAAATTCAGAAAAGGATATGGTCAGCTACCAAACATCGATTTCAGATCTGTTAGAAACTATCTATCTGAGAAAGCGTGTGCTCACAGCCCATGAGATCATGACCTGAGCCAAAACCAAGAGTCCCACGGTAAACTGACAGAACCACCCAAGTGTCCCTAGAAACTTTTGTACTATCCACAGAAACCAGTATTCTCACATGGTTAACCCTATAAGCTGTTTTTTCCAATTTTTTTACTATGCACAATTATTATAGAAATAATTAACTTGGCATTTAAAAGAACCCACTTAGGGATGCCTGGGTGGCTCAGTAGGTTAACCATGCCTGGGATGGAGCCCCCAGTCGGCCTCCTTGCTCAGGGGGGAGCCTGCTTCTCCCTCTGCCTGCCATTCCCCCTGCCTGCGCCCACTCTTGTGCTGACAAATAAAAAGATAAATGAGTAAATGAAAATAAAAGAACCCATGAGCCATAAAGTTTCCAAGTCTCAAGATGACAATGGTATGGAAATGTTTATTCTAAAGAAAACAGATACTCAAAAGACTTCTCTCACATATTCATGTTGTCTGTTACAAGAAAGGAACCTAAAACAAGAAGAGAGGATAAGCAGAAATGCCTATCACAACAGAAATATTTAGAAACATAAGTCCATCAGGACATAAAGACAGAATCCACGTTTTGTTCTGATCTCAAAAATCACACACAAAAAGTAAAAGGACTATGGTATTAGGTTGTTAATTGCCAAAAACATCCTTGGATCAAAGCACAGTAAACAGGCAAGTATAATATCCAGAATGAAAGACTGAATTTTAACCTAGCTTAATATCTAATACCTGGTACTCCCATAGATAAAATTACCAGAAATTATTAGAAAGTTATAGAAATGACATCTAAGGCAGAATGTAGGTTACAAATGAAGATCGCTTGGTGAAATTCATACAATTAAGAAATCATTTTTTCCCCAAGAAAACTGTGTATTAATAAATATATCCAGAATTTATAAGAAGACAAAATTTCTTTTTTTTTTTTAAAGATTTTATTTATTTATTTCACAGAGGGAGAGAGATCACAAGGAGGCAGAGAGGCAGGCAGGGGGGGGGGGAAGCAGGCTCCCCGCTGAGCAGGTAGCCCGACGTGGGCCTCGATCCCAGGACCCTGAGATCATGACCTGAGCCGAAAGCAGAGGCTTTAACCCACTGAGCCACCCAGGCGCCCCAAAATTTCTTTTCTAAAACTAGATTTTATTTCAACATTTTCTGGAGAATTTTTACCTCCAAAGATTAAAAATAAAACTATACTTATAATGACCAATGATTTATCAAAAGTGTATTAACATGAACATAATAGATGATCAAGTACAACTGATTATCATTTTAAACCTCTAACATCAAAGGTCCATCTTAAAAACCCACTGGAATCCCAAAAATAAGATTACTTCTCACACATTCTCTTGGAGAAAAAAAAACCCAGCAGTAAGAATTAACAGATTTAACAATGTTTTTAAATATTTTTAAAGATTTTATTTATTAATCTGAGAGAGAGAGAGAGTGCACGTAAGCATGCACACACAAGCAGGAAGAGGGGCAGGGAGAGAAGGAAGGCCAAAGAGACTCCCCGCTGAGCACAGAGCCCTGAAGCAAGGCTGGATCCCAGGACAGAGATCATGACCTGAGCTGAAACCAAGAGTCAGACCGTTAACTGACTGAACCACCAGGCGCCCCTAAATATTTTTAAAATTAAGATTCCTTAAAAGTCAGTTTCACGTATAATCACAAATCTTATAATCTCTAGTTTGTGTAAAAGTTCTCCAAAGAGCAATGCTAATATGGCAAAAACAGGTGAAAGGGGAAAAGCAAAAAGGTCAAAACAGAAATGGCTCTAAGAAATTATTAGATGAAATGAAAGTTACTACACTAATACATCTACATGAAATACATGTGCTAGTTTCTACATATGTACATTATTATCTGAAAGGAATGTGGTGATATAGAGCTTATTAATTTTTAGACTTTATAAAGTTGCTCATGCTACTAAATTAAAAAAACAAAAAAAGATAGCACCTCTGCATTTTCTTCACATTTAAAATGAAGGGAAGTGGACAAAACTCTGTCCTATCTGTTCATTTACACTCTTCAACACAATCTCACTGCAAAAACTTGGGAAGTACTAAGTATATAATAAGGTCCCTTTCTAGTTTTCATATTCTATGAAATCTGTGTAAAAGCATTTTAAAAAGCAACTATAATCAGGATTATAATAAAAATTATAACTTTATTATAAATAATGAAAAAAGTTTAATAAGACTATAGATCATATGTAACCAAAAGGGGGTGAGGGGATTATGAAAAAAAAATTAGAACCAGTTTATTCTTAATATAACCTTTCTTTTTCAGGTATTACCCTGTCCTGGTATATCCTTTTTAGCAAGCAATATCCTTGAAGCCACCCAAACTTTGCTTCGACCGTTAGCAAATTATCTTGCAACCTATATTCAATTTTCCATTTAGATTTGTTATATTAAACATGTCATGGTTATATACATCTTTATTATGAAATTCAGACTTATCGGGTGCCTGGGTGGCTCAGTGGGTTAAAGCCTCTGCTTTCGGCTCAGGTCATGATCTCAGGGTCCTGGGATGGAGGCCCGCATCGGGCTCTCTGCTCAGCGGGGAGCCTGCTTCCTCCTCTCCCTGTCTCTCTGCCTGCCTCTCTGCCTACTTGTAATCTCTGTCAAATAAATAAATAAAATCTTTAAAAAAAAAATTCAGACTTATCTTCAGAATAATGAAGACCTTTATCCAGAACACTAAATATTAAGTAGGACGCCTGGGTGGCTCAGTGGGTTAAAGCCGCTGCCTTCGGCTCAGGTCATGATCCCAGGGTCCTGGGATCGAGGCCCACATCGGGCTCTCTGCTCAGCAGGGAGCCTGCTTCCTCCTCTCTCCTCTCTCTCTGCCTGCCTCTTTGCCTACTTGTAATCTCTCTCCCTGTGTCAAATGAATAAATAAAATCTTTAAAAAATAATAATAAATTCTTTAAAAAAAATATTAAGTAAAGTGCTAAGACAGAGATGCTATGTCAACCAATCCCTGAGTCTGATAGTAGGGTAGTGCTAACTAGGGGAACAAATAAAATCAAAGACGGGTTAATGGGTTGGGACCAATTGAGAAACAAGTTTAAAAAAGTAGTGTATATACTTAGAAGGCTGTAAATACTTAAAAAGAGATCACTGTTGTTCTAGTCCATTCACAACAGAATCTACAATAACATCAAAAATAAAAGCCAGCAGCCAGAGCTAGGTGTAGAGTCATTTCCTGTGGGGCGTATTAACCTGAAAATAAACCTTTACTACTACAGAGCAAACACACAAGCTTAAAACTGTCAAGAGTAGATATGAGAATTCACCTGTATTACTAAGATTCTAGTGAATCACTCACCTTATGGATGGGTACCAAGTTTCCTGGCTATAACAAATCCAACCATATCTTGACCTTCCAGCTTCCCATAGTTTACAATTTAATTCCTTATCATTGCCTCAGAAAAAGAAAAACTCCTGCCAATTTAATGGTCTCTAAATTAATATGCTAACATACAAATACAACCATACATGTAGCATTTCAATATCAAGTCTCCTGGCCACAAAAGACTAACCTAGTCTCACCATTAATAAATAAGTCCTTGCCTCAAGGGCCAAGCAGAGCAGAGCTTCTCTAACTTACATCACTGAACTCCAGAGGTAAACTCTCAGTGGGCTGAAGCTCAGCAGCACTCAAGTACAGATCCATGGGGCCGGCTTCCAGATCGTCTGGCACAGACAGTACCTGCTCGGGCTTATACATCTGAGGAGGCAACTGGAAATGCAGTGGGCAGCAGGGATCCTCAGAGAGGCTTACAGGAACTGGTTTGTTGCAGGGTACCTCTTCAGACCCCTGGCAGCATTTGAAGAGAACCTGATTCGTGTCCTGACAAATATCTGTAGAAAAATGGTCAAGGGAAATAAAATGGACCTACTGGAGGAACAAAATACAAGTGTTGTCTGCCATGTAAAATTCAAGGTCTGCACTACAGAAGACAACTGGTTACATGTGAAACAGAATGAAACATAGTTAGCAATTTTTTCAGAGTTCTTCTCAAAGTGTCATTCACTAGCATCCAATTCTAGTTCTACTGGTAATTTAAATCTAGTCCCCAACTTACACTTCAGGATCCCAGTCATTTAAACTAGAGACACTAATCTTGTTCTCACTTAGGAGAATCAAACACAAAACATCTGAAAACACTGCTAAGCAAACAGCAAGAACAATCCTAGGAATCTATATCTATTCAGAAGAAACATGCTCTGGCAAAGGCTAACAGCTTGCAGAAACACTACCAACGTCTCCCAAGAGTCAAGAAATATAGTATTGTCTCTGCTCTGTCAAGCACACTGACAAAAAAAATTGCAAAAACTTCTTGAATCATGTTTCCAAAATGTTTACGTGATATGTTTAAAGCAGCAGGGAACTGGGGAAAATAGAAGCTCTAGTAATAGACAAAAAATAAAAATAAATGTCCATGCCCCCTTGCTTTTTGGGGGGGATAGGGATGCTAGTGCAGGGGAGTTCTGTCATGGCCCCAAGAGAGAGGAAAGAAGATAATTTTGCCTATGAGGTCCCATGGAAAGGAAGTACCCCATGAACACTCCAGGAGCACTAACAACTTCTACAGAAAAGGGCAAGTTTCAAGTTGGCAAAGCAGTTCTGTAGGATGAATCAAAATTAAATTGATTAGATAAAAAACAAAATTTAGTTCAAGTTACTCTCTCTGTGAAATATTTTATTCAAGTGATAACCATTTCCTGAAATCTTAACTACATGGTTTTCCCCCTAGATTAACAGGCAACTGTTATTTCAAATGTGGGCTTATTTTTAAACCAGAAAATTTTTAAATTTTCTATAAACTAATTGTACCCAGGATTATAGAATTATGTGTAAACTTTCCTCCCAAATTTTAAGGTACTTTCTAAAAATTAAAAATTCTAGCATGTATTTTATTTTTAAACCAAATAAAACTTATTGAATAAAGCCATTTGTTTCAATCAGTTCTTAGAAACCGCTAAACTCTTAAGGCAGGGTTTCACAACTGTAGTACTGCTGACATTACTGGCCATCCTGTGCGTTGCAGGATGCTTAGCAGCATTCCTGGCCTCTAGCCACTAGATGTCAGTACCACTCTCATCCCTAAAATATAACAAGCAAAACTGTCTCCACACATCACCAAATGGGGATAAAATGGTCCCCAGTTGAGAACCACTTTTCTAAACAAACAGTAAATAATACAAAGTAAACAATATTTATTAAATGAAGATGAACAATCAAATGAACAAACCCATGAATCTAACGGAAACAACCAGATTTGCATTCTCTATGTGCTTAAGAAAACCTAAAGTCTCTGATGTGCTTTAAAAGTCCAATCTTATTAAAGTAAAATCAATCCATTAAATTAAATGTTTTAATCAGAACTTTTTTCATGGAATTCAAAGGGCTTTCACAAGTCTCTTATTTAATACAATATCCTGGAAAAACCCTCCCCCATCCTCCTCCACCCCCTTTCCTTTCCAATGGGGGCAAGAAAGACAAAGAGAAGGGAATGGTTGACCTACAACTAGAGTCTGGGTCCTTCACTTTCAGTCCAGTGCTGTCTCCATTAGACCAGAGTAAAGAGTTAACAGGTCACCAATGGCAGTCGCATCTTTCTCTGGGATAAGGACTTAAGGAAGGGTAAGTGACTTAAGCAACTATGGAGTGGAAAGGAAAAAGCATAAAACAAAAGAAATCATACTTCCCTTCTCTTTTCAAATACATTTCAACTTTGATTTTTAAAATATTAATAACCTAATAAACTGAGCATACCATAAATCTGAAATATTCCTCAAAATCTGTAAATTGAGTTTTTCTGACTTATAAAGTAATTCAAGCTTACTGAAGAAAACCTGAAAAAAGTACAAGGCAGAGGAATAAAGGGCATTCATAACCCCACCAACAAAAAGTTCTGTTCATTCCCCTCCCAGTATATGATTATATGTAATTCCATATCTTTTTGTCACATTTTCCTGTCATTCATAAATTTTGTTAAATCTAATGCTTACTGCCTAAACATATTCCATATAATGTTACATCGTAATTTTCTTCTCTGTACCCCATTTCTGAAAATTTTAAGGCTGTCTCCAGTTGAAGGAATTTTATGTAAAAATATCAGTCTACATTTGATTATCTTAAACTAAATTCCAAGGTAACATTATTATATCAAACAATATGAATACTGCCAAGCTGCTTTCTAAAAAGCTTGTACCACTTGATCTTCCCGTTGACAGTATTTAGGACTCATTCACCACAACCTCACCAACTTGAAATTGACTCATTCATTAAATATATATATACAAGTATCAAATTCATAGATTAAAAATTTCCTTATTTCCTGTTTCACTTACGTACAGTGAAGATAAACACTTTTCAACATTGAGCCACCCTTTGCCCAATTATGTTTTGAGCATTTATCTTTAGTTTTTAATTACCTTGCACAAGTAATTAATATATTAAGGACAGTAATCCTTTTTCAGATATTTATTACAATAATTAATAAACTGGTAAAATATTCAATAAACAGAACAGAAAAAAATTTTTTCCTCTCAGAAGACCAAGAGAAGATTCTTCTTTTCCTATTAAATAAGATATACTTCATTTCCAAATATTTTATATCTCTTGCCAGGCAAATGAAATCCAGCAAGATTTAAGCTTTTCAGATAATAAAGATCATCGTACTTAACAAGTGTTTTACTGTGAAAGTAACTTTCTTGATATCCATAAGGATGCACTTTCACAATCCAATAAATTCAAAAAGTCTTACAACCAGATTGTAAATGTGGTCTCATAGCAGAATCAGGAGAGACTATGATGGTTCAAAGGTAAACTAACTGGGAGGGTGGGGAGTGGAATCATTCTGGTTTTGGAAATAGTAAGTGTTCAATTTGAATGAAGTCTAAAATATATAAATTAGGACCCTGACCATACAAAAGGATACTTCTCAAAGAAAGGTCACAGTTCAGAACCTACTGGGTTTTTTTGGTGGAAAACCTATATTAATTTTGTGTGTGTGGGTATGTGTGTGTGTGATAACTGGATCTAACACTATTCTATTTCCAGTGAAAAAGTTCTATCACAGATCTCTGTATTTCAGAATCCCAATATTAATCTACTATAAATAAATATTAGCCCACTGCTATCTCCAATGACTCAGATGTTTCTTCCTAATGAATTGACCATTACATTTCCAAAGTTCTGAAATGGCCAACAGACCAAAGAAAGGTATTTCTTTAGGCTCCTGCTTGAAACCAACAGCTTCAGCAAACTGCTGGCCTTGATTCAGGGCCAAACAAAAACAAAAACCTTCAATTAAGCAAACTAACAGAGATTCCCACCAGCCTTTAGTCTAGCTAGCAAACTGAACTGAATAAAAAAGATACGGGTAAGGCAGTGTCTGGTCATTGGAAGAGACTGATTGGAACAACGAACATCATCCACAAAGGCCAAGCACCTCTGACTGGATCGAGTCGTGTGAGCCTACAGTGGAAAAATAGATAAACAAACAGTCAAAAGAAAATACAACCAACTGAGGCATCTGGGTGGCTCAGTTTGCATCTAGCTCTTTGTTTAGGCTATGGTCATGATTTCATGGGTTGAGAGATCAAGCCCAAGTTGGGCTTCCTGCTCAGAGGGGAGTCTGCTTGAAGAATTCTCTCCCTCTGCCCCCATCCCACCCACATGCACTCTTTCTGTCTGAAAGAAAGAAAGAAAGAAAGAAAGAAAGAAAGAAAGAAAGAAAAGAAAGAAAAGAAAAGAAAGAAAGAAAGAAAGAAAGAGAAAGAGAAAGAAAGAAGAAAAGAAAGAAGGGAAGGAAGGAAGGAAAGGGAGAGAGAGAAAAAGAAAGAGAAAGAAAAGAAAAGAAAGAAAAGAAAAGAAAAAGAAAAGAAAGAAGGGAAGGAAGGAAGGAAAGGGAGAGAGAGAAAAAGAAAGAGAAAGAAAAGAAAAGAAAGAAAAGAAAAGAAAAAGAAGGGCGCCTGGGTGGCTCAGTGGGTTAAAGCTGCTGCCTTCGGCTCAGGTCATGATCCCAGGGTCCTGGGATCGAGGCCCACATCGGGCTCTCTTCTCAGCAGGGAGCCTGCTTCCTCCTCTCTCCTCTCTCTCTGCCTGCCTCTCTGCCTACTTGTAATCTCTCTCTCTGTGTCAAATGAATTAAAAAAAAAAAAAAGAAAAAGGAAAGAAAAGAAAAGAGGAAAGAGAAAAGAGGGAGGGAGGGAGGAAAGGAAGGAAGGAAGAAAAAGGAAAAGAAAGAAAGAAAAGGAAAGGAAGAAAAAGAAAGAAAGAAAATATAACGAATTATCTATGAGAATAGTTACTTATATGAGAAAGATACGTCCTTAAAGGCTAAAAAACTCAACATTTGACAACCTCTAGATCAAGAGTCTCTGGACTCAAGGGCTCTTTTCAATTTACCCCACATCCAATTAAGTCAGATTTCAGAGCCAAGACTGTATAATGTTTTGACTATTATCTTAACTTTGTAACAAAGCAAATACATACCCCTCAGAGGTATAAACACAAATTACCTGTTGGGCAGCACCATCTGTGGCCAGCATTCTGCGTTCCTTCAGCTGCCTATGTAATAAGGCTTCCACTCCATAACGCTGACGATACCGCCGAAGACACTTAAGACGCTTTAAGTTCTCTCTTTCTTTGGCCAAAAGTCCCTCTGGGCCAGTAAGGAGACTACTACCTGATGAATCACAACAATCAAGATGTTATGTGCAGAGCAACCAATAAAGTATTGCTGCTCCAAATTAACAAGAAATAAACAGGGTAAACTCTGGCCATAAGATAGCTACTTTCAAAAGCAAATTCTCCTTCACTCCAGGTACCAAGACAGATAAATCTAACTACTACCAAATTCACACTGTGAACCCACACTGTGGGACTAGCATAAAACTTGCCTAGAGCTTCATGTTCCACTTTGCGATTATGTAAATAACGTCGCTTCTTCTCTTTGAGCAGATGCTGAAGTCGTTTAAACTGATCAATGTACAAAGACTGCAAACGAATTAGCTTCTCACGCATTATCAGGGCAACTTCTTCTGCTGTGTAGACACCAGCATGTCTGAAATAAAACAGAATTCAGCAAAAAAATATTCATCACAATATTAAACCCAAGCTTAAAAAGAGAAAAGGATAGAGAGGAGACTTTGAGTTTGTTATTTAACAGAAGTCAGCACTGAGACCATCACCTTATTAAATATGAATGTTTTCACACATAGCATTCAAGTTATTAAAAAACAAATAATAAAGAAAATCCCCGAGCATGGATACTAATGTATGATCTCACAATATGAGGAAGGGGAGAGGTTTCATTATTTTTCCCAGTTATCTGCAGTTAAGAAATAGAAGATTTGGAACATTCAAAATTTTTATTAATCTATAATCTTATTCCATTTCATAATTTAGTCACTTACCAGTCTGGACAGCTTAAAAGTATTCAATTTAGTAACACTACTACCTTAATATAGTTTAATTGAAATATAAAGAATAATAATTTCAATTTCCTTTTTTTTTTTAAAGATTTTATTTATTTATTTGACACAGAAAGAGGTGTCAGATCACAAGTAGGCAGAGAGGTGGACAGAGAGAGAGGAGGAAGCAGGCTCCCTGCCGAGCAGAGAGCCCGATGCGGGCCTCAATCCCAGGACCCTGAGATCATGACCTGAGCCGAAAGCAGAGGCTTTGACCCACTGAGCCACCCAGGCACCCTAATTTCAATTTCTAATTTAAAATACATTCTATATTGGAATTTACATGAGCCCTCAAAACACTGGTCCACAAATGGCTATTCACCATCGCCAGCTCATTTTCTTGACAAATTTCTCAACATACAGCACCCTGGGACAGCCCTTAATTGCCAAAGAGCTAGATCCACATCAACCTTACTAAGGTTGGCCACCAATTACAAACAGAGTTTTTTAGAAAGTTATTCTAGTGATTATGATGAGGTCATACAAGCAACTGAGTTAAAGAAACCAATTTAACTGGAGACTTTCCTGATTCTGACGTAAGTCTAAATGAAAAGATTAGCTGCAAATCTAAAAGATTTTTGGATCCATTAGCCTTGTATGATCATTACGTAACCAGGAAGAGGAAATTAGATATATACTTGACTTCCTATTCTCATATTTTGACTGAGTAAAAATTATGTCCTTCATTTAAAAAAATACATACAATTACATACTCAAACTAATTCTAAATCCAAAAATTACACCTTCTTAAAAAATTAGCTGTTAAGCCATTAAAACACACAAAATAAATAGAATTATTAACTTCAGGACTGAAAGCAAGTAATCTCTGCCCAAACTTTTTCTCAAATATAAATGGAAGCCAATACTACCTGTGCATAAGTACAATTACAAAGTACTCTGGAATAAAAATAACAAATTAAGAACCAAAACATGATGAATAAAAACTAGCAAATTATACAAATGACAGAATCTAAGACTATCAAAAAAACTGTGAAGAGGTTTTAAAAACAACTGAAGTCTAAGTAAGATGACTAGTTTGCATCTTCAGGAAAATAGGTTTGCTGCATTAGCATGTCTGCAAACCTAAAACACTGAGGCCTTAACCTAGTATCAATTTTGTTAAAATGAAATTAATTTCATTGTACCCTGTCAGAAGAGAATTTAACCAATAGCCTAGGGACTAGAATTTACAAATGGAAAGTCACTATAATTAGAATTTACTACAAGTCATTGGGGGAAGTGGGGGAGTAGGTATTTATTTAAGAAGGATGTTCTAAACATTCACACCTAGTTGCTAAAATCATGTACCAACTTCCCTTACTGTGATACTCACAAATTTAAGCCAGGGTTTTATTATCTGAATTCATCTTCAAAAAAGAGGGAACCATCTCATATTCTATTAAATAATGTCTCTTATGAAAGAGTATTCCCCCAAATTTATTTTAATAATAATGATGAAGACTCAATAACCTGAAATGACCTTTACCAAAACTAGTTCTGAACACCTGTAGAACGTCCTATGGTAAAAATTACTTTTTAAAAAAGGAAAGATTTAACAATTAGTCTTAAGCTAAAACTTCACCAGCCCAGGATGTTGTTGTTTTTTGGTTTTTTTATTAACATATAATGTATTATTTGCCCCAGGGGTACAGGTCTGTGAATCATCAGGCTTACACCTTTCACAGCACTCACCATAGTACATACCCTCCCCAATATCTAAAACCCAGCCACCCAGGATGTTCTTGTAAATAAACTCTTCAGGTTCCTTTTTACAAAGCGATTAAGTAAATTGTTACTTTGAGGAAAATCACAGACATACCTACAAGGGAGGGAAGAAACTATACCAATATTAATTCTAGTTAGGATAAAATCTCTAATGACATCATCATAAACAATACAAACAGCACCCTTCTGAAAAAGCAAGTGAAGAAGATATATGCTGTTGTTAATGATTCAAAAATGGTCCTAGTGACAACAAAACACTGACACCAGAGATGAAATTAAAAGAATTTCATTAAATAAAAAGACTTTTATTAAATTTAAGACAGCAATATGTAACTATATTAACAAATTTAGTATTAAAAGACATTTAACAACTCTACTGACATCCCTAAAAATGCAAATATTTTGGGCGCATGGGTGGCTCAGTGGGTTAAAGCCTCTGCTTTCGGCTCAGGTCATGATCTCAGGGTCCTGGGATGGAGGCCCGCATCGGGCTCCCTGCTGAGCAGGGAGCCTGCTTCCCCCTCTCTCTCTGCCTGCCTCTCTGCCTACTTGTGATCGCGCGCTCTCTCTCTCTCTCTCTGTGTCAAATAAATAAATAAAATCTTTTAAAAAAAAATGCAAATACTTTAGGAGGCCGAAATTTTTTTGTATAATCTCATAGGGGAATTAAGGGAAGCCTTATATTTAGTTGTCCACTTTATTTTCCCCTTTGAATATTCTTTTTAGGAGAAATTGACCATTAAGTACTAGTTCTTTTAACATTTATACATCTCATAAAATTAACTGGTATTATTAAGTTACACTAACATAAATATGTCCTCTAGAGATTGATCTACTCTAAATTACTACTGAAAAAATCAAGTTTCTGGACCTACGAAGTTGAGTTATTTACCACGCCAGAGGACAGGCACTTTGTGACTGTACAGAGTATATACCTCTCAAAGCAGCAAGTCTGGAATTTCAAGAAGCACAATGGGGAAAAAAAAATGTTTGGTATAAAGTTACTACTGTGAGAGAATCCTGCCAGATAACGAACATTCCTTTTCAAACTACTTAGATGAGACTTTCCAAACAAGTACTTCCTGAAGAGCTGACTATACTGACATTATGCAAGAAAAATAAGTGAAATTATTCTACTTAGAAAATGTAAACCTAAATGACTTTTTATAGACTAGAAATTCATTCTCCCTCATACTATTTACCTCTACGCAAACTGTCAATGGAAGTGTTAAGAGACAGTACTCAGAATGAATGAAGAAAACAAAAAAAGAAAAAATTAAACTAAACCCAAACCATGAGACAGAAATATGAGACTGTGAGTGGCAATGTTTTTTTTTTCCACAACTCCTTAGGTGATCATGGGCTAAGTAAAGAGTAGAACCTTAGTTAAGATATAATTAGCCTGGTTACTCACTTCTGGGTTTCTAAATCAGTTTCTCTTTCTTAGGCATGAAACGAAAGGACACTCTTGAACATCTTTTTATTTTTCTACTAGGAAAACATAAACTCATAAAATATAACTTTGCAAAAAAAAAAGTAGTTATTTAAATACAATCACATTTCTGTTCCTGAAGTTTAAGTCAGGAATCCATTCACATCAATTTCCTCTTCTCTAACTGATCTAAGCATTTCTCAACCGACCTCCCAATATATCCAAGAAATTTCCTATTTTCTCCCTTATACTTTTTCATGTGTAGAATTTGATATCCAAAATTTTTCCAAATTACACAGCTTCCAAAAAAGAAGAAAATCTTGTCCTGCAGCAAGATAGTGATGAACCAGGACACTTTAAAATACAGAAGCTATTACTGTTCACAAATAGCTAAACTCTCTTCACCCCTCCTACGTTACTTATTAATAGCATGCATTACTGTAGTCCACATTCTAACTCCAAAAAAATGTTAAAGCCTTATGTGGAGTTACAACTTACTTTAGGGGATCTTCTTGATCACTGTCTATGCTATCAGCTTCACTGTCAGGGTCACCTCTCCATGTCTGATCCACAGTAATGGGTTCCTGCTCCCCATCACTCCAGCTGTCTTCATCTGAGGCAAGGAAGGGAGAGCAGCCATTAAGACTTCCCACCTCTGTAACTCCACCATACAAAACTAGATTACTTAACACATCAACCCAAACGTTAACATTTAAGAAAAACAAACAAACCAAAAAACCCCAACAACTTAGTACAAAGGCACTGGCAAATAAAATTGGCTTGAAAAAATACAACCCAGATAAGGTTACTTAAAACATAAATAAGGTAACTGTGCCCTCAAAAGGACAGAAAGGTCAACTCGAAAGTTTTCTTGCTTCCTGAAATTACCTTGCCTAACAACAAAGACAGGCATAAAAACAGCAATGAAGGAAATAGTCATAAACTCAAGACAGTAAATCCAAGGAAACACAACTTTAAACCGAAAAGAACTGGTGAACATAGCAATCCTGGAATTCTCACCAAATTGTCAATGAATTACAATATTATTGTATTATCATGTGCCATGTATGTTCAAGGCACCGTGCTAAACCAAAGTAAGTTCTTTAACTTACTTTTTCCTTTCATTCTAGGAGAAAAGATCCTTACCCAGGATTCGGCTGGCTTCACTGCGGCTACTTTCTGGAGTCTGAGACCCCAGCTCTGTCTTAGCATAAGAGCTTAGCTGGCACAAGAGTGTTTCACCCACAGGCCCTGGATGGGTCTTCTTCATTTGAGCATGAAGTGCCAGGGCATTCCTACGGGCATGTTCAGCACAGAAAGACACCCTAAGGAGACAAAATATTAACATTTTATACTCAGGTCCCTTCTTAAAAGAGTTCAACCATTTTCACAATCACTAGTCTTTAGATCATTTTTAGGAAATTAAAATAACTATTACCTTCACTTGTAAATTAAAAAGGCCAGAAGGCAGAGTAATTTAACTGGCCTAAGGTCAACTCATTTGGTATTACTAAGAGGAAATGTACGTAGCATTCATTCATCAAACAAAATATCCCAACTATAAAAATGCTGACATCATCTTGGAACAAATCAAAGAGATCCACTTTCATCTCTCAAAACTGTTTCTGGTAACTCTACATTTTACTTCAGAATCAATCCACTGTAGGTAATAAAATGTGAGGCACAATTTTAAATCCAAAATATACATGCAGAATTAACTGGCCAAGTTCTGTTTCTGCACGAATACTTTTGCTTACACGACGAAAGCTATGAAGGCTTTCCCAGAAGAATACACATATGCACAACAAGGTTCAAGGATGACCCGAAGGGGCAGGGACCCCAGGGTTAGGAATCTCGAATACCCCCTTATTTTATAGACAAGGGAAAAGGTCTAAAGAAATTAAGTGAGTGGTCCAACTGGAAGTGGCCTCTTCGCAGTTTTCAACGTTTTCTTTTTTCTTCTCCTCAAGGATCTATCCATAACCCCAATTTTACAAAAACTCCAGCTAGTCACAAGGCCGCAATATACCACAGCCCTCTCTCGTTTTAGAACTTAAAGTACAAAGGACATAGATAATCTAGACATATATACCCATCTTTCTTCTCAGGCTTTGGAGCAGCACTGGGGCATCTCTTTCCATTCTTCGTTGATATGTAACTACACTGCTTGAAGGGTGCATTCTTGTCTTCAAGGATATGCTTGATGCAAAACTCCTGCCCCTCCAGACGAGGTTGCGAGCATGGGCGATGAGTGAACGAACAAGACAGGGGTTCCTGGGACCTGGGCACTGGGGTGATCCTCCCCCGACTGGTCGGCAAGACGTGGATCCGAATCCTGTTCATACCAAAACCTGCAGGGTCACACAGAAGATCAAAAAGCCCTTACCCTTCCCGAAAATTCCTGCTCCACGGCATCCCGGCTGACCGCGGGTAGTTTCCCAAAGACTGGCAGCAGTCACGCTCCGTAACTGCCCTCCTCCCCGTCTCCTCAGGCCGTCAGTCCCTGCGTCTCCCTTCAGCTTCTCCCCGACGCCCGCCCGCACCCGCCCGCACCCGCCCCCCCGGCACGTCCT